>JAPFRF010000016.1:6009821-6549821 GCA_029282475.1 Phrynocephalus forsythii | reverse complement strand
ATGGACAGAGCGCGGCACGTGCAACGCTACCCCCACCACCCCGGGGGCTCGCTTCCCTCCCCTCTTGCTTTTTTAATTAATTGGCCTGGTAGACGGATTGAACGCTTTTAAGGGCGCGAGGTTTGCGCCTCGCAAGGGCGCCTCTGAGCATGGGAAGAGAGCGCCTTCTTTCTCCAGTGCAGGACTTGGAAGCATGTCTGTCAGGCCCTCTGGATTTTCCCTTGATTACAAAAATCAAGTCCCAACATTTGCCTCCCCAAGCCTGAAAGGCGGGACACTTCCAGTAAACACACAAATGGATGCAGCGAATAAAAGAGAATGCTCCAAGTCATAAGACTGTATAGGCAGCTTTAGATGCAAAATATTAGAAACGATTCTCATAAATAGCTTAGAACCTACAGCACCTTTGATATGGGTGCTAATTGATAGGGACACCTGCAAAATTGGAAAATATTGTGAAATAATTAAAACCATTCCAATGCGTGCGCCTTTCTGTAAGGACAGATGCAAAGCTAGAAATGGTTTTAAAATTACCAAAACAATTCCCATGCACTAAAGTTCTTCTGCTTATCTCTACAGACATGGGCAAAATTAGAAATGATTTTGAAGTAATATATGCAATTTCAGTCTGTAAACTTGCATGAATTAATCTCTAGGTAAAATTGCAACATGATAAATTATTTTGGTAATTTACACAGAATTGCAGTGCATCTCACCACAGGATAAAAGACAACTTTCAGCTCTGCCCTCCCTGTCCAGAGGTTGTTGATCTCTCTCTCAGCTCAGTCTTAGGAAAATGCAGAGTTATTCGGTACCTATATGGCTTGTAGGTTTTATTGGGCATAAGCCTATGTGGATTGCAGCCCTACCTCTGTACACATTCATCCAGCAGTGGTGAAGATAGAGGATCAAATATAATAGGAAGTGGAGGATGCCCAGCATATTAATGATTAATTAGTGGCCAGTAGGCAGGACCGATAATTCTTGCAGGGTGACAGATAGAGATCTAAAGGGTGATTGTGGATAAGACTCATGTTTAGGTCAATGATGGGTGACAGGTACATAGCAACACAGATAAAGAGATTAACACAGCCAAGGTGGGAAAAGGTCTTGGACTTAAGACAAGTGTCGTGGGAGATTAAATCTCACAGTTGGATGTGTTTATAGGTTCATACCCGCATGGCCTCTGTCAGGTTTAGAATGGAGGATGCAGCAGAAATGATTAATATAATGGGATGAGAAGCAGCCTATATCTTTATTCAAGCCAAGAGAGATTAGAGTCAGTTTTTTTTCTGCAACCCGTTTTTCAAGTTCCTTTTATTCAAGGATGCCCCCCCCATCCTGGGCAGAAGGACCTAAATTTTGTCCTGGGCAGAACCTAAATTTTGTGTCTCATCCAATCTGAGTTTCTCTGAACATGTGCAGAGTGTCATCATTTAATAATTGGGGATAAATCATTGTTGCCTTTTCTTTGAGTCCGTGTTGTTGCTCTGGGCCGTCAAGTAATTTCTGCCCCCTTTGCCCACCTGTGAAATTCTGTGGCCAAGCAGGGATTTGAACCCAAATCTTCTGAGTCCTGATATAATAAAAGCTTCTTTAAATATGTTAGAAGTAGAAAACCTGCCAGAGAACCAATTGGGCCTCTGGATGGTGAGGGAGGAAAAGGGGAGGTTAAGGAGGACTTGGACATTGCAGAGAAATTGAACGAGTTCTTTGCGTCTGTCTTCACGACAGAGGACCTTGAGCGGATTCCGCTGCCTGAGCCGCCCCTCTTGACTAAAGAATTAAATCAAATACAGGTTAAAAGAGAGGAGATTTTAGGACTAATTGATAAATTGAGGATTAACAAGTCACCGGGCCCAGATGGCATCCACCCAAGGGTTATTAGGGAACTGAGAAATGAAATTGCAGATCTCTTAACGGTTATATGCAACTTGTCTCTTCAAACGGCCACAGTGCCGGAGGACTGGAGGATAGCGGATGTCACACCAATTTTTAAAAAAGGAAGGAGGGGGACCCAGGAAACTACAGGCCGTTAGCCTTACATCTGTCCCAGGGAAGATGGTGGAAGGCCTCATCCAAGAGAAAATCTTAAAACACATAAAAGAACAAACCTTGCTGAGAGAAAATCAGCATGGCTTCTGTAAGGGTAAATCTTGTCTTACAAACCGTTTAGAATTTTTTGAAAAGGTCAACAGGCACGTGGATTTGGGTGAACCGGTGGATATAGTCTATCTGGATTTTCAAAAGGCTTTTGACACAGTCCCTCACCAAAGGCTGCTGAGAAAATTGCATAGTCAGGGGATAAGAGGGCAGGTCCTCTTATGGATTGAGAACTGGTTGAGATCCCGGAAACAAAGAGTAGGTGTCAATGGGAAATTTTCACAATGGAGAGAAGTGAAAAGCGGTGTGCCCCAGGGCTCGGTCCTGGGACCGGTGCTTTTCAATCTGTTCATAAATGACCTGGAGACAGGGATAAACAGTGTGGTGGCCAAGTTTGCAGATGACACAAAACTTTTCCATGTGGTAAAAACCAGAGAAGATTGTGAAGAGCTCCAGAAGGATCTCTCCAAACTGGGGAGTGGGCTGAGAAATGGCAAATGCGTTTTAATGTAACCAAATGTAAAGTAATGCATATTGGGGCAAAAAATCCAAACTTCATCTATCAACTCATGGGCTCTGAGTTATCCGTGACGGATCAGGAAAGAGATCTTGGTGTGTTGGTGGACAGCTCCATGAAGGTGTCTCCCCAATGTGTGGCAGCAGTGAAGAAGGCCAATTCTATGCTAGGGATTATCAAAAGGGGATTGAAAATAAAACAGCCAACATTATAATGCCGTTATACAAAACAATAGTAAGGCCCCACCTGGAGTATTGTGTACAATTCTGGTCACCGCATCTCAAGAAAGACATAGTGGAACTGGAAAAGGTGCAGAAGAGAGCGACTAAAATGATTACTGGGCTGGGGCACCTCCCTTATGAAGAAAGGCTAAAACAATTGGGCCTCTTTAGTCTGGAAAAAGGCGCTTGAGGGGGATATGATTGAGACATACAAAATAATGCAGGGTATGAGTAAAGTGGATAGAGGGAAGCTCTTCTCCCTCTCTCAAAATACCAGAACTAGGGGACATACACTCAAATTGAGTGCTGGGAGAGTAAGAACTGACAAAAGAAAATATTTTTTCACCCAGCGCGTTGTAAGTCTATGGAACTCCCTGCCACAGGATGTGGTGATGGCATCTGGCCTGGATGCCTTCAAAAGGGGATTGGACAGATTCCTAGAGGAAAAGTCCATCACGGGTTACAAACCATGATGGAGATGTGTAATCTCTAGGCTTTAAACCAGGGTACTTCAAGGGCCAGATGCAGGGGAGTGGTATCAGGAGACAGATATCTAGTCTCATGCGCTCCCAAACGCATCTGGTGGGGCCGCTGTGAGATACAGGAAGCTGGACTAGATGGGCCTTTGGCCTGATCCAGCATGGCTCTTCTCTTCTTATGGCCACGCCACCCTGCTGATTCTGAATCCGTCCTTGCTACAAAAGGATAAAATCCAGAGTTGCCTCTGAGCATCCGCTGCTATGTCCAGAAATTGTGGGAGACAAAAGATAATGGAGCATCCCCAATTTCAGCTGAAAGAGAGTTTTAGAGTAAGAGAGATAAGTGTCAGGCAGGGTTGTGTGACTAGATGTGTTAGCAGCCAGGCTGCAGAGGGATCACATACTGAAGAAACAAAGCCAGCCCATAATACCCAGGATGCTAGAGACACTGTTGCTGTGATACTGACAATCATCAGCCCTTAGGGCTGTCCCATTTCTAATTACGGGTTCTATATACTGTAACACCTTTGTGCCCACAATTAAGAGTTAACCTTGAACTCAGTAGGAAAAGTGTGGGACTTAGGTTATCCTTCTCTCAGCTGGAGGTTGGCTGTTGCCTCTCTGGGCGCTGCACCGCGGCTGCCCTGCCCCACCCACCGCCATTCCTTGTGTCGCTTCTGAAGCTGGCAGAGCCTTGGCTCGGTGCAGGAGAAAGAAAAGTCTCGTCGGGACATGACTTCATCCCCGTTGTGCTTCCGAGAGTGCCAGCTTTCCCACAGTGCCTTGCAGCCGCCTCTCAATCGCTACCAGATGTCAAGGCCCCGGCATCAACTCCCCCTCCCCATACACACACATCTGTCTGGCAAAAGCTGCTGTAGGGTTCTGGAGCTCCTGGCAGCTTGTCAATCTCTCCAAAAGATGGAGAATTGTGCGGGTGCCCGGAGATGTCGAACTTGTCCAGAAGCAAGCAGAGGGCCCTTCGTTCCAGCGGTGCTGCTTTCTACGGGTTGGATAGAGCCGGCTGGGAAGTTCTGGAAAGCGGAGACCAATGTTACACTACTCTCTCTCTCTCTCTCTCTCTCTCTCTCTCTCTCTCTCTCTCTCTCTCTCTCTGTAAACTTCCTTGGCAGCAGTGGGTAAATCCAACAGCGTACAGCTGGTGTGTACAGCTGCAGACGGACTGTTTCAGACCTGTCCAACATTGCCAACCAGTCCTGCCTTCTTATTTAACATCTATAGGAAACTGCTGGTAGAAATTGCTCCAAAGTTTGGGGTTCTCTCTCACACAAGGCCTTACCTTCTCCTGGTGCTTTTTCTAAAAATCAGAGCCGGACTGGGCAGCCATCCAGATGGAGGCCCCTCCAAACAGCCAGCCTCCAAATGGAGGACCGTCCCTCCTAAAAGAGGGCACACAGGGCCACCCTCCCACGTGGAAGGTACTTGATTGAGCTGCATCTGATGACTGTCTGCTCCAAGGCTGTGTCGCCCTGGGCCAGCCAGAAGTGAGGGGAGCCCACATGGGTGGGTCGGCCGGGAGGAGACAGAACTGCTGGGCCCGAGTCAGCTGTGGTGGACATCCTGGGAGAGGCCAAGCGGTCAGCTGAGGCACCTCACGCCAGTCCCTAATGAAATTCAGATCCGGTGATGACAGCAGCCTGTGATTTGGGTTTCCTTGCACAGACTAAACAGACAAAAGGGAATCGGAAAAAGGACATAAACTGGGCAGGCAGCCATGGCGATTCCCCGTTGTCCTGGTGGACATAGGTCTCTCCCAACCCTGTGGGTTTCAATATCCACTCTACTGGCTGGACTATTTGCCCAATCAGAGTTTAAAACAAGGGGTTGAAACCTTCTTGATGAAAACAGCCTGAGGATGGCTTGCATTGACGGGGCAGTGGGACAATTCCTTCAGCCTGTTCCTCTCCATCTATGCCTTTCCATCTGCATTCTGTCTGTCTGTCTGTCAGGAACACAGCTGCCCGAACCAGGAGAGCAGTGTGGTGCCCCTGGGGCAGAGGCCTTTTGGAAAAGCCGGCCACAGAGAGTGGGACAAGGCAGGTGGAATCTACTGACAGAGCTCTGAATAAGCCTCCATCAATTCAACAGGGATTTTTTTTACTCTCAAGGATTTAGCAAAAGGCAGCACAATGGAAAGTCTAAGCAGCAAATAAATTCCCTGGCCACAGCTAGCCCCATTCGACTTCCTTATCTTGCAGCCACAGTGCGGGTGGGTGTTGTGCTGCTGCCTCCTTCAGGAGGGTTGCAGACCAGAACAAAATCTCTGGGCTGATCTACCGGGCACATAGATTATTTATTGATTTGTTCATTGGTTGTCAGTTATAAGCAACCCTGTGCGGTGCATGTACACACTGCAGCTTCGGTACATGGGTGGCACATGGGTGCATGCATACATGCACATTCCCACCCACCCATCACAGCAGACCCCTCTCTGCCAGCAGGCTCCGCTGGGGCCACTGCCAACCCCTTAGCCCTAGCAATGGGATCCACAGGGATCGTAGCAGACAGGGAACAGCTGAAGGAAAAAAAGGATGTGCTCCTGTGAGCACCAGCCTCCCCCAGGGAGAAGCTGATGGTCCCATGAGCCCCCCTCTCCCTGACTCCCAAGAGTCCTCTCTGCATCGTTGGGGACGGGAAGACCTTGCGCGCCGGGGGGGGGGGAGGAGCCATGAGCTGCAGCTTTGCTTCCCCATAGCAGACCTGATGGAACAGCCCTTGCAGAGTTTGTAGGAAATGAAGAAAGGAAGCCCACTGACTCAAAAGCCCACCTCGAAGCACCTGCTATGCTATCTGAGGGTGCTGGCCGCTGATGCTGGGCTTAGGTCAGAGACAGATGCTTCTGCTAGAGCCAGGATGATGGACAGCTGTGAATCACATCGTTGAGAGGGTACCCAAATGTCATGTAGCCCAAACTGCTGTGAATGCAAGATCTGACAGCTGAAGCATCCAGGTAGATGGCCATCCAGGTGCTGTTTAACCAGAGGAGGGTGCACATGTTCCATTCCTACTCTAGAATGGCTTTGACTGCCAGGCTGTTCTTCCTAATGTTTAGGCACAATCTCTTTTTCTATGGTAGGATTCCACTGGTCTGGGTCTGACCCTCAGCACCAGCAGGAACAAAGCTGGGATCCAGCCTGGGAGGTCAAACCGACACAGAAACCACACGCCAAGCAACCAAAATACAGCTGGCTTTTAATGGAGGAAGTGTTCCATGGAGTTGCTGGATTTGCATGTGCTGCGTTGCCCTTGTGGCAGCCCGGGCCCCCGGGTCTCGTGGCTGCTGTGCTTATCACCCCCCCCCCCTCAGCGGAGCTGGATTAAGACCACACAACTGCATACCAGCCCCCCCCCCCCGCATAATAGGAGGCATCTCATCCCATGAGGCCGATCCTCCTGAGGCAGGACAAGGCCTAGATCTTTGGCCGGTGAGGAAGGAAGGAGGGGTTCTGGAGACTAGCCCAAATGTTGCAATAGGAGCAGGACCAGGAGTAGTGCAGACTATCAGCGCGAGGAAAAACAGGTTAAGCAAAGGACATGTAAGAAGCACACACAGCCTCAAATGTCTCTGCACCAATGCACAGAGCATGGGGAACAAACAAGAGGAGCTGGAACTCCTAATACAGCAAAATAAATATGACATAATTGGCATCACTGAAACATGGTGGGATGAGACGTATGATTGGAATGTAGTCATTGGAGGGTATAAACTGTTTCAAAGGAACAGGCCGAAGAAAGGAGGAGGTGTAGCTTTACATATTAAAGACATTTATACTGCTGAAGAAATACAAGATAAACAGCAGGGGAACCATGTCAAGAGTATTTGGGTTCAAATCAGGGGTGAAAAAACTAGGAGGGTTGTCACTGTGGGGGGTATATTATAGACCCCCCAAGCCAGCTAGAGGAGTGGGATGATGCCTTCTGTGAGCAGATGGCCACACAGTCAAAAGGGAGAGATGTAGTACTAATGGAAGGTTTTAACTATCCTGATATATGCTGGCAGTCCAACTCAGCTAGGAATGCAAGTCTAACAAATTCCATACTGCCCTTGCAGACAATTTAATGGTCCAGAAGGAGGAGGAGGCAACAAGAGGCAAAACAATTTTAGATCTGGTCTTAATCAATAAGGAAGACCTTGTAAATGGGGTCAAAGTGGTGGGATCATTACTTAAAAGTGACCATGCCCTCTTGGAATTTGTTATACAGTCGGAAGGTGAAGCTAAGCATAGTCAGACAAGAATCCTGGACTTTAAGAAAGCCAATTTCTGTAGACTTAGGGAATTATTGGCTGTGATTCCATAGACTGAAAACACTGAAAGAGAAGGGAGTCCATGATAGATGGGAGTTACTAAAAAGCGAGATATTAAAGGCACAATTTAAAACTGTTCCAACAAGAAGAAAAAATTGCAGAGGTCTAAAGAAACCACAATGCTTTACTAAAGAACTTTCAACTCAGCAAACTATAAAGAAAAACAAGTACAAGGAATGGAAAAATGGGGAATGCACCAAAGAGAGATATAAGCAAACAGCTAACATATGCAGGGGGATGGTAAAAAAAGCTAAAGTGCAAAACGAACTTAGACTTGCCAGAGACATTAAAGATAGTAAAAAGGGTTTCTTTAGTTATGTCTGCAGCAAAAGGAAAAATAAAGAAATGATAGGCTCTCTGCGTGGCGATGATAACCAGTTACTAACAAGAGACAAGGAAAAGGCAGAACTACTCAACACCTTCTTTGCCTCCGTTTTCTCCAAAAAGGAAGAAAGTGATGCACTGGGACAAAAAGTAGATGAGGTAGGATGGGAATTGCAACATAGAATAAGTAGAGAGCTAGTACAGGAGCACCTGGAAACATTAAATGAATTTAAGTCTCCTGGGCCAGATGAATTACACCCAAGGATATTAAAAGAACTGGCAGAAGTAATTTCAGAACCATTGGCAATAATCTTTGAGAAGTCCTGGAGAATAGGAGAAGTCCCCATCGATTGGAGGAGGGCTAATGTTGTCCCCATCTTCAAAAAAGGGGGGGGGAAGAGAACCCAAATAATTACCGCCCGGTCAGCTTGACTTCAATTCTTGGAAAGATCCTAGAGCAGATTATTAAACAGTCAGTCTGCAATTATTTAACAAACAATGCTGTCATTACAAGAAGTCAACACGGGTTTCTTAAAAACAAGTCATGCCAGACTAATTTGATCTCTTTCTTTGATAGAATTACAAGCCTGGTGGATGAGAGGAAAGCTGTGGATATTGCTTATCTGGATTTTAGTAAGGCCTTCGATTAGGTTCCCCATGGTATTCTTGCTAAGACGTTAGCAGAAAGTGGCATAGATAGTGCTACTGTTAGGTGGATTTGTAATTGGTTGACTGATCGCACCCAAAGGGTGATAATAAATGGGCTCTCTTCGGCTTGGAGAGATGTGACCAGTGGGGTGCCCAAGGGTTCTGTTCTGGGTCCAGTGTTGTTCAATATCTTTATTAATGACTTGGAGGAAGGAATAGAGAGTATGCTATTTAAATCTGCAGATGATACCAAATTGGGAGGGGTTGCTAATTCCCAAGAGGATAGGATGAAAATCCAAAAGGACCTTGACAGATTAGAGTGCTGGGCCAAAGTTAACGGAATGGATTTCAACAGAGAGAAATGTAGGGTGCTATATCTAGGTAAAAAGAATGAATTGCACAGATATAGGATGGGGGACACTTGGCTGGAGAATAGTACCTGTGAAAGGGATCTGGGAGTCTTGGTGGACCACAAATTGAACATGAGTCAGCAGTGTGATGCGGCGGCCAGGAAAGCCAATGCGATTCTTGGTTGCATCAACAGAAGCATAGTGTCCAGATCAGTGGTTTTCAACCTGTGGGTCCCCAGATGTTCCTGGACTGCAACTCCCAGAAACTCCTTCCAGCACAGTGAGTGGTGGAGGCTTCTGGGAGATGCAGTCCAGGAACATCTGGGAACCCACAGGTTGAGAACCACTGGTCTAGATCAAGGGAAGTGATAGTACCACTCTATTCTGCTCTGGTCAGACCCCACCTGGAGTGCTGTGTCCAGTTCTGTGTGCCTCAGTTTAAAAAGGATGTTGACAACCTCGAGCGGGTGCAGAGGAGGGTGACCAGGATGGTTGAGGGTCTGGAGGAAATGTCTTATGAGGAACGGCTTAGGGAACTGGGAATGTTTAGACTCGCTAAAAGAAGGGGGGATATGATAGCTATGTTTAAATATTTGAAAAGATGTCATATGGAAGAGGGAACAGGTTTGTTTTCCATGGCTTCAGAGACTAGGACTTGGGTCAATAGTTTCAAACTGCAGGAAAAGAGATTCCATTTGAACATTAGGAAGAACTTCATGACAGTTAGAGCTGTTCAGCAGTGGAATCTGCTGCCACAAAGGGTGGTGGAGTCTTCTTCTGTGGAGGTTTTTAAGCAGAGGCCGGATGGACATCTGTCGGAAATATTGTGATGGGGTTCCTGCATGGCAGGGGGTTGGACTAGATGGCCCTTGAGGTCTCTTCCAACTCTATTATTCTATGATTGCCTCCTCCCTCCTTGAACTGCGTGGCACTGTGCCCAGCTCGGCCCTTTGGGGCTGATTTCCTAGCCCTCCAACCAGGCAAGGTTACAAAAACAAAACAAAACAAAACACAAACAAAAGCCAGCAGCTCCATTCTGCGGGTTATATCAATGGAAGACATTCCTACGCAAAGCATGACGTATGCAATTATAATACTGGTACAAATGAGGTCCAACCCCCCCCACTAACCCCCCCCCCAGCCCTCCCCATCTTCCCACTTAGAGCCCCAGGCGCCAGCGCTTGGTCCTAAAAAACCTCCCCACAACACTCGGAGGAGAGATGTAGTCAGAAGTGCTTGGGGTCTGCCCCTTGGAGAGAAGGACCCCCCGGGTCCGTGCCATCGTCCTGGCGATGACCCTTGTCTTCCCTTCTCCGGGATGGATCTTGCCTTTCCCTCCCCACTCCCATTTCTCTGGCCCATGTCTTCTGCCCCACAGGGCTGTCTCCCCCAAAACGGAGGCCACTTTTACTGCACAGCCTGGGGTGGCGTGGGGGCTGCTTTGGACGGCTCGGAGGCCACTTCCCTGCTCTTCTTTCTGGGGGGCTTTTTGATGGGCGTCTTCTTCACCACAGGCTCGCCGGTGGGGGTCACGGCGTCTGGGGGGCTGCCCGCGCTGGGCTTCTCCCCCCGCTTGGCATCTCCAGCAGCTGGGGTCTCGGCGATGGGGCCGATCAGCTTCTGCAGGTTGGGCGAGGTGGGTAGGGCGGGCTTGCTACCTTTCTGGCTGCCAACCGCCACCGAGCGTTTAGCCTTCTGCGGAGGGGTGGGCTTCTCCCTCTGGGTGGGCAGGGGGCTCACTCCGTTCTGCCGGGGTGGCCCATCCCCCCGGTTGAGGCTCTGAGTCTTTTCCTTCAGCTGGGCAGTCAGCAGTGAGGCGGCTTCTGCAGACAAGTGAGGGTGCAGGACTTCGGCCCGTGGCCTCCCGTGGCCGGGGCTCTTGGGGGCCTCGGCAGGCTTCCGCTCGGGCGGCGGGTGGCTCCCCATCTTCTTGATCACATTCTGGACCGCTCCGTTGAGGTTCTCCATCTGGTCCGAGCCGGCTTTGTGCCTCTGCTTGGGTTTCGAGGAGGAGAAGGAGGCCTGGTCCCCCAGGGCCGAAAGAAGAACCTTGCTCTCGGCCAGCTCCTTGGGGTGCTTCGGGGCCTTCTCCTTGCCCCTCGGGGTCCCCTTCTCGTCGGATCGGCTGTGGAGCCCAGCCGAGGTCTCGCTGGGGCTCCTTTTCCTCTTGGCCAGGCCCTGCTTGTGCTCGGGGAGATCCCCCATTCCGATGGCCGGCAGGGAATTGGTCTGGTTGGAGTTGTACTTGGTGTGGATCCAAGACACCTTGGGCTTGGTGGAGGGGTCCGGAGGAGGGGGCTTGGCCCTTTCTGGGGAGGGAGCCTTGGCAGGCTTGCTCTCCGCCACACTCTCCTCGTCCTCTCTGGACTGCTTGGAGAGGCGAGCGATCCTGGCATAGAGAGCGGCCCCGCTGGCCGAGCTGGACCCGCAGGAGGAGCGCTCGCTGTCGGAGGACTTGAGCAAGGGGGTCTCGCCGCTGTCAGCCTGGATGGAGCTGCTCTCTTTCAGGACCGTGTACTCGCCGGCTTCCTCCTCGCTGGTGGACGGCGCCATCTTTTCGGCCGGACTCCCGGGGACACGGTCCTTGCTGTCGGTCATGCTCTCTGGAGGGGGAAAAAAGGAGGAAGGCGCATTAAAGCAGGGCATCGATCACCCAACGGACACTTGGGCGCCTCTTAACCCAGCAAAACAGGGGTGGGAGGGCAGTCAAGACTGGGAGGCCAAACTCCAGGCAGGAGGAATTCCTTTCGGAAGAAGGGTGCGTTTCGCCTGGAGCTTCCCTGATGCGATGGCACTCCAACCAAGGACAGCCCTACCACCTTCCCTGGTTGTGTGTTCAGCAATCCTGGACCCATAAGTGCAGCTTGTAAGTCAGTGTGTGTGTGTGTGTGTGTGTGTGTGTGTTTAGAAAACCAAGATCCTCAAATTGAGGGCTGGGAGAGTAAGAACAGACAAAAGAAAATATTTTTTCACCCACTGTGATGTACGTCTGTGGAACTCCCTGCCACAGGATGTGGTGATGGCATCTGGCCTGGATGCTTTCAAAGGGGGATTGGACAGATTCCTGGAGGAAACCATGATGGAGATGTGTCATCTCCAGGCTTAAAACCGGGGTATTTCAAGGGCCAGATGCAGGGGGGTAGTATCAGGAGACAGATATCTAGTCTCTTGCGCTCCCAGGCGCATCTGGTGTGGCCACGGTGAGATATAGGAAGATAGACTAGATGGGCCTTTGGCCTGATCCAGCAGGGCTCTTCTTATGTTTCTTATGCTCCTCCCAAGGGGGTTGATTGCTGGTTTGTCTAGTCCAGTGGTTCTCAACATGTGGGTTCCAAGATGTTCCTGGACTGCAGCTACCTGAAGTCTCAGCCTGATCTACCTCACAGGGCTGCTGTGGAGGATTGAGTATGGAGGCAAACAGCCCTGTTCTAGGCTGCTTTCACCTCACGGCTGCCAAGGTGCGATAGGAATTTAAGAAATAAATAAATACAATGAAAGGTCACTCGAGAATGGATTCTCAACATCTCGGTTAGCAACCAAACAAATGAACAGGTGAGGGATTTTTTTAAATTATCCACTTGGCCCCGAGGTGGATGGGGACGGAGATCTTATAGTCTGCCCTGGATGCCTTCAAAAGGGGCTTGGGCAGATTCCTGGAGGAAAAGTCCATCACAGGCTACAAACCATGATGGAGATGTGTAATCTCCAGTTTTAAAACTGGAGTACTTCGAGGGCCAGATGCAGGGGAGTGGTATCTGGAGACTGATATCTGGTTTCGCACACACCCAGATGCATCTGGTGGGGCCACTGTGAGATCCAGGAAGTTGGACTAGATGGGCCTTTGGCCTGATCCAGCATGGCTCTTCTTATGTTTCTTATGTTCCTCCCAAGGGGGTTGATTGCTGGTTTGTCTATTCCTGTGGTTCTCAACCTGTGGGTTCCAAGATGTCCCTAGACTGCAACTCCCAGAAGCCTCCACCACTCGCTGTGCTGGAAGGGGCTTCTGAGAGTTGCAGTGTAGGAACATCTGGGGACCCACAGGCTGAGAACCACTGGTCTAGTCACGGATGCCAAGGAGAGGACCCAAGGGGAGGAGTAAGCAAGCAGCTCATGCCAGTAAGCAGAGGGTTCCTGGCTAGCCAGCTGGGTGCATTGCTCCAGATGAATGCAGTCTCGCGTGATGAAAGAGGAAACAAACTGAATTCCACCCCATCCCCCACCAAACCCAGCAGTGTTGGCCCTTTGGAATGCCAAAGAACCTCGACTTCAATTTGTTTTTCATCTGGAGCTCCAGGGGAGCAGGGGATCCTCTGGGTCTGAATGCCTCCCACCCTGTTTTTATTTCTAAGCAGGCCTCTGGGGCTCAAGCCATCAACCCTCAGGCCAATCCTCTGCAGCTTTTGTTGCATCTCTACTATGAAAGAGTTGTGTGGCTGCTTTCCTCTGGAAGAAACACACCAGGGTCTAAGGAGTTAACTGCCTGGAGTGGAGGGGGAAAAAAAATCTCTGTACGGTCATTATGGTTTGGTGTTTTTCTTTCTGAGGCATGCCTGTGTGGCCGTAGGATTCTTTAGTCATTACAGAGCTCTCTTGCTGAGGCCTGTGATTTGCTCCGAAGGCTTGCGGTGGGCCTGGGCCTGGGCCAAATTCCTCGGCCCTGTCAGGAGTGCCAGCATTAGAGAAGAGGAGAAACACGGCCCAGAACCGGTGGGACGGCCGTTGACCACAGGACTGCGATCCGACGGTGGAATGGGAACTCTGGCGCCCCAGCCATGGAAGAATCCATCCCTGACATGATCAACTTTCTTTCCTTTCACAGGCTGTTGGTTCGTTTGATCGATGCAAAATTTCTACCACCTCTCTGAGTGACGGTCACTCCAGGCAGTTGATAACAGTGGTGATAACACAAACTAGCACACATGTAATCAAAAGTGAGGTCAACGCTCAACTGACATTGCACTTAAGAACCAGTGGCAATTAAAAATGAAGGGATTGATCCAAACGGCCCAGGGTGACCGCAGCGATCGCACCAAGATGGGGTTTCCCTTGGCCGAGGACCCTCTGAATGCCTCCACAGGCATACAAACAAATATTTAATTTTAAAAGATGGCTCCAAAAGTCCGCTTTAGGCTGAATGGGGACACTTTTTGTGTGTTTGGAGTCCCCTCCTTTTGATCCCTCAAATTCAATATACTGTAGTATAGTGCAAGGAAGCTTTCAAAACCCACTTTCTTTAAGAATTTGAGTGTGGGAGTTGAGGGTTGCGCGAATGGGGATATGGGGTCCTAGAACTCAGGTGGCGGTCCACTCCTGATCCCCACACTCCCTGGCATTTCTAGGACAGAAGCACTTTTGGTGACCCATGGCTGGCCGGACACTTTCCGTGGTCTCCAGCCGCCTCTCTGCTCACCTTCATGTGGGACGCAGTACACAGGTCCTTCGTCGGTGGTGTCAAAGGAGGAGAAGGAGCCTCGCGAGGACCATGACGGCGAGGGCTGCTCCACCACGGAAGGGGGCTCGATGAAGCTGCAGTTCATGGTGTTCTCCAGGTCATGGTGAGCCACTGCGAAGCAAAAAGTGGGTTGAGATCGGTCAGGTTGCAATTATAATGGAAAACCAAATAGGTTGCAATTATAATGGAAAACCAAATAGGAGCTGGAGTTGGTTAAATGCCTGTACTGCAGGTAAAACTGTGCTCACGACCTGGGTTCAATCCCCAGTAGCAGGCTCAAGGCTGACTCAGCCTTCCATCCTTCCGAGGTCGGTAAAATGAGTACCCAGCTCGCTGGGGGGGCGGCGGCAATGTGTAGCCTGCACACTGTAATCAAAATTGTAAACCGCCCAGAGACTACTTGTAGTGGTATGGGGCGGTATATAAGCAGAACACTTTTTTGCTTTTTGTTTGTGAAGAAGTAATGTAGCAGTGCCAGGACCTTCTCCAGTGCCAAAGTAATGTAGCTATGGGCGTTTATACACGACCCCTAAGCTCCGCCGCAAATGGCTGCCAGCTCCGGAGCTTAAAAATGTTTCCCCACCAGCTCCGGAGTTTGCAGACAATTAAGTGCGACCCCGCCCACTTTAGCGCGACCAAACAGCAGTTTTCTTGTACCTTCTCTTTGGAGGTGAAAAATCTTTGATGCGGTGCAACGATAGTGAGTGCGGGGCTCTCCTCGCTTCTGTTTGCTGCTTTTTGGCTCCCGCCCCTTTAAGAGCTACTTTTACAGAGACGAGGGGCTTGGACTTGATGGCCTTACAGAGACGAGAGGCAGAACGAGGTGAGCGGCATGCTTTTCTTTCTCTTTTTTCTCCCTCCCCTCATGCAGCCAGCAACCAGGAAGTGCGGAGGGGGGTGGGGACAGAGGAAGAGCGACGAAGCCCTAAGATCTCTGGTCCGAATTTAAGTGGCCAGCGGATCTTAGGGGTCGTGTAAAAAGGCCCTATGTAGCAAAAAGTTGGTCTACTGCTAAAGTAATATAGCAATGCCACGGCATGGTGGTCTAGTGCTAAAGTAATGTAGCTATGCAGCAACAGGGTTGTGCTAAAGTAATATAGAATGCCATAACAAGGTGGTCTAGTGCTAGTATGAACCAACTCGGGTGCTAAGGTCATCAGGAGAGACCTTTCTCTCCATCCCACCAACTTTCACAGGTGCGTCTCAAAAGAACACATGAAAGGACCTTCTCTGTTGCTGGCTCCCAGACTTTGGAACTCCCTCCCACTAGAGGCCAGGAGTGCCTCAACTCTGCTGTCTTTCTGGAAGCAAGCAAAGACCTTCCTCTTCAGGCAAGCTTTCCCTGAATGAAGGACTACCTACTATGGGACTTTATATGGATTACCATACATGAATGCATTGACTGATTTCATAAGAACACCAGTGTTTCCATGTTTACTTTCCAACCCTCATAATGGATTTTTTCCCTTTTGGCATGCTCTTTGTAGCTTAAGCCTTACCTTTTAATGTTCTAAAATATGCCTCTTCTAATTCCCTTTTCTAAACTTGAATATGTCTTAAATGTTCCGGACTGTATATTATCCCTCATTACTGTAAGCCACCTCGGGTCCTTTTCCAAGGAGAAAGGTGGAATAAAAATATTCAAAACAAACAAAACAAAATAAAAATAAAGTAATATAGCAATGCCACGACAAGGTGGCCTAGCACTAAAGTAATGTAGCTATGCAGCAACAGTCTAGCACTGAAACCAAAGCAAAGCAAAGTGTTCTGCTTATATACCACCCCATACCACAAGTAGTCTCTGGGCGGTTTACAATTTTAATTACAGTGTGCAGGCTACACATTGCCCCCCCCCCCCGCAAGCTGGCTACTCATTTTACCAACCTTGGAAGGATGGAAGTCTGAGTCAACCATCATGATCCTGCTACCTGGGATTGAAGCCCAGGTCGTGAGCACAGGTTTATCTGCAGGACAGGCATTTAACCACTGTGCCACAAAGCTCAGTGGTTAAATAGCTACAAAGTAATGTAGCTTTGCAGCAACAAGGTATTCTAGCCCTAAAGTAATACAGCAGGCCTGCCCAAAGTCCGGCCCGGGGGCCAAATCTGGCCCGTCAGGCCATTCTGAGTGGCCCGTGGCTGGCTGGTCTGCCCCTCCCTCACCCTCCTTCACCTCATGTTTTTTTTTAAAGAAAGTGGGTGGGGCTTGCAGTGGGGTGGCAGGGTTGGGAGCAACCGGCCCCTGACACATTCTCAGCCACCAAATCTGGCCCTCCTTAAAAAAAGTTTGGGCACCCCTGTAATACAGCAAGGCCATGGACAGGGTGTTCTAGCACTAAAGTAATACAGTGGTACCTTGTATAAAGGAATTAATTCGTTCCGAATGAGATTATGTTAAGCAAAATTTCCTGTATACAAATTCCCATAGGAATGCGTTGAAAACGGAGTAATCCCATTTTTATGTTGTACAGATTCTCCCCACAGGCGATTATGTTAAGCAAATTTCCCCTATCTCCGGAATTTTTTTATGTTGTACAGATTTTATGTTATACAAACTGTTTGTTATACAAGGGTCCACTGTATAGCAATGCCGTGCCAAGGTGGTTTAACACTATACCTAGTAGTTTTTATTTTTATTTTGTTTTCTTTTTTTTTTTTACAAATACACAAAAAATACTCCAGGGTGAGAAGGAAGAAAGATTGGAGTGGATGGCTCTCCTATCCCTGGACCTCTGGTAGAATGAAACAAATGATCACAGAGGCAAAACAGCTAGATTGGTTGCAGTTAGAACAAGGAGAAGCCCTCAGGGGCAGCGGTTTTGGGAATCTGGACTGGAAGGAGAAATGGAGGGGCTGATAGACTATAGCATACTAGTGTGTGTGGGGGGGGGGGCTTCCAATGCACCTCTGTGCCTTTGGCTTGCAAGACCCCCCCCAGCAGCATTTCATATCAATGTTCCACAGGCCTGCCAGCTTTCCTCTTAAGATGAGGAAATAATAGGTTTAACAACAGTGACAAGAAATTTTATTTATTTATTTATTTATTCTTGTATTTATATCCCGCTTATCTACTACGAGTAGTACTCTAAGCGGCTAACAAGCAATGAATGCAAAATCAACAACAATAAGATACGTCAAATATAAAGCAAAACAACATAAAACAATAAAACAACATAACATGTAAAATCCTCCTACATCCCAGCATGTGGAGGGACAGATCCTAACAGGTTAAAATTAGGCACACCGAATAGGCTGACTAATTTAAAACAGTAGCGATGGCGGGGGGGGGGGGGAAATGTAAGCACGAGGGGCTTTGGACCATGTTTCAAAGGAGAGGGCAGCATTCCTCCCCCCCCCATCTTTGGCACACTTTGTACGCCATCGGGATCCCACTGCTAGCCACACTGATTTCTTGTCAACAAGGGAGACAATGCAAACCTTTCTGCCACCCTCCCCTGCAAAAAGCAACTGGGAGAGGGCAATTCTGATCTGGAAAATGGGTGTGAGCCAGACTTAAACTGCTGCTCTGATGAGTTTCGAAACACACCCCTGCAAGGCTGCTTCAAAGCTAAACTGTTGGTGAATTAAACGGTGCATCCCGTCCCCCCACCCACCCCGCAAATTCTGACTCCAGCCTTCCTCGGATGGGGGTCGAAAAGAGGGGCCTGGCGGTGATAAGCATCCAGGGCAAAGGAGACCCCCCCAAACAGGACGGCTTCTGTGCAGCACGAGCCCTCTGGGGCCCAGAGCTTCCTGGAGCCGCTCAGCTCTCTGACATCTGGTTCTAGGGGGCCAGTTGCCAAATCAATCATGCGGAGAGCAGCGGCTGCGAGAAAGCCCTGCCATTTCCTGTGGGCCTCTCACCCCACCCCCTGCCATCTTTCTTGCTGGAGCGCCTGCCCTGCTCTTCTCGAGTTCTGCCTTGTGGGTTGGCGAAGGCCTCTGCTTTGATCCCACCCCACCCCACCCCAAAAACGGGAAACAACGATTTTGCTCAGCCCTGGCATGGCTGCGTATTCCAGGAAAGCAACAGCTTCTCGTGCAGCTGCCGAAAAAGAGGAACCCCCAAAGCAGACAAAACAAGGACTGCCGGCCTGAAAGCCACTTTGCCACTTGACTTGCCAAATGGAGGACCGCAGAAAGGAAGCCTAGCAAAGCAGAGGCTTACAGGGGAGCTGGGCGGGAAACACACCCCTTTCCAATAGGGCACTGGTTAAAACTGGGACATCAATGCATGGATCAGTATCCTTCCACCCAAGAACCTCTCTGGCCCTCTTACTCCTTGGCCCCAAACTCTCCAGGGCTCAGGATTGATGGAAGAAGCAGGCCAATGTTTAAAAGGAAGGTAATTCCACCCCACCCCAAGATTTTCGGGGCCCTTAATCTCTGTTCCGAGTGTGGATCATTTGTCTGCCCCAAAACCCTAACAATAACGGGCCTTTTCACACGACCCCTAAAATCTGCGGCAAATGGCTCCCACATCCGGAGCTTAAAATTGTTTCCCCACCAGCTCTGGAGTTTACAAAAAATTAAGTGTGACCACGCCCACCTAAGCGCGTCCCAGCACACTTTTCAAGTACCTGCTCTCCGGGGGTGAAAAATTCCTGATGCGGATGTAACGTAGTGAGTGCCGGGCTCTCCTCGCTTCTCTTTGTTGTTGTTTTTTGCCCCCCGCCCCTTTAAGAGATACTAAGAGACTGGAATGCTGCCGGGGAGCAGAGCGAGACTGCAGAAATGAGGCATTCTTTTCTTCCTTTTTTTCTTCCTCTCGTCACATAGACAGCATCCAGGAGTGTGAAGGGGGTGGGAACGCAGGAACAGCGACAAACCCCCAAGATCTCTGCTCCGAATTTAAGTGGCCAGCGGATCTTAGGGGTTGTGTGAAAAGGCTCTCTCGCTGCAGTTAGGTCTGGAGAAAGGCTGGTGATGACAAAGGCATTCTGGACTTAACTGCCTGAGGGCAGCCTCCTTTGCCCTTCTGGACCAGCCTTCACTGCCCAGTGGGAGTCCTCTGCCCTGCCACACCCCAAACAGGCATCTCCAAAACTAAAAGGAGGACAGTCTCTTTAGAAGGACAGGCCTCCCCGAATTCTCCTGCCATGCTGGGTGGCAGATTCACCGCGAGAATTGATGACCAGTCCAACGGGGAGGTCTTCTCAAACCCTGTGAGATGCCTTCAGAGATGCCCAGGTGGCTTTTGGAACCCACTTCAACCAAGTGCTTCATCCATCCATCCTCACTGCAACCCCCAAAACAGCCATAACGGAGGAAATGGGGGCAGTGATTTACACCACTGGAATAACTACATCAGGAATCTGCGCCAGACGCAGTTTTCCGTCACGTGGTCTTCGGGGAGGGCTAAAGCTCACAGGCAGTGAAGTGCCTCCTGCACCCTGCGCCAAAGGGCTGCTGGGGTCTGTTGAGCTGGGGAGGCTCAGCCCTCTCCAGAATGTGGTCCAGTCTCGTATTGGGTTTCTTCCTGCTCCCTTCCACTCTTCCTAGCACAATGGTGTTTTGCAGGGATCCTGCTTTCTCCCGATGGGCCCAAAGGCGGACAGCCTCCGTTCCAACATTTTGGCCTCCAGAGAGAATTCAGGATTGATTGGCTCCAGGACCCACTAGATCAATTTCCTGGCGGTGCAGGGTGTCCACAAAGCTCTCCTCCAGCACCACCTTTCAAATGAATTGATTTCATTTCCTGAAAGGGCTGGGGTGGTCCCCAAGCTTTATGTGGTGCCTGGAAAGACGAGATTGTGGATGCACTTGGTCTCCAATGGCACATCCTTACACTTGATTGTCTTTCCTACTTCCTCCTTATAATTCTTCCTAATCCGTAAAGCCCTAGCTTCCAGAAAACCCTCCAATGCTGGCTGCTGCCCTGTACCAAACTGGGTCTAGCTGTTTGCACAGTCACCATGGAACATGTTTTCTTTAAAGCTGACAGGTCTCGAGGGCTCTTTATTCAGAGGAAATGAAAGACAGCAGGACTGCAGTATCTGCAGGGGAGCTGCTCAACACCTACCCACCCCAAGCGGTGAAAATGGTAAAAGCATCCCATGCCATCTCTCTTGTGGTGTGTGTGTGTGTTGCGTCGTTACAGTCGTGACCGACCCTTCGTGACCCCATGTCCATGGAGTTTTCTTGGCAGGAATACTGGAGTGGCTTGCCAGTTCCTACTCCAGGCGCCTACAGCACCTGGTATTCCCTGGTGGGTCTCCCACCCAAGTACTAACCAGGGCCGACCCTGCTTAGCTTCCGAAATCAGGCAAGATCGGATGTGCTTAAGTTCTGGTAAATATACCCTGGAAATAGATAATAATAGGTCTTTCTGGGTTTTTCTATTTAGTATTTTCAGCCAGTGGATAAATGAATCAATGGATGCGGAGTCCTCAGAGGGGGTACGTGTGCCTATAGTAATTGCACCACAATCACGACAGCTCAGAACAATATAGCATTGCTGACCTAGATCGTATCCACTTAAATAAAGCAAGGCTGCCAGCCAGGAGAGAAGTGCTCTGACATCCCCCAGCAGGGATGAGAACATCACCATTCTGCCTGCAGACAAAGGAAGATGCACTGTCGTCCTCAATACTGTGGACTACCATGAAAAGGGTATCACACTTTTAGATGACCAGCACACATATGAATAACTAAAAAAAAGACCCCACCAGCAATTACAAGGGAAAAAAATAGAACGCTTAAAACTCTTGGAGAACGATAACACAATTGACAGGGTGATTTACTACCAGTTATATCCTGGAGAGACTGTCCCCTGCTTTTACGGACTTCCCAAGATCCACAAGCAAGGACCCCCCCCCCTCAGACCCATTGTCAGTAGTATAAATTCAGTGACTTACAACATTGCAAAATTCCTGGCAACTATCCTGAAAGCTACGTTGCCACTTGACTTGCCAAATGGAGGGCCGCAGAAAGGAAGCCTAGCAAAGGCTTACAGGGGAGCTGGGTACTCGCGTACCACCACGTGCACAATTCAGAAGAGTTTGTTTCTAAAGTCAGGGAGCTGAACCTGGATACAGATGAAATCAAGGTATCCTTTGATGTGATACTCTTCTTCACTAGCATCCCCACCACCGATGCCCTAACAATGGTAAAAAGAAGATTAAGAGAAGACAGCGCCCTCACCTACAGAAGCAGCCTCAACCCAGACCAGATATGCCTGCTCCTGGACCTGTGTCTGAACACCACATATTTCATATACAGAGGGGACGTCTACAGACAGAAGCATGGTTGTGCCATGGGTTGCCCAGTGTCACCAATTGATGCCAACCTATACATGGAAGAAGTGGAGGAGAAGGCACTCAACACCTTCCCAGGGATAACACCATCCCACTGGTTCACATATGTAGATGATACCTGGGTGAAAATCAAGACTCAGGAAGTACAGGCCTTTACAGACCATATCAATGCGGTGGACCCTAATATTAAGTTCACTAGGGAAGACACCCAAGACAGCAGGCTGGGCTTCCTGGATTGTGCAGTCATCATCAGACCCGACCGTGACCTGGGAGTAGACGTTTACAGGAAACCCACCCACCCAGATCAATACTTACTGTTTGACTCCCATCATCCGTTACAGCACAAATTAGGAATCACCAGGACCCTAAGCCACAGAGTAGAGAGCATCCCCACCTCCACAGAAGCCAAGAAGAAGGAAGACAGGCACCTTAAGGCCTGTGGATATCCAAAGTGGGCCTTCAACAAAGCAGTGTCCCGACCCAGAAGAACAAGGGATCAGCTTGAAACCCAGACTCTACGGAAGAACCTGGTCATTCCCTACCTGTCTGGAGTGTATGAGAAGCTTAAAAGGATTTTTGGCAAACACCACATCCCTGCTTATTTCAAACCCACAAACACACTAAGGCAGAGACTTGTCCATCCAAAGGATCCGATACCAAAACAAAAAAGGAGCAATATAGTATATGCGGTCCAATGCAGTGCAGACCTCTACATTGGATAAACTAAACAGCCATTAAACAGAAGGATGGCCCAACATAGGAGGGATAACAGCTCAGGACCAGAATCAGCAGTACACCTCCACTTGAAGGACCAAGGGCAGTCATGCAAAGATGAGGATACACACATATTAGACAAAGAAGAGAGGTGGTTTGAGAGAGGAGTCAGGGAAGCCATTCATGTGAACACTGAAACCCCCTTTCTCAACAGAGGTGGGGGCCTCAGGTATAGTCTATCTGCTACTTATCAGGGTGTGCTTTCAACAAGACCCAGACAAATCAAAAAGCCTTCACCACCAAAGCCATAGCTAACGACCCATACTTTATAGCAGTGCTCCCCAACCTTTTTGTCTCCACGGACCTGTATTTGTTTGATTATTTTCCCATGGCCCGGGGGGGGGGGAGGGGGAGATGGGGTGTGGGGGGCAGGGGAGGGAGGGGGCAGGGGAGGGTGGGGGGATGGGGGAGGGAGGGCAAGGAATTGGGCAAGGAAGGATTGGGCAAGGAAGAATGGATTGAAATTTTATCCAGAAAAGATGCAGAACATTTTTTTCAGTGGTGGTGGGGAGGTCTTATTCCCATATGTGGAGTATTTCCCTAAACACTGGGGATTTTGCCTCCCGTTAAGGCTCAGGTACGGGGGCTTGGCGTGTGTACCTTGGGGGCACGGAAGCAGCGGCAGTGGCGGCGGCGGCGGCGGCGGGGGCTTGCCGGCTGGGGCGTCGGGCGTGCGCTCCCCCTCGCGCGCACGGGCGGGGGGAGCCCGGGGCTCCTGGGCGGGCGGGCCCCGCCTCCTCCTCCTGTCGGTGGCCGGAGGCAAGCGGCGGCGCAGAGGTGCCCCAACCGAGGCGGGCCGCGGCGGCTGCAGCCGCGGCGCGGCAGCCGCCCGGGTTCGGCTGTGGCGCCCCGCGGCCTCCGCCGCCGCCCGCCTCGGTGGAGCACCTCTGCGCCGCCCCTTGCCTCCGGCTGCGGCCTTCGGGCGGGCGGCGGGAGGGGGAGGAGGGAGGCCGGTGGGGGTGGCGTCTCGGCCCGAGGGCGCCACCGGGACCGCCAAGCCGGCCGCGGCGGCGGTGGGGCGCCTCCGCCGCCCGGCCGCGGAGTCGCGGCTGAACCCGGGCGGCTGCCGTGGCCGCCGAGGCCGCCGCCAGGAGGAGGAGGCGGGGCCCGCCCGCCCAGGAGCCCCGGGCTCCCCCACCCCGCCCATGCGCCGTGCCCGGCGGCGGCGACTCCTCCTCTGGCTGCCCACGGGAGAAAAGAGGAGGAGGAGGAGGAGGGCGGCGGAGGAAAAGGGGAGGAGCCTCCCCGGCCTCCCCAGGCGGCCCGGTGCCAACTGGTCCACGGACCGGCACCGGTCCGCGGCCCGGGGGTTGGGGACCACTACTTTATAGGTTTCAGCACCTTAGGCCATTGTTCACCTTAAGGTTTCTGGATGAGATAAACTGCCAGGATACTGTTGTCTACCTAATGAGCCCATTCAGGTCATTGTTCAGCATATGAGACTTCAGACCAGGGTGACAAGAGGTCAAAGCTGACTATAAGATGAAGGACTCGCAACTAGTTTTCTTCAGACTGATGAAGCTGTTTGGATGAGTAGCGAAATGTTTCAATCTCTCAAGAAAAAGAAGTCCAGTTTTGCCATGACTCAACTTCCAGACAAGGCTGTCAGTCCCATTCCCCCCCCCCCCCCGATCACATACAGAGGTGTGTGTGTGTGTGTGTGTGTGTGTGTGTGTGTGTGTGTGTGTGTGTGTGTGTGTGTGCAAGCTTTTATGCTCTCCTAGAAGGCAAGGGTCCTAATCAAACTACAATAGGATCCTCCCCTATCCACAGGGAATCAATCAGCTGTAAGAATTGGATCTATAGCAAACACTTTTATACTGCCAATGGATATACAGTACAGTGCAGTCCTGGCTCATAAAAGCTGCCAGAGAGGGTCTGGCAGACTGGTTAGGAAAAGTAGTGAAGGCCTCCTTTGCAACAGGGCAGGATTCCGGCATGCTTGAAGGAGGCAATAGTAAAACCACTGCTAAAAACCCCTCTTTAGATTCAACAATACTGTGCAATTACCGACTAGTGTCTAACATCCCATTCTTATATTTGAAGTACTAGAGCGGGTTGTGGCCTCGCAGCTCCAGAGTTTTCTGGATGAGACAAACTACCAGGATCAAGCTCAATCTGGTTTCAGGCCTGGTTATGGTACTGAGACGGCACTGGTTGCCTTGGTGGATGACCTACAGAGGGAAACGGATAGGGGATCCGTCTCCCTTTTGGTTTTACTGGACCTTTCAACACTGCTTTTGACACTACCAACCACACCATCCTCCTGACTCATCTCTCTGAAATGGGACTTGGTGGCACCGTCTTACAGTGGCTTCAGTCCTTCCTACAGGAGAGAATGCAGAAAGTGGTGTTAGGGGACTTATGCTCAACACCACGGCCACTGACCTGTGGGGTACTTCAGGGTTTTGTTCTGCCTCCTATACTATTTAACATTTATATGAAACCACTGGGGGAAATTAATCCGGAATTTTGGGCTTACGTGTCACCAGTATGCTGATGACACTCATTGCAGTGGCGGGGTGTGTGTGTGAGCGAGATGGTCTTTGGAGTCCCTCCCCACTCGGCAGTTTTGTGCTTTGGTAATCCTTGTTTTGTCCAGGGCAAGACGGAAGCAAGCTGCCCTCCTCCCATCCAGGTAGACCCTGGCATCCTCCTCTGGGAGGTGGTGGGAATCTAGCAGCAGCAGTAGCTGCTGCTGGGGCCAAATGAAGGGACCGCTCCAAGAGGACTTCCCCGGGTGGAGATGGCTTGCTTTCCCCTTTTCATTGGCCCTTTGTGCTGCTAAGAAAGAGGCACCCAGCCTGGGTACTGAAGAAAGGCCTCCTCTCTGCTCCTTTTTCTTCTCTTCCTGGGCTAAAGGATCAAAAGCAGCTTTGAAGGTTGCAGGGGAGCCAAGAACACCCCAGGCGAGAATGGTTTCCTTTACAAGGAGAGAGAGTTTCTGCTTTCTCCAAATCAATCATGGGGGAAAGAAAGGAGGCCAGCTGACCGAAGGGCCCAAACGGGGCCTGGGTGAGGGTCCATATGGAGTTTGGGTGGGGGGAAGAGGCAGCGTCTGGCACACAAGCCGAAAAAGAGGGCCACTGAGAGTAAAAACCCTGCATGTGCCGATTTATATGGACGGGTGCACAACTGGAAACACCTTAAAACAGGGCTGTTCAACTTTGAACAGGCCAAAGTCTACTTTATCCGGCCCAAAGTGCCTGAGGGCTACTACACTAAAACATCTACTTATGAATTTTATCCGTTCTGAGCACATGCTCATAAGTAAAAATTTTGTAAGTGGAGCAGTGGTTTCCCATAGGAATGCATTGAAAACCAATTAATCTGTTCTGGAGGGAACAGATTTCAATGCACTATGGCCCTTGAACTGCCCTGCTTGGCTGAGACAGTGGGCTGGCAGACCCAGAACTTTGCTGGGGCAGTGGTGGTCCTTGGGATGGGGGAGGGAGGGGTGGACAGCTTATCCCCTCTCTTTTTTATTGATGGCCGGCGAGCTACTTTTGAACCCTTGGCGGGCTACCGGTAGCCCGCGGTCTACCTGTTGGGCAGGCCTGCCTTACAAGGATCATGGGGGTTTCCCCGGAGCAGACATTCAGGCCAGCAAGTGACCTGGGAGCCTGATGGTGGATCTGCAAACAGGGGATGATGGGTTCCTGCTCTCCCCCCTCCGCAGGGCCCTTGGTGTTTACCCCGAGGCTGGACTGGGCAGTGCTTCCACTGGAAGGAGGAATACCATCTCTAAAAGAGGACTGCAGTTGGGGAGTGAGCATGGCAAATCTCTCTCTCTCTCTCTCTCTCTCTCTCTCTCTCTCTCTCTCTCTCTCTCTCTTTCTCTCTGTGCGTGTGTGTGTGTGTGTGTGTGTGTGTGTGTGTGTGTGTGTGTGTGTGTGTGTGTTAACATCGAGGAATAGGCCAACTCCCCACCCACCCTTTTCTGGTTCTCTGTATGTAGACCCTCCCTCTTCAGGAGCAGTCTATCTCCAAGAATCAACTCCAAGAAGACCACAGAGGAATGCTGTGGCTTCCATTCTCTGGTGCTTTTTGGGGTGAGGGTGGGGAAGGTCACCATAAAGGCTCCCAGCTGCACAAATATTCAGTTGGGTTCACACTGGGGGGAAAAAAATTCTCACACAGCCGATCCCCGTCTGGCTCAGGAAGATCGCATCCGTGTCTGGGGCAGAAGGTGAGCAACCGAGGGCCAGAAGAGGCCCTGATCCACCACGCCTGCCTTCCCAGGCTGCCCTCCCTCCCCGCTCTTCCTGCTGCAGCCGAGCGGGGACTCCTCCTCGGGCCCTCCGCATGGTGGCGCGCGCAAGGATAATAAGAAGGCCATATGGCCAGGCATGCCTGCCAAACCAAGCAAGAGAAAAGCAGGAGGTGGTGGTGGGGGAATGGGAACCAAAGCATTTCTTTTCAGTCAAACAACAACCCGCTGGCAGGCGAGGGAAGCGAGACGTGTGTGTGTGTGTGTGTGTGTGCGCGCGCGCGTGCATGCATGCATGCACGCAGACAGGGTAGCGCACCCCAGCCATGGTGCTAATGAGTTTCTTTGCCTCCTGGGCAGGCCGGTTGGCAAGGGCATGCCAGCTCCCTCCGTCCCTGGGAGAAGGTAAACATACGATGTAGCTCCTCCGCTGCCCTCATTGCCCTTGGCCCGTTCCATTCCAACTGGGAGCAGCTCTGCAAGGCAGGAGAGGCAAACGGCCGCCCCCAGCCCTCGGTTGGGCTGGAGATGCTGGCGGAGGTTCCTGCACCCGGCGCCCGGCTGCCCTGTGGGTTACGGTTGGGCCAAGGGAATCAGGCAGAGCAGGGTGGGGCAGGGAGGGGTGGAGGAATGGGAGGACCACCAACACCACCCCAAGCCTGGATACGACTGATCCTGTGGGTACTGTCCTTCCTCTTGCCTCTGGCTGGAGGCAGACGAAGCTCTCAGGGCTGCTGCGTTTGCAATGTTTCTGTTGGAGCTTTTGCAACCTCGCATGCTGCCTTTCGTAGGCATGGTTGGGCGGGACCTTTCTGGGCTGCGGCAACTGTCAATCACTCCAGCACCAACCAATCATTCCCTCTCTGCCTCTGAATTCAAAGAGAACCCTGCTTCTCTGCTCAGTGTCTTTTCCCCTCTCTGGAGTCTGGTGTGGAAACCAGTCATGTTTGTCGGTTTGCTGCAGTTTGCTCTGTTCAATTGTAAGTTACAGAACCTGTTTTATTTCCCTCCACTGCTAATCTATCAGAATGAGTTACTGCAAGTGCCAGTTAATAGGAAAGGGGTGGTCTGCATTGGGGGAACTTTGAGCTACTCTGCTCTGTGAACCTCTGCACTTCTGCTGCGTCCATGGGGAAACAGCTGGTGCCAGTTGAGGTTTTGGGGTCTGCTGTGTTTACACCAGTCCCAACAGCAGAATCCTGCAGCCTTTCCTCTCTTGTTCATGTCCAAGTCAATGGGGGGAACGGTTCCCCCAAGTTGAGTCGTTGGTGCGACTTGGGTCTGACCTGACAGGGCGTCCCACAACTCAGCTCCCCAATCCATGGGGAAAAAATCTACTTGCCAACCCCATCCCTTCCTCCCTGGTGTCTGTTTCCTCACAGCGGTCCAGCCAGTGGGAGCTGCATGTGAGGAAGGGAGCTTCTGAGTTGGTTCCCAAAGCATCCCCCTGGGCGGGAGGAGAGGCCCTCTCCTGTTATTTATTTATTTATTTATTTATTATATTTATACCCCACCCATCTTCCCGAAGGAACTCTGGGCGGCTTACAACAATTGACAGAGCAACAATACACAATAAAAATTAAAACAGCACAATAAAACAATGAGCATAACTATTCTAATAGTTAAAACAACTTGGCACCCTAGTTATGTGTGCAGACCCAACAACGAGCTACTCGGTGGGTGCGGAGTAGGGATGGTGGGGGGGGGACGGACTACAGAAAGTCACAAAAGGCCTCCCGAAAAAGCAGAGTTTTTATAAATGTGTTGACTCCGGCTCTCGGCCTTTGAGTCAACAGAGGTCAAGAGGAGAGCCGGTTTTGCCCTTGTTTATGCAACAACACCCGTGCCAGGAAATGCACACACACAGCCCCATTCAGCGGGGCGGGGGGGGGGGGGCCTCCGCATCACAGAAGCAGACTCTATTCCAGAAAGGGGGGGGGGACCCTCTACCCAGCATGCTTCTATAAACACAGCCCTTGTTATCCTTTCTGTGGGAAGAGATTCCAGTCGCTCTAAGCTGCAACTTTTTGAGCTGGCGGTGGACCTCATCCCTGGGGGTGGGCGGGCTGGGGGGAGGGGGTGCACAGGGGTTCGGAATGCAAAACAGTGCCCAAATTTAGCTTAGCCCAGCTTACAAAGCCTTCAATAGGGAAAGGCCTAGAACTCGATCACTACAGATCCTGCATCAAGATCTTTGCACGATTCCACTTTTTGTTGGAAATATTGCTCTTGGGGATATGTCTTCAACTCCCAGTTACACCCTTCTGCCCATTTCTGCCCCCTCCGCCCCCGTTTACAATCATATTTTCCATGCTCTACACTTGCTTTGCTAAGATTTTGGGCGCTTTTACACGACCTCTAAAATCCGAGGCAAAGGGCTCCCAAATGCGGAACTTAAAATTGTTTCCCCACCAGCTGCAAACTTTAAACAAAATAAAGTACGACCACACCCACCTAAGCGCGCCCCAGCGCACTTTAGAAGTACCTGGTCTCCGGAGGTAAAAAACTTCTGATGCGGATTGTAAAGCTGTGGACGCCGGGCTTCTGTTTGTTTGTTTTTGTCCCCACCGCCTCTTTAAGAGACAGGAATCCCTACAGGGCTGCTGGGGCTGCTCGGAGGGCAGACGGAGGTGAGCCTGCATTCTTTTCTCCCTTTTTTTCTCCCTCCCCTCACACAGACAGGAGCAATGGAGGTCGGAAGGGTGGGAACACAGGAAGAGGAACAACACCTGACAATCTCTGGTCCGAATTTAATTTGCCAGTGGATTTTAGAGGTCGTGTAAAAGCGCCCTTTGTTTTCGATTCAAAGTGTTCTGGTTATAAACTGTCCCATACCACTTCAAGTAGTCTCTGGGAGGTTTACAATTTTAATTACAGTGTGCAGGCTACACCCCCCCCCCAACAAGCTGGGTACTCATTTTACCAACCTTGGAAGGATGGAAGGCTGAGTCAGCCTTGAGCCTGCTACCTGGGATTGAACCCCAGGTCATGAGCCCAGTTTTACCTGCAGTACAGGCATTTAACCACTGCGCCACGGGGCTCAGACGTTCCAGAGGGGTTCCTCATCCTGACAACCCAACTGAAGATCACAGCTGTGCTTGTGAGCCCTCTAGAGCCTAGTGCCAGATTAACTTTGCATTTTGACTAATTCTGTTTTGAATGCATGCACATCTCTTTGTCGGCCACCTCTTGTTCTTTATATTCTCCTTTTTTAAATATGCGTGTTTTTAAGGGCTCATTCCTTTAGCATTACATTTTTGAATTTTTAGGGTTGCTTCTATTATTATTAAATGTTGATCTTGCTTTAATAGCTTCCCAACATAATGGCTTCCCAAAGTGATAGGAAGGAAGGAAGGAAGGAAGGAAGGAAGGAAGGAAGGAAGGAAGGAAGGAGGGGCGGGTGGGCAGGTGGATGGATGGATGGGCGGGCGGATGGATGGCCAGCCAGCCAGCCAGCCAGCCAGCCAGATAGATAGATAGATAGATAGATAGATAGATAGATAGATAGATAGATAGATAGATAGATAGATAGATAGATAGATAGATAGATAGATAGATAGATAGATAGATAGATGACAAGTCCATTTCCTTGCATGGGTCTGATCCCTTTTAAAGCCACCCGAGGCGGGGGAGACCACGAACAGGACCTGACCAGCCCAGGGGAGCGTCATGGAGCTCTCTTCTTACCTACGACTTTCGGCAGCTTCTGACGCCGCAGAGGAATCCGAGGGAGCTTCATGCTGATCCGGCTGAACCTGCCGCAAAGACGCCTCGGTGACTTCTTGTGGGTCGGGTCTTGGCCTGAGCTGGAAAAGGAGGCAGGTCGGTGGTTAGGCTCCCAACCCAAAGCAACACGGCCGAATGCATCCCCTGGGGCCAGGTTGCCCTCATCTGCCTCTCCTCTTGCAATTAGTCTGCTCTATGCAGGCCGCAGGGCAGAGCAGCAGAAGCTTGATGTGCCCCCATTGACTGCACGGTTTGCTGGAGCTTTATTTGCAACCTTGGACTTTGTCTGCCATTTGTGTGACTAGGAAGGACATTTCTGGGCATGGGGTAACCATCTGCTTCTTCAGCACCAAACAATTATTTCTTTCCGACCCCTTCTCTTTCCTTGTTTAGTGGCAGTTGTTTGCTTGCTGTTGAACAGTTCAGCTGGTGGCTCACGTTGGTGCTGGCCCCAAGACCAGGAAGGTGGCTCCCCTTCATTTTGAATAACTCGTGTGGCACTTTGCCCTCACATCCTGTGATTAAGGGGAGGGGTGAAGCGTTTTAAATGTGTAAATAAAATATGCCTAAATAAGTGCATCAAGAAAGCATGCATAAAATAAAAAGTGCGTTAAGTAAAAGATGGGAGAGACTTCTCCCTCCAACCCAGAGACCTTGGGGGCCCCCAGCCATCAGGCCCTTCTCAGATAGAGGCGCTGCATCGGAATATCTGTTCCCCAACTAGGAATCCTCCAGCACAAGTTGAGCCCTGTACTTACTCCCGAGCGTGGTCCTTCTTGCGGCAGATGCAGCAGCAACACAGAAGGGAGAGGAGGAGGATGAGCAGGAGAGTCAGCAAAGCGCCAGCTCCGATGACACCCACCCGCTGGTTGGCCTCTGGAAGGCAATCAAGAGTTTTCCCTCAAATTAGCACACTACCTGTCAGAGCGTATCGTCCAGCAATCCACCTCGGTCCGCCCAGTTCGGCAGGTGCGAGCGCACTCGCTTCGGGTTGCCACCCCTCGAGAGGCCTGGAAGACGGTCACCCGGAACCGGGCCTTCTCTGTGGCAGCCCCATCCATATGGAACGCCATCCCCAGCAAGGCCTTTCGAAAATCCTTAAAGACCTTCTTATTTCGAGAGGCCTTTGGCGAATTTTAATTTTTTTCCCCGCCATCGCTATTACTATTACCATTATTATTATGCCCATTGGTGCCTCCAAGTTTATTTTTTAGGATTCACGTCTTTGACGTGCTGGGACGCGCTTGGAGGCCTTAGGATCTTGGATTTTAGGATTTTAGGATTTGGAGGATATTATACTGTTTTGTTTTAACTTGTTATTTTTGTGATCTGTCTTTTGTTGTATTTTGATTTGTTGTTAGCCGCTTAGAGTCCTCGTTGGAGATAAGCGGGATATAAATATAATAATAAATAAATAAATAAAATACAATTAGCAGAGGGGAGCAATCCTACCAATGTATTCCACTGGCAAGGACGTCGCACCCCCAGAGGCCAAATCGGCTCCCAAAAGCTTCATTGGAGAGGGCATGTGAGAAAGGCAGTGGGTCACCGGGTTGCCCAAGGGCAGAGTGGGCAGAGTGTCCAGCTCTGGAGACCTGAGTTCTCATGCCTGCTCAGCTGGGAAACCGAATCAGTGCTCTTGGGTCCACTGCCCTCTATGAGCCTCGGCGGCATCACAAGGTGTTCTGTGGTCAGAGAAGGGCCACACCCAACACCTCCTATTGACTGTAAGGGAAGGAGGTTCCTCCTGTATCAGGTAAATCTTGAACAGGCATACCCATGCGGCAGGATCCGGTCAAGGGGTCGCAGGAATCGTCGTGACAGTTACAAGACTCGGCACAGTTCACTCCATAATGACCCGTCTGGCACGTCAAGTTACAGCTGGGAAAAGAACATAAGAACATAAGAAGAGCCCTGCTGGATCAGGCCAAAGGCCCATCTAGTCCAGCTTCCTGTATCTCACAGTGGCCCCAACAGATGCGTCTGGGAGCGCATGAGACTAGATCTCTGTCTCCTGAGACCACTCCCCTGCATCTGGCCCTTGAAGTACCCCGGTTTTAAGCCTGGAGATGACACATCTCCATCGTGGTTTGTAACCTGTGATGGACTTTTCCTCCAGGAATCTGTCCAATCCCCTTTTGAAGGCATCCAGGCCAGATGCCATCACCACCTCCTGTGGCAGGGAGTTCCACAGACTAACAACACGCTGGGTGAAAAAATATTTTCTTTTGTCTGTTCTTACTCTCCCAGCCCTCAGTTTGAGTGTATGTCCTCTAGTTCTGGTATTTTGTGAGAGGGAGACGGGCATCAGGCGCAAAGCAGACAAAGGGGAACGGGAGAAGTGAGAGTGGCACAGATCAATGAAGGCAATAGTCAATTGTCCCGGGGCGTCCCAAAGAAAACACAAAGAAATTATGCCAGATTTAGCCAAAGCCTTAAAACAGGGGTAAGCAAGTTCTGGGGAGTAATTTTCCACCTTTTGCAGATGTGATCAGGAGCCAATTTGATTCTTCCCTCCTTGCTTTCTTTGGGAATGTTTAGACTCCCACCAGGGATGTGGAAACTCTGGGAACCTGGACCCGCCAGGCAGTACGGTCTCCCGTTTCCCGGGCTTGGTGAAACTGGATTCCAGTGCCTAACATTAACCCTGCAAGGCAGAGTTTATGGGCCCTGCGGTGGGGGCTCTCATATTTTAGACGATGTCGCTGGGAGATGTGGCCTCCTCGTAATTTGGTATAAAATTTGCAGATGTACCTGGGCCCAATATTGTCTAAGGTGAAAAGATGGCCAGGTGTAGAAATACAGTAATGTGATTGATGTTCAATGACCTAGTGGAAGACAGGGTGAAGAAAGTAGCGGGTTTTATGGCATACATAGCAAAACATGCTGAAACACCACAGTCTGTATCAATACTCCCACTCTGAGCCATGTTTGACTGTCAGTTGCAATTATTGCAACTGGTTTCAGAGACTAGGACTCGGGGCAATGGTTTCAAACTACAGGAAAAGAGATTCCATTTGAACATTAGGAAGAACTTCATGATGGTGAGAGCTGTCCAGCAGTGGAATTGTTGTTGTTCAGTCGTTCAGTCGTGTCCGACTCTTCGTGACCCCATGGACCAGAGCTCGCCAGGCCTTCCTATCTTCCACTGCCTCCCGGAGTTTTGTCAAATCCATCTTAGTTGCATCGATGACACCATCCAACCATCTCATTCTCTGCCGTCCTCTTTTCCTTTTGCCTTCAATCTTTCCCAACATCAGGGACTTTTCCAAGGACTCCTCTCTCCTCATGAGGTGACCAAAGTACTGGAGCCTCGGCTTCAAAATCTGTCCTTCCAGTGAACATTCGGGGTTGATTTCTTTCAGGATGGATAGGTTTGATCTCCTTGCAGTCCAGGGGACTCTCAAGACTCTCCTCCAGCACCACAGCTCAAAAGCATCAATTCTGTGGCGATCAGCCTTCTTTATAGTCCAGCTCTCATTTCCATACATCACTACTGGGGGAAAAAGTATCCCTGCCAAGAACATTCCATGGACAGAGACAAAAGGCTAAAAGATATGATGCTGGAGGATGAGCCCCAGCAGTGGAATATGCTGCCAGAAAGGAGGGTGGTGGAGTTGCCTTCTTTGGGGGGTTTTAAGCAGAGGCTGGATGGCCATCTGTCTGGAGCACTGTGATGGGGGTTCCTGCATGGCAGGCGGTTGGACTGAATGGCCCTTGAGGTCTCTTCCAACTTTATGATTCTATGATTCTATGCCCCAATCAGTCCTGCTGTGCCACAATGCGCACACAGTATGTCAGGTAAGTCCAGGTGTGATGGGATGCAGATGGGGGATCTCATCAGCTAGGCTTCTGAGCTGAGACAAGCAAAGACATTTTAAGGTCAGTGGCCAAAATTGGCAGTCTAGGGCTGACACAAAGCCTAAACTTGCAGGTCACGGCCACACAAACTTCCTAGTAGCCTAGATCTTAAGATCACAATCAGGATTCCTCTGCCATTGGAGCTGTGTAACCCTAACCCTAACCCTAACCCTGCAAGGACTGCCCCACCCAGAGGCTCAGCCTTTTCCTGTTGAAATGAAGAAACGTCGTCATTCGCCTGGAGTGACTGGACCACCAGATACAAGCCCCGGGAGGCTCCCTGCTTCCTACAGGACGTGGGAGCCTCCTCCACGTCTTAAAGGCCCAGAGAGCCCCCATGAAGGATTGGAACCATGGAAAGCACCCAGGAGACACCACCTGGATCCCAAGAGAGCTGCAGCTATGTTGAGCTTGAGACCTCTTAGGGCGCTTTTACACGACCCCTAAGATCCGCTGACCACTTAAATTCGGACCAGAGATCTTGGGGTTCGTCACTCTTCCTGTGTCCCCACCCGCTCCACACTTCCTTGCTCCTATCTGCATGAGGGGAGGGAGAAATAAGGGAGAAAAGAATGCAGGCTCACCTCCGTCTGCCGGTGGAAGCCGCCCCGAGCCCCGTTGTCGTCGTGATTCCTGTCTCTTAAAGGGGCGGGGGGGGGAGACAAAAATAAAGACAAGGCGAGGAGAGCCCGGCACTCACTGCTTTACATCTGCATCAGAAAATTTTCACCCTCGGAGACCAGGTACTTTTAAAATGCGGCGGGACGCGCTTAGGTGGGCGTGGTTGTACTTTTTTTTTTTTAAGTCCGGAGCTGGTGGGAAAACAATTTTAAGCTCCGCATCTGGGAGCCCTTTGCCTCAGATTTTAGGGGTCGTGTAAAAGCGCCCTTAGATTTCTAGCCCAGGAAAGCTTCCTTTGAAGGTCTCCCATTCCACCACATTGGAAGCCTTAGGCCCAGATGGGAGGTGTGTGTGTGTGTGGGGGGGATTTTGAGCATCCGGGCAATCTTTGTACACCGAGATGGGGGAGGGGGAGAGAGAGACCATCAAATCTACATCCCACAAAAACAAACCTCTTCCTTTTGCTTCAGCACTTTGGGGACAATTTAAGGCCTTTTCCATTTCCGTGGCCAGCCTGGGAAAGGCTCCTGCAGGACTCAAAAGCTGGTCTGTTTTTGAAATAGGCCTCCCGCAGCCCTTTTCTCAGAGCGTATCCCAGTCTAAAGGAATGGCACACTGCCGTCTCCCAAGAACTTTCATGCCTGTTGATCCACGGGCGCTTCCCCGCTTGGCTTGGGCCTTGGCCACTGCCATGCCACGTGCCGGCCAGCATACTGACAGCTGGCCCTGGAGGAGTGCCTGGGAACAGCTGCAAGCAGCTGGCATCTAAAGCTGGTGGACAGCGGGAGGCACAACTAAACTGGGCTTTCCCCACCCCACCCCACCCCACTCCCACCCAGCTTTATGTTCCATAATACTTTGCTTCTCTCTTTTTAGTGTTTTTGGGCGCTTTTACACGACCCCTAAAATCCGACGCAAAGAGCTCCCAGATGCGGAGCTTAAAATTGTTTTCCCAACAGCTCCGGACTTTAAAGAAAATTAAGTGCGACCATGCCCACCTAAGCACGTCCCAGCGCATTTTAAAAGTACCTGGTCTCCGAGGATGAAAAATTCCTGATGCGGATGTAAAGCAGTGAGTGCCGGGCTCTCCTCGCCTTGAGTTTTTTTTTTTTTGTCCCCTTTAAGAGACAGGAATCACTACAACGACGGGGCTTGGGGCAGCTTCCACCGGCAGAGGGAGGTGAGCCTACATTTTTCCTCCCTTTTTTCTCCCTCCCCTCATGCAGACAGGATCAAGGAAGTGCGGAGGGGTGGGAACACAGGAAGAGCGACAAACCCCCAAGATCTCTGGTCCGAATTTAAGTGACCAGCGGATCTTAGGGGTTGTGTAAAAGCGCCCTTAGTTTTCTGAAATCACTATTTGCTGCCTTAAAAACAAACGGAGCCACTGCACGGAACCTCCTGGCAGAAGACTGTGAGAACACAAGCCCTACAGAAGGTGCTGCGATGTGACGTGGCTCGAGCCGCTCATTCGGAGAGTCGGAAAGGGAACCTCCCACCAGTGCTGCTGAAGAACTCCACCCCTCCCTTTGGGGAAAGGGAAGGGGTGGTTAGTTTCCCACTGGATTTGTTAGTGGGACCGGGGTGGGGTGGGGGCAGCTGGATTGGACCAAGGACAGAGCATTCGGAGCCTTGGAGGGGATGGGTAAAGCCGTCCCATGCAAGACCCACTGGGATGGGATGCCAGGGTGCTTCTGGGTCCTTTACAAACCCCCCCCCCAAAAAAGTCCTCTTGGTCACCATTGCATCTGTGGAACCCTTCCTTGCCACGGCATCTGCTTTCTGGTGGGGTGGAGAGGGAGGAGGAGGAGGAGGAGGAGGCTTCAGCTGCCTCCCACTTCTAGCCTTCCGTAAGGAAACGGGGGCCCCTAAGGGCAGCCCCTTTCCCATGACCAGTGATCCCTCAGCTCTCCCTGGAATGTTCGCCACCCAGCAGGTCTTGGGGATGCGGTGGGCTGCGCACCACGGTCCCCACCTTCCCACCCCGATCCTTGCACCCTCAGCCTGCCTTGACTAGGAAGCAGCAGCAGCAGGGGCCAAATCTCCTTGGCTGGGTGGGAACGTCCCACTCTCGAGGGGAAAAGGAACAGATGCAGCGGCAGAAACCAGCGCCTGCTGGGACCGCCCAGGTTGGGGAGAAAACGCTGGCTGTTACCCGTGAGGGCATGGCTGGTGCATGCTCGCAGGAGTAGCGCACGGTCGCTGGATGGTGGTCAAAGCGTTCTGCCTCTCACTTCACCCCTGCTTTTGCCCGGTTTTCTCTGCCCGGGACAGAAACCAGCAAGGGAAGGACAACTCTTGAGAGCTGGGCTTTTTAACCCTTTCTGGGTTAGATCCTTCCCCCCTCCCTCTGATGCCCCAAACCAGCCACTTTCCAAAAACACCGGAGGACAACCCCTTGCCTCTGGCCAGCCATCCCATGCCAGGGAGCCCTGGGTTTCAAAGGGTTGCTCCAGAGGTGCCGATTTATTCTTTAGATTTTGTCCTGTAACAATCAAAGCTAAGCACCTTCTGCAATTTAAGAGGGATCTCCTCACACTAGCTTCACCCCATGAGCTGGGTCTGGAAGTCTCAGTATTTTGTGTTTTGGGGGGCGGGGGAAACTATCAAACCCTCAAGGTTTGTTGGAGCAAGCTGTGCTTGGGAGCCCATAAACAGTAGGGCCATTGCTCCTAATATTCTCATAACCAAGAAGAAGGGTTCAGAACATGGCCAGCGTAAAGCCTCTTCAAACGCATATCAAGGCAGAAACATAAGCAAAAACGCAGCTGAATGACGGCCTTGTCAATTTCCAAGGAGTGTTCGTGGAGACACCCCCCCCCCTGCTTCAGACAGAACCCAGATGAGTAACTCCTGACCAAGCCTTATTTTTAGTCTGCTGTAGGATTGGCCCTCCATCTGCTGACACAGCGCTGCAGCACTGCAGATGGCTCGATCTGCCAGGACTCTGGTGGAAACCTAAATGCCAAGACCTTCAAATTTCTAGGGAGGAAGATTCAGACCCCCACCACTGGCGTCCGTCATTCACATGTTTTTTGACCATCTTCCTAAAGATGAAAATGAACAAAAGAAGGAAGGAAGGAAGGAAGGAAGGAAGGAAGGAAGGAAGGAAGGAAGGAAGGAAGGAAGGAAGGAAGGAAGGAAGGAAGGAAGGAAGGAAGAAGTCATTTGGCAAATGAGGATAGAGAGCCTGGGATCCTGATCCTGACGCCTAAAAGTCAATAGGCATTTCCACAGCTGGTTTTGTCCAAATCTACTGAACTGTGCATGGACTTGTGTTGTTCCTATAACATTTTGAAGGATGTTTGGCCTCTTGTTTCAAGGAACGCAGTGATTCCACCACAGGCTTCTACTAGGGGGACAAGCACGTATCCTGACCATCACCTCGTCCTCTGCGTTCCACTCACAATGCACCTAAGGGCCTTTTCACACGACCCCTAAACTCCGCGGCAAATGGCTCCCAGCTCCAGAGCTTAAAATTATTTCCCCACCAGCTCCGGAGTTTACAGATAACTGAGTGCGACCACGCCCACCTAAGCACGTCCCAGCGCACTTTTCATGTACCTGCTCTCGGAGGGGTGAAAATTCCTGATGCGGATATAACAGTAGTGACTGCCGGGCTCTCCTTGCTTCTGTTTGTTCTTTTTTTTGCCCCCAGCCCCTTTAAGAGATCTGAATGCAGTGCCGGGAGCAAAGCGAGATGGCAGAACGGAGGTGAGCGGCATTCTTTTCTTCCTTTTTTTCTCCCTCCCCTCACGCAGCCAGCAGCCAGGAGTGCGGAGGGGGTGGGAAGGCAGGAACGGCGACAAACCCCTAAGATCTCTGGTCCGAATTTAAGTGGCCAGCGGATCTTAGGGATCGTGTGAAAAGGCCCTAAGTCGCAGTTTCAGCTTTGGGTTTGCAAGGGCAGACCAGGGATGCTGCAGAAAGGACCTTTTGGGAGGTCATTCATTCATAGGGATGCCACAAGCTGGATGGTACTGACCAACCACAAGGTGCAGGAGGAGGAGGAGGAGGAGGAGGAAGTAGCACAGGAGGAGGTGAAGGGATTACTGTTTTTGGAGCAGACACCTCAGGGAGACATGGGAAAACAATACAGTACCAGCTTTGTCCTCTCACTCCAGCTGAAGATGCAGCATGACTAACAGCCCAGCACATGACACATTTAAAAAGGGAAACAGGCCAACAGTCAAAATGCAGCATTAGAAGACTTCCCCTGAAAGGGGGACTCAGTGCAACAGTGAGAGAACCACTGACTCTCAGAATCATGAAGTCAGAAGGGGCCTCCTCTAAGGCCACTGAGTCCACACACACACACACACACACACACACACACACACACACACACACACACACACACACACACACACACACACACACACACACCCCACTGGTCAAGGCAGGAGTCCAAGTCAAAGCAGATCAGGTAGATGGTGGCCCAATTGTCTCTTGAATGCCTGCAGCATTAGAGCTACTCACCGCCCCCCCCTGAGGTCATGGGTCCCACTGTCGTACTGTTCTAACAGTTAGGAAGTTTTTTCAGCGATTCAGCTGTCATCCAGATTCCTGTCTCTGGAGCCCTTTGTTGAGTGTCCTGCGCTCTGGGAATGGATCGAGAACAGAACCTGCCCCTCCTCTGCTTGGCAGCCTTTCATGTCCTTGAGGGGTGTTGTTCTTTCTTCCCATCAGTCTACTTTTCTCATTCAGGGGACCCTTCTTTCAGAGTTTTCAGTAGGGACATGAAGAGGTTCCACCACCCACCAGATTCTAGGCAAATCGTAAACTGTCTCAAGCTCCTTCCATCTTCAAGATCTCTACCATGGATGGTTTAATTCAATGTTGGCTTCGGCCGGATGCACAAAATAACGTCAGGCTCACAACTGTCAATGCACACAACGTGTGTGTGTGTGTGTGTGTGTGTGTGTGTGTGTGTGTGTGTGTGTGTGTGTGTGTGTGTGTGTGTGTGTGTGTGTGCCTTTTCTCCTTCATGCAGGGAAGGACATGCCCCCACGTGGGACAGAAGGGAACAGCCTCAACGGTCAAGAATACAAAGAACCCGCCCACTCGTGTCCTGCTCAGCAGTCCGCACAAGAGAGTGGCCATCATGGTGCCCCTCCATGTTGGGGATGATACAGAAAATGCACACACAAAAAGTGAAGAATGATTCTGTGCTTTCCTTGAAAGGGATTCCCAAGGAACATATATACTCCACCTCAGTGACCACACGAGAAACCCACAGCTGAATCATGCCTTGCTGATGTCCATTGGCCTAAAATCTTCTAAAGAACAAGGGCCCACCGCTGACTGAGACAGCCCTCCTCCCCCTCTCAAATGGTCCTGACTTGCAGGGAGTTCTTTCTAATGTTTAGCAGCCATCTCCAACTGACATCCTTGGGTTTAGCGGGGTGGGGGGGTGGGGAGCTTACCTCGTGGGACAACAGACAACGAGCCCACCAAGAGACAAGAAGTCCAGTGATGAGGAGGAGGTAGACCCTCCCTGCCTGAAAACGCTAGGACAACATACAGGATAGTGCCATCTCTGGCTTAGGTCTCTGGGATTCCCCCACTGGGAAGAATCACTGAGGGGTACCTCTACTTAAGAACAGCTCTGCTTAAGAGCAATTCAACTTAAGAGCAGAAAACTGTTGGTGTTTTAACTGCTGCCTTACAAATTTTAGATATGGTCTGCTCTACTAACAAATGTTTTTTTAAAAATATTTTTATATATTTTTAAATATGGTGCCTCTGCTTAAGAGTTGTTTGACTTAAGAGCATGCATTCGGAATGGATTAAATTCAGGACCAGAATAAGGGGGCTGAGGGAGTTTTCTTGGAGCTGTGGAACTGGAAGAGATATTCAGCATCTTACAGATGATAGATAGATAGATAGATAGATAGATAGATAGATAGATAGATAGATAGATAGATAGATAGATAGATAGATAGATAGATAGATAGATAGATAGATAGATAGATAGATAGATAGATAGATAGATCTCCCCTGACTTCTCCAAAAATGCAACCAAAAACCCAAATCAATTTGGGGTATTTTAACCCTTGGCAGGATAGGCAAGAAATTTTCATTTCAGAGAAAGCTCCAGGGAATTCTGGTAGTTGCAAGAGTAAGAAAAAGGAAAAAGTTTTAATTCAAACAGAGCCCTGCCAGGAGCAAACAGAAGTGACAGGATTTGAATCCAGGACAACACATTCCTTTAAAAAAATTCAATGACAACTCTGAAATCCCATTCTCCCAGCCAGCAGGAGGTCCATTTCTCCCAGGTCTGGACAGAACTCACGAGCGTGCCACTTACGAAAGACCCCGGAAGCCTGGCCTGCAGAGGCATTTCCCTGACTCAAAGTCGCACTCGCCGTTAAAACAGTCGCTGCAGACGAAGGCACAGTTGTCGCCATAGGTCCCATTCCGGCACTTGGTCTCGCACCTGCAGAGGAGAGCAGGAGGTGAAGAAGGCGCACCAGGATCGGCGAGAAACGCAGCTGGCGGAAGGTGCTGCTTTGGGCTCCGTCATGCCTGTCGCCCATTGGCTTCAGTGCGGTAAACCCTGGCCGGCAGCAGCAGGGCCCTGAGCTTTCAGACCAGAACTTTCCTTAGCCTTACTTGCGGATGGTGGGGATTCTTTTACTAGGACAAGAACATGCCAGTCTGAAACCTGCTTAGCATCCAAAGCCAATACTGCCAGCTCTGACTGGCAGCTTCCCCATGCAAATGACTGAACTGTGAGCAATCTCATGCTGGCTACCAGAAAAAACCTCTCCACCCACGATTTGCCATCTTCAAAGCGGCTCCCAGGGTACCAGGACCTGAACTGGGCAAAATCTGGGGGCTGGCTGAGGGGCTGAGAGAGTTTTACTGCCCAGTGGAAGTTTGGCTCCTTATGTTGTTGCCCCCACCCGTTTGGAAAAAGGCATGAGGTCAGGCAATTTCTGTCCTCTGTTCTACCCGCAACCACGGGGACTCTGGCCTTGAAGCCTGGCACTCAAAGAGGAAGAGGAAGTCTTAACCCATATCTTTGTTACAAAACAAGGACAACTGTCTGGATCCATGATAGGTTCTGCTTTTGAGAAGAATGAATCAACCAGCAGCAGTAACAAAAACAAAAACAACCCAACTCAATCCAATTGTGTTGTAATTAGCAGAAGAAACACAGCAATTTGTGCAAATAATTAAAAAACCCGCTACAGTTTGTATAAAAAGACACTTTTTTGTGGGTGAGCACACATGCACACACACGCATGCACGCACACACACACACACACACACACACACACACACACACACACACTTTGTGAAGTAGTCACAGAAAGCCTGGAAGTACTGAAAACTCCTCCAGAGCTCTTGGAACCTTCCACCCAAGATATTTCATCAAAGGTATTCTAAATTTTCTATTTTGGACCTATTCTTTGGAGGAAGTCAGTCAAGATTTTTGATCCTCTCCTCAAACCAGAATCATTGCCCTCGTAAAAGAAGCCACCTGGCTGGATTCTGCCTTCTAAGAACCTCTCCTGTTTTTTCTCAGAGTAAAACACTCCAAAGTGGCCTACTCATCACACTGGCTGGCTGCACAGATCCACAGCCCCATCAGAGGCACGCTGCCAAGTAGAGATGGGCACGAATCAAAAAAATGGCATTTCGTTTGTCGTTTGTAGGGTCCGTTTCGGTTTGTTTCCGTTTTTCGCGAATTTTTGCAAAAAAATCATTTTCATTTTCATTCATTTCTTCACCATTTTGTTACCATTTATTTCATTTTTTGTGATTTTTAAAAGGATTTAAGCAATTCACTCATATTGCAGTAACGGAAACGAAACGCACGACAAGATTTCCAGTGTTTCTGTTCGTTTCGTTTCATTTTAGAGACAAAATTTGTTTGTCGTTTCGTTACGTAACGAAACGAAAAAACGGAAACGGAAACGAAAAATTGTTCGTTTTGTGCCCATCTCTACTGCCAAGGCCCAAAACCAACCAATCAACTCAAATAATCTTTGAGAATTCCCTGGAGAACAGGGGAAGTCCCCATAGACGGCAGGAGGTTGAATGTTGTCCCCATTTTCAAACAGGGAAAAAAGAGGACCCAAATAATTTACTGCCCCATCAGCTTGACTTCAATTCATGGAAAGATCCTACAGTAGATTATTAAGCAGTCTGTAATTATTTTACTAGCAATACTGTCAACACGGATTTCTTAAAAACAAGTCATGCCAGACCAATTGGATCTCTTTCTTTGATAGAATTACAGGCCTGATGGATGAGGGGAATGCTGTGGATATTGTTTATCTGGACTTTAGTAAGGCGTTCGATAAGGTTCCCCATGGTATTTTTGCTAAGATGTTAGTAGAAAGTGGGATAGATAGTGCTACTGTTAGGTGGATTTGTAATTGGTTGACTGATCGCACCCAAAGGGTGATCATAAATGGCCTCTCTTCAGCTTGGAGAGACATGACCAGTGTGGGTGCCCCAGGGTTCTGTTCTGGGTCCGGTGCTATTCAATATCTTTATTAATGACTTGGGTGAAGGAATATGCTGATTAAATTTGCAGATTAGAGATGGGCATTTCATTTCGGAAGAGGTCCGATTCCAAAACGAAACATGGCAGCACAGTTGCCATTCAGAAATGGGACATAGCCTCTGGAATGAAATCAACCACAGACTTAAATTCCTTTGGGTTGAAACTCCAATCAGGAAGCAGCCTTCAAAACGTCATCTTTCCTTCTCCCTGGCGCTGGCCATTCAGACAGGGAGGCGGGATGATGCATGTCCTTGCACAGCTCCTGGTTTTACAGTTAAAAAGTGACTGTTTTCCTCTCCTAATCTCTTCTTCGACGGAGACTCACACTTGCATTCATGCCATCCAGCTCTAGGGGATGGTTTATTTTGTTGAGGCAGATTCTTCAAGACAAATTAGAATGACATGGAATATGTAAGATAAATGATTGGTTTCTTTTTCACTCTTATGTTATGGTTTGACTTATTACTACTGAAATAACAAAGTCTGTAATAATAAAACATTTTCTGAAGTTTTTATAAATTAACCCTATATCTGACTCTATGCTTAACTTGCTGTGTGTGTGTGGGGGGGTAACTAAGATCTCCAACATTAATAAATAAACAGAAATAAAAAATACTCCAGAACAGCTGAGATATCCCATTGTGTGTGTGTGTGTGTGTGTGTGTGTGTGTGTGTGTGTGTGTGTGTGTGTGTGTGTGTGTGTGTGTGTGTGTGTGTGAAGCTGTGCATGGCACGCCATGACCTGTTTGAAAGGTGAGGGTTGATTTCTGGTGCTTCCTGGAAGAGTCAGTTCAATATTTTCACACACAAACACAAACACACACCCTTAGGGGGAAAACAGCAGACCAGGAAGGGGCTTTGCGTGGTGGGAAGAGCCTCCCTCAAGGGTTGCTCTCAAGGGGGCACATGGCCCACCCTTGCCTCAAACCACAAGTACTCACCTGTCTCCGATCCAGCCAGGGTTGCAGTGCGAACACTTGCCGTTGATGTGGTTGCAGGTGTGGCCGTCCTTGCAGGGAGGGCAGATCTGCTCGCAGCCTTCGCCGTAGAAGCCTGGGGCACAAATCTGGTCACACTTGGTCCCGTTCCAACCAGGCTCGCACGCCAGGCAGCGGCCATCCACAATGGTGCACGGTTGCAGTTCCTTGCACTGCCCGCACCTGCAAAAGCCACTGAGGATCAGGAGGGCCGCTGAGGATTGGACAGCTACCGTGTTTTCCCGAAAATAAGACACGGTCTTATATTTATTTTTTTCTCAAGAAGACACACTAGGGCTTATTTTCAGGGGATGTCTTATGTTTATTAAGTATAATATGCTTGAATGTCAGCCTTGCTCACAACTAGAGATGGGCACGAAACGAACAATTTTTGTTTCCATTTTCGTTTTTTCGTTTCATTAAGTAACGAAATGACAAACGAATTTTATCTCTAAAATGAAACGAAATGAACAGAAACACCAGAAATTTTGTTGTCCGTTTTGTTTTCGTTACGGCAATACATTGAACTGCTTTAAAAGTTTAAAAAATCACAAAAATTGAAATAAATAGTAACAAAACGGTAACAAAATGAATGAAAACGAAAATGAATTTTTTTGCAAAAATTCACGAAAAACGGAAACAAACTGAAACGGACCCCTTAAACGACAAACGAAACACCATTTTTTTTATTCGTGCCCATCTCTACTCACAACCAAAGCCTTTGCTCTTCTGTCAGCAATCCATTTACAGATTATGTTTTCCAGCTCATGAAATAAAGGTTGCTGACCTGAACCACACTTGTGCTTCTTAGCATTTCCTCTGTCCACATGTAGACTGAGGTTATTGTATTCTGCCCGCCATTTTTGGACCATTTGGATATCCAACTTCTTCTCTTTGCAAAAAGGCAGAAGATTCTTGCCCTGGGAGTCCTCAACAATTCCTTTCTTGTACTCAACAGAATAGCTTTCTTTTTCCACTCACCTCTTCGGGGGATACAGACACTCAGGAAAAGCAGGCCCACAGACTGTTGCTGGTTGGTGGGGCTGGTGTAGTGATTCATGAACCCCTTTCCCTTAGCCTCGTGGCGCAGTGGTTAAATGCCTGTAACTGCAGGTAAAACTGTGCTCACGACCTGGGTTCAATCCCCGGTAGCAGGCTCAAGGTTCACTCAGCCTTCCATCCTTCCGAGGTCGGTAAAATGAGTACCCAGCTCGCTGGGGGGGCAATGTGTAGCCTGCACACTGTCATTAAAATTGCAAACCGCCCAGAGACTACTTGTAGAAGTATGGGGCGGTATATAAGCAGAACACTTTGCTTTAGCCGTTTATGCATGCGCAATAGTATGCCTGCGACCACGGATACCACATGCACACACGCGCATGCGCAAATGGCTAGGAGAAAGGAGTGATGCGCATCCACGCAAGTGCGAATGGCTCGGAGAAAGGAACTGTGGCAGATAAAAGGTATTCCAATCTTCCTTACCACTCTGTGCTGAAATGCATGCTGTAACTATGCCGCGTATCTGCATAGCCGCGCCCATCACTAGGTCTTATTATCAGGGTAGGGCTTATATTTAACAAATGCATAGAAATCCTGCTAGGGCTTATTTTTGGGGGAGTTCTTATTTTCCGGGAAACGGGGCATATAGGACTTGGAGGGGTCCCATCAGTCATCTAGCCTGTCCTCCCAGTAAGGCAGGAAACCCAAAACTGGCACCAAGGTATGGAAAAAGAGAAAGGGAAGGAGGGTTGGATCACTACCCCCCCTCCCAACTGCCATGCCAACACCCCACCCACAGCCCATAATTTTCCATGTTGGTTAGCGAGACTGCACTGCCTCAACCAATGCAGACATCCGTTCGTTCCTTCATGTCTTCCTCCCATTACTGTGGAGCCACAACTCTGGATGGTTGCAAAAAATATAAAACAGAGGAGAAGCAAAAAATAAAAATACTAAACGCATCCGCAAATAACCTCACAAGCAAAGGGCGCAAAATGATCATATAGGAACCAAAGCAGATGGAAGGAAAAAGGAACAGATGCTCAGCCAGGTCCTGTGTGGGAAGCCTCCCTGTAAAGGCAGGTCTCGAGCTGCCTCCTCAGCACCAGCAGGGAGGGGGCGACATGGAGCACCTCCAGAAGCTGGTTCCACGAGGCTGGGGCCAACGCGAAGAAGGCCTTGCCCATTAGTCTTATAGAAGACTCATGGGCCTCCCTCAAGGTGGCCACCTTGATGGCGATGCTCTTGTGGGTCGGGCGGATGACTATAAGGAAAGATGCTCCAGCAAACGGAGAGCTTTGTATGTCAGTGTCAAAACCTTGAAAAACTGGGACACAATGGGCAGCCAGCGGAGGCAAGCCCAAACGGGAGTGATGCCGTCAAATTGGCTCACACCCACCACCATGCAGGCCACCACATTCTGGACCCACTGAAGTCTCTGGATCAGGCTCAACCAAAGCCCTGTGTAAAGAGCAGATGTGGAGAAAAATAGAAGCCCTTGTAGTGGAGGGGAAAACTCTAGATTTCCAGGCTGTTTCTCAGAGGATGGCAAGGGATCGGACCTTCTCAGTGGTTGCTCCTCAACTATGGAATCCATTTCCTGTGGGAATCTGCCTGGCTTCCTCTCCGCAAATATTCAAACGGTCATTAAAGGCCTGGTTATATAGACTGGCCTTCCCTGATTATGTTGTCAACTATGACCTTTAACCATGCTTTGTCTCATTCTGCCCCTGGTTCTGATCTCTACATCATCTCTACTGGCTTTCTGATGTTATGATTTTGTTTTTGGTTTATGATTGATGTTTCTTGTTGATGTTCAATAAGGGTTTGATGTCATTCTTTTTTGACGGAATTATGTCCAATTGTTTCTATTGTTGTTCATCGCCCAGAGTAGCCCTGGAGTAGATGGTTGATATCAAATGGAACGAATGAATGTCATGTCATGGGATCGGCAAAAAATATAAAAAACAAATGGGCTCAACCCGATCCTGTGATATTTCCCACATTTTTCTCAGTGTCACCCCTGCCTCATTCTAAATTGTGGGGCAGTTTTCGGCCGGACGAACAGGGACCAGGGAGACCCGTGGATTCCTCCTTACCGTCTCCGGCAGCCCTGGCCATAGAAGCCGGCGGGGCAAGCCTCCCGGCAGAACTTCCCACGGTAGCCGGGGTCGCAGGTGCAGGTCCCATCCACTTGGTTGCACTTCCCCATGTGGCACTGGCAGTAGCGGTCGCAGCGGGGGCCGAAGGTGCGCCCTCGGCACTGGCACCGCCCGGTAAACTGCTCGCAGGGGGAGTTGTTGCAGGCGCACTGGTTGTTGCAGCTGCGGCCCCACCAGCCCGGCTGGCAGTTACAGGTCCCCGTCTGCTGGTCGCACTGGGAGTTGAGGCTGCAGTAGCAGGCGCTGGCGCACTGGGGCCCCCACCAGTTCGGCTCGCAGGTGCACTTGCCCGTCTTCTGGTCGCACTTGCCGTGCTTGCACAAGCAGGCATTCTCGCACTTGGGACCCCAGCGGTTGGGGTTGCAGGTACACTGGCCCGTCACATCTTCGCACTGCCCATTAGGGTGGCACCGGCATAGCTCCTTGCAGTCTGGACCCCAGAACTGGCGGGGACACTCTGTGGTGGGATAGATTCCCCTGGTCAATGCATTTACATGGACACACTCCAGACAATCAGGACTTACAAATGGCTTGTATTAGCATCGAACCAGAGCCACAGATCTTGAGCTGGGAGGAACAAACTGCAGCCCACAGGCTACCTAAATCCTCCCAGCCTGTTTCTGGGGGGCACCTACCCCCCTCCCAGGGCTAACCGGGATTTTTTTGGAACAAATAAGTAATACATTTGCGGGGAGGATGCCGTAGACCAGCGGTTCTCAACCTTTGGGTTCTCAGATGTTCCTGGACTACAACTCCCAGAAATCCCTTCCAGCACAGAAAGTGGTGGAGGCTTCTGGGAGTTGCAGTCCAGGAACATCTGGAGACCCACAGGTGGAGAACCACTGCCGTAGACCATACAGGACAATAAGGGTCTTTGTAGGTGCCCAGTAACCTGCTGCCTGCCTTTGCCTTGGTCTAAAGTGGGGTCTGGGAACCTTCGGCCCTCCAGATGTTTTAGACGGCAACTCCCAGAATTCCGAGCCTATATTGCCAGGCATATAGGCCTGTGGGAGCTGTGGTCCCAAGCTTCTGGAGGGCCGAAGGTTCCCTGCCCCTGTTCTAGCCCAAGGCAAAGGCAGGCTGTAGGTTACTGGGCACCTACAAAGACCCTTCTTAGGGCGTTTATACACGACCCCTAAGCTCCGCTGCAAATGGCTGCAAGCTCCGGAGCTTAAAAATGTTTCCCCACCAGCTCCGGAGTTTGCAGACAATTAAGAGCGACCCCGCCCACTTTAGCGCGACCCAGCACACTTTTCTTGTACCTTCTCTTTGGAGGTGAAAAATCTTTGATGCGGTGCAACGATAGTGAGTGCGGGGCTCTCCTCGCTTCTGTTTGCTGCTTTTTGGCTCCCGCCCCTTTAAGAGCTACTTTTACAGAGACGAGAGGCAGAACGAGGTGAGCGGCATGCTTTTCTTTCTCTTTTTCTCCCTCCCCTCACGCAGCCAGCAACCAGGAAGTGCGGAGGGGGGTGGGGACAGAGGAAGAGCGACGAACCCCTAAGATCTCTGGTCCGAATTTAAGTGGCCAGCGGATCTTAGGGGTCGTGTAAAAAGGCCCACATTGTCCTATATGGTCTCCAGCATCCTCCCTGAAAAACGAATTACTTATTTGCTCCAACAATCCTCACAAAGCCCCCACCCTCACCCTTTGTCCTCTAGAAGGCATGCAGAGGGAGGGTTCCTTTTGGTTCCCATTTTCTTTTTCAGAATGTAGTTTCATTTTGAACCCAGACTTTGGACCTAAATATAGGTCAGAAGACGCCCCTCCCCCACCCGCCCCAATAAAAACACTTCCTTAAACATAGTAAAAGTTCAGACCAAGCTCCCTAGGGTGCTCGTGTGAGCCCCCTACCCCCGACTCCACCACCCAAAAGGCCCGAGAAGGGGAGATTCCTATCAGGGCAAAAGCAGGAGCTTCCAGGCAGGGCATGTTAGTCGCCAGGGGTGAACAGAGGCCCTCCCCAGGTGCTCGGCCATACTCACTGGTCTCGCAGTTGGCGCCGAAGTAGCCGTGGCGACAGCGGCACTCGTTGGGTCTCACGCACACCTCCTTGTCTGTGCAGGTGAAGTTGCCTTCACACACAGCTATTGGGGAGGGGGAAGGGACCAGGGAGAGAAGCATGGAATGAGGAAATGGTAGCCCCACAGAAAGAGCGAGAGAGTTGGTGTCATGCCCCCCTCCCCAGGAAGAAAAGGGGTCGTCATTGACCCTAACTTGGAGACAGCTGGGATGGGAATACCCAGAGGGAATGTGAAGCTAAACATCCAGATATAACGAATAGGCATGGAGTGGGAATACACCTGGAGATAAAGCTTGCGGGGTCTTATCTAAGTGCCCCAACCAGCTAGGAGGGAGGGATACAGATCCCCCACCACTCCCACCTGGTCAGGACTGCACCATCCCAGTCTCTGGAATGTCAGGACGCACTCCTGAAATCCTTATAACTGCACTGGGTTCAGAGAGACCCGCTGCTCCCCATAAAAGGAAGAGACTAATTCAGGCACAGCTGATTGTAGAAAGGTGCCAGAGAGGAACATGAATCAGGATAAAACCGAGGCAATGAAGTAACATGGCAAGGCAGAGCCGGGAAAATACGTCCCATAACCGCCCCCCCCACCACCACCCCGGAGCCAGCAGGATGCAAAATGAACGCGGCATCAGCGGAATGTAGCTGTGCCCACTAGGGATTTCTGTGCCTCTGAATTAACAGCCGTGCCACGTGGATGCACTTCTTTTGGGCCCTGTTTTGCTGGGGTTTGTGGAAGACTCACCCTCAGCCCAAGGGGAGTCCACCTGCCTTCTGCCATGAAGTACATCTCTTACCCTACAAGGCGGCTCATAAGCTGGGGTGCTGGTCCTCCACTCCCAAGAGCAGGTAGGCACCCACTCCAATGATCACTGAATGTTTGGTGTGCCCATGAAGCCACTTTCATGTAGACTCAGCGAACCCTGGGACCAGGTGGGTGCCTAGCCTTCAGAACCACCTTATATGCAAAGATCAACCTGTCTCCTCCTCGGCTGAGGTTCATCCTGAGACCTTAATCCCAGAGACCCACAATGTCACAAAAATAACCATTCCCAGCATTCCAGGTGGTTCTCAGAGAGCTAAACTCCTACCATCACCACCACCGCCCAGACTTAAAGCACTACACTTCCTTCATAAGAACATAAGACAAGAGTGATCAGGGAGGTGGTAATTCCTAGAGGTCTCCTGACGGGATGCAGACCACAGGCAGATGGGTCTCAGGCTGAGGTTGCACCTACAAGGCCCATCTTTCCTGAGGTTCTCTGCTCCTTCCCGATTAACCACCCAGCTGCACCCACCTTGGCCCTGGCAAACAGATTCCCTGGGAACTACCACTAACCAGACATTCAAGTGCACAGTCCCATGCACGGAAATGGAAGTCTCCAGAAAGCCCAGAGGGGGACACCAGAGAGATATCTAGAAAAGCACAAAGACACGATTAGTCCTCAATGTTAGACAAAAGAGGAAAACATGGAGTTCAAAGTTCAGCTTTGGAATGTTACTGCTTTTGGACTACAGATCACAGCACCCTGGGATTTGTAGTCCAAACACACAGAGATGCATGCCTCCAGATGCCATATCTGCCCCTTGAGACATGTTTGGCACTCAGTGCATGGAACTAAGGTGCTTCAGAAAGCACTGAGTGCTTAAGTGGAAAACTCCAGGGTGTTAGTTGGTTATTTTAGAAGAATGTAAACAAGAGCAGTGACATTTCTGTCCAAACATCCAGCCAAAAGGACTTCAGAGCAGAGACTGCAGAGGGCAATGAAGAGGGTCTGGCTAGAAGGAAGGGACCAATCACATGAAAGCATTTTTGAAGGAAGTCAGCTGGGTCATGGCAGCAGATTACTATGTAAACAATATTTTTTAAAAAAAAATCAATGAACTCTCAAATTGTGGTTGATCATAGAGTGCTTGTGAGGTCATGGGTCAAGAGAGCAGCCCATGAAGAAGTACTAAGGTTAACGAATCATGATCAAGAAAATACAAGCACATAAAATGGAAACTAAAATACTTTGGTCACATATATAAGTATCTCTTTCTCTCTCACACACTACAGATGTCCATAGAAGGGGAAATCTGTATGAAAAGAAGCCAAGGAAGGAGAAGGGTGATCCGGTTATAAAATCTGAAACTGGCTTAGATAGAGACTGATGATGGCCCAGTGTCCTTTGGGAATTGGAGAGGTAGGCTCCCAGTTTTAGTCCAAACTTGAAAGCTATGCAAGCAATTCCATACCTTCCTGAACACGCTGCAATGAGTGGACACTCATCTCCTGCTGGCACAGGCAACTAACTATTGCTGCTCATTTCTTAAGAGATGCTTTTGCTTCATTGCTGTTGGTGCTGCAGTGATGTTTCGGAAGGGATGGATGGGTGGAGAATTCAGCCGTTTTAATACTTCTCTTTTGTGAATTTTAAAATTTTGATTCCTCTGTACCATGCTGACCATTTATGTGCTTATCACGGTTCCAGTTCTATACATGTGCACATGGCAAGCAGAGAAGAACAAGGCTGATCTTCCCCCACCCCCACCCCAAAATGCAAGCAAACCATTCAAGGCTTCTGGTTTCCTGACATCCATCAAAGCAAGTAGCAGCTCAAGCATGATTTATAATGGAGCATTATTTGCCTTGTTTTCTTCTGCCCTCCCTTTTCAAGAGTGCTATAAAACAACTCTGAGTCTTGTGGGACAGACGGTGTGAGGAGCAGTTTTTGCTACTTGGCTCCTATTGCTGGTAGTAATTCCTCCATTTGCCGTCCTGGACGGAATTCAGACCATTGAAATTCTTGCTCTTTTTAACAGGAGCTGAAGTCCCGGAGGGGCCTTCTGTCTAAGGATCAGATGCTTCTCTCTGCTGCTTCTTTCCTTGAGCGAAGACGCATCCCCCCCCCCCCGAGATCCATTCCCAGAAGCAGACAGTTCTGCGTTCTTCAGAGCAAGGAGGTCGTGGCCGGACAGGGTAGAATATCCAACGGCACTCAGCTCCAGGCCCAGCTTGGCCACTTTCGCTCCCATGCAGAGGCTCTCTGGAAGCCAAATGTTTTGCCGCTGTTGATCAGCCCGAAGAAATACGCCTCCACAGGAAAGGAAAAGGACCTCCGCCAACTGAGAGTTTAACAGGCATCTAAAAATAGCTCCTCCGAGTTTCCCATCAGCCCTGTAGGACTCCGGCGCCTGAGAACATTCGGCCTTCTGCTTTCTTTCTCCTCTTCTGCATCAAGGACGCAAAAGATCCTAACAGGAACCATCTGGGGGCCAAACTCCAGGCCAGGGCTAGGGCCAGCATGGCAGAGGCGGCAAGGAGCTTTCAGTCCCAGACAAAATGGAAGAGATGTTGAGACTGATCAAGGAGTTGGAGGGCAAGAGAGCCCCAGGGATGAATCCAGGCCCCCAACGGCCACCTACCCTTGCAGGAGGCTCCATCCCTGAGTGCCTCCTTCCTAATGGTGGCATATCCCCGATGACGAGAGCTTTGTGGATACTCTGGGCTTCCAGAGAGATGATGGAGTCGCAGCTCCAATCAAGCCTCAACTATCTCTGCAGAGGAAAAAAAACGATGAAGCTGAGGCTGGCCTACTTTGGGCACCTCATGAGTAGGCAGGGTTCTTTGGAAAAGGAAGTGATGGTTGGAAAGGTGGGCGGCAGCAGGAAAAGAGGAAGAGCAAAACATGAGATGGACTGAATCTCTAAAGGAGGCCATGGGGCAGAGTTGGCAACAGCTGATCAGGGCAGCTGAGGGCAAAGGTTTTGGAGATCACTCCATCATGGGGTGTCCACAAGTCAGAAGTGACTTGATGGCAGATAACAACCATGTGATATGAAATAAAGCAGATTGATACATTAACTGCATCCATGGAACAATACTAGTGTAGCATACAGCGGTGCCTCAAGTTACGAATGCCTCTAGTTGTGAAAAACTGGAGATACAAAGGGAAATCCGTCCGGGGCACAAGGCATCCCTGGGAACAGAAGTCTTCCACGAAAACCTTGGGATACAAAAGTTTCCTCTGGGATGCCTCGAGATAATTTTTGTATCTCAAGGCATTCCAGAGGGAATTTCCATATCTCGAGGTTTTTGCGAAAGACTTCTATTCCCAGGGTGCCTTGTGCCCTGGACGGATTTCCCTTTGTATCTCCAGTTTTTCCACAACTAGGGACATTCTTAATCCGAGGCACCACTGTACAGCCTACCTTGTTTGGATGTGTTGTTAAGTCACTCACGTACAACTTCAAGTGACCTTAAAAGAGTATACAGGATTCCCATAAGTCAGTTGAGAATTGGCAGCACAGAGCAAAACACAAGAGGATACATTAGTTGTTCAACGGCACCCACCCCTCACTGAATTTCCACGGCTAAGCCAGGGGTTGAACCTACCAGCCACCAACTAACCAACCGCCAAGCCAAGAGGGGCGGCTGGGACCCAGAGGGAAATGCCCGCTGCCCCTCCACAAGGTGCATATCGTATGCAACAGAGAAACCAGATTCCAGCCCTCTAGGAAGGAGAGGAAGGAGGAAGCAATGCCTCACCTATCAAGCACTCCTCGCCCTGTTGCCTCCATCCTGGACAGCAGACAAACCCAGTGGAACTGCAGGAGAAAAGACACACAGAGAAAAACAAGTGAGGAATAATTTGCTCTGGTGAACCAGAAAGAAGCCCTGGGTTCAAATCTCACTTTTATTGTCTGGAACTCATGAGCGTGCTGCATATACTCTAAATCAGGCCTGCCCAACGGGTAGACCGCGGGTTACTGGTAGCCCATGACGGGTTCAAAAGTAGCCCGCCGGCCATCAATAAAAAAAAGTGAGGGGATAAGTTCTCCATCCCTCTCTCCCCCATCCCAAGGACCACCACTGCCCTAGCAAAGTTCTGGGTCTGCCAGCCCACTGTCTCAGCTGAGCGCGGCAGTTTAAGGGCCATGGCGCATTGAAATCTGTTCCCTCCAGAACAGATTAATTGGTTTTCAATGCATTCCTATGGGAAACCGCTGCTCTGCTTACAAAAGTTTTTAGTTACGAGCACATGCTCGGAAGAGATAAAATCTGTAAGTAGAGGTTTTAGTGTAGTAGCCCTCAGGCACTTTAGGCCGGAAAAAGTAGACCTTGGCCTATTCAAAGTTGAACAGCCCTGCTCTAAATTAAGTCACCATCTTTGTACCTGTGATCAGCTTGGTCCTTATACTACTGCAGGCAGTGGCCTACATCCAATTTTGAGGGCCCTGAAGTGGGAACCTTTGTGGCAACCCCTTTGCAACTGGCAATGAGGTCTAAGCAACCACTATTACCTTCTTAAGTGGAGTTGCTCCAGAACAGATCACTACAATTTCTAACAAAATGTGGACTAAAGTTCCTTCTGCCCCCCCACCCCACCCTCACCCCCACGATTGGGGAATTGGAAGGTTAAACTTCATCAGTTCCATTGTCGATCGGCCCCTGCCTGTGGGCCTACCTTGTGGGGTTGTTGTAGACATTTCCAAAACACATATGTAATGCTTGATAAACACTCAAAATGATATACTGTACTGTAAGGTCCTTCTAGCTTCACAGGAGCAGATGACACCCTGAGAGCAGATCTGAAGATTCAGAAATGGCAGGCATTGCCAGCTATGAATGTTGACTAAACACCACTCCAAAACAACAACTTCTGACACAATATATATGTTTTAGTTACTTTGTAGTCCATCTTTCTTCCAAAACCGGGAATTGACACATAATATCAACTTGGAATCAGTTACTTTGGAGTAAGAAAGCATGTCACCAGTAGCTACAAAATTACTTTTTAGTTGTAACAACCAGTGGCTCTAAAAGTTATGTTACAAGGGCATGGCGAGGCATCCCCCGGCCGTTGTCTTTGCCACTCCTAAGTGGAAAGTGAAGCAGTCTTTAGTTCTGCCTTCTACATTTCTACAACACAAGCATTATTGAGGTGCAATAACAAAATCAGCCCCTAGAGGGAAGCAGAGAATATCTTCCTGTATTTTTCTGCTGGGTTGGTCTTTACAACAGCATCGGAAGGCAACATACTGAATTACTTGTGCTATAGCAGCAATGAAAGCAGCCCAGCCGCAAAGAAGTAACAAATAACACAGCGAATTTGTTTAAAAATGGAATGTTCTAAGCTGTGACTTCTATAATATAAGCCACAAGCTGCCTGAGCAAGGTGAAAAAACACAGGGCATAAATGCCAGTATAAATGTTCCTTTTTCCTTTTTCTACCAATACGCAGCTCATTTCCCTACTTGGTGGATATGCCCCTCCAGAATTTCCCACCCGTCAAATGGTTAAATGGTTGGTGCGACTCCAAATGGGAATGTGTGTGTGTGTGTGTGTGTGTGTGTGTGTGTGTGTGTGTGTGTGTGTGTGTGTGTGTGTGTGTGTGTGTGTGTGATGGGTCTTTATGGTGTTTTTTGGCTGTTTTTGGTTAACTGCATCTCAGTACTAATGAAGGAAGGTTTGCCTCCAAACCACACGAGCTGGAGTGAAAGTGGGCTGTACGTGATAGAAATAAAAAAGAATTAACTAAGGCCCCATAGATGCAAAAAAGAGCAGCATCCTACACACACACACACACACACACACACACACACACACACACACACACACACACACACACAAAGTGTGTGTGTGTGTGAAGGTTGCTCAGCTCCATCCTATGTCTCCTCTGAGGGAATGCACGTGCGTGGCAGCTGCAGTTTGAGCGAGGGGCTTCCGAAGCCCCCCTCCAGATCTCTGAATGGCACCATTATCCAGAGCCAAGAGGCCGCAGTAGTCAGCGTGGGGGAGGCAAGGCCGCCAGTCACCGGAGCAGTTCCTGGGGAGGGTGACGGAGCGTGGTCTATCAAGGTAGCGCTCCCTCATGGGCCCCACAGTCTCGGGACTTCTCAGGCTGACACATCCCGGGGAAAGGGTGCCCTCCGAGCATCATTAGAACAAATCGGAGGGATCTGCATTTAGACAATGGAAAAGACCGCAAATCTAAATTGCCAGTTTTTGCAGTAAGTGAGTAGGACCCTTCTTCTCTTCCTGGACTGGAAGCTCCGCTAGCTTGCCTGCAATTATTCTTCCTGTATAATCAATGGCCTCATTGACTCAAAGCATCTCTACACTGCTGAAGGGAGGCTGCTGCCTTGTTCCGTTTCTCCAAAAGGAAAGCCAAGCAAAGTGTGCTGCTGATATACTACCCAAAGCACACTCTGGCTGGTTTACAGTTTAATCATGCAAGCCACGCATTGCCCCCACAGCCAGCTGGGTATTCCTTTTCCTGGCCTCGGAAGGATGGAAGGCTGAGTGAACCTTGAGCCGGCTTACCTGGGATTGAAGCCCAGGTTGTGAGCAGAGTTTGGGCTGCAGTACAGCAGTGCTCCAAGGCTTCACAAGCCAAAAGGGATGCCAGAGTGCTCATTCCTCCTGCTGTGACTAGCCAGCAGGGTCACCCCAAGACATTTTGCTGCCTGAGGCAAAAGGCAAGATGGAACTCCCTTTCTTCCATATAACGAAGGTCAGTGGGTTGTGGTGCCACGCCTGAAGCTACTGGGTGAGTTGAATGGGTGCAGGAGGAAGAGGAACTGAGAGTGACCCTGACAGGGTGTCCAAGAGTGAAAAATTGAAGGAGGGATTTTATCAGCTCCACCCCCCCATGAATTCCCCAGGCCAAGCATGGAATTTGAACCCAATTCTTCAGAGTCCTGGCCCATCACTCTTTCCAATATATTACACTGCCCCCTTCCCCCACAAATCATGCACCTCTAATTTGTGACTGGTCCTTCAAACTTGCAGTCTTCCCCCTTGGGATTGTATTTATTTATTTTATTTATTCATGCAACTTATATGCCGCCCACTACCCAAAGGTCTTTGGGTGGCTTACAATTAAAATGGACAATTAGAACAATTAAAATATTAAAATGAACAATGACTTGACTTTAACAACAAATCCTGCAGACTTCAAGACCTCAACCCAGGAACCTATTTTTTAAAAAACTTTTCTAATGATTCCTCCCCACCAAGTTCTGAAATCACCCCAGAGAGGCCTCGAAGACTCAAAGGCTCTGCATCCCACGAGGTTTTCCTGCGTCCCAACAGCGTGGCCTTGCCTGTTTCTGGAGGAGGTTGCTACAAACCTTTCAAGGGTAGCTCCACACCAGAGTGCCCGGAAGCAGTCAGGAAGGATGCCATGTGTCAGAGGAACTGATCCCTGTCGCAAGGATAGGTGGACTCAGGGTAGCTTATTCCTGGTGCACCGACCAAAATTAAAGCACAAGAGCAGCCTGCTACTTGAGCATCTAAACGCCATGGAAAGTCAAAGAATGCCCCCAATTTAGAAATGCATCTCTCATGGGGAGTGCAGACACAAGGAACAACAATCTGGATTTCAACACTGCCTGGATGCCTGTTGGTGATCAACCCATAGGCACCCATTAGACTGCCTCATATAGAATCATAGGAGACTCCACCACCCTCTATGGCAGTATATTCCACTGCCAAACAGCTCTAACCATCATGAAGTTCTTCCGAATGTTCAAATGGAATCTCTTTTCCTGTAGTTTGAAACCATTGCCCCGAGTCCTAGTCTCTGAAGCCATGGAAAACAAACCTGTTCCCTCTTCAATGTGACATCTTTTCAAATATTTAAACATAGCTATCATATCCCCTCTCAGTCTTCTTTTTGAAAGGCTAAACATTCCCAGTTCCTCATAAGACATTTCTTCCAGACCTTCAACCATCTGGTCGCCCTCCTCTGTACCCACTCGAGGTTGTCAACATCTGAGCAACCAGGAATCTTGGAATGAGGACAGAGAAGGCAACTCACAAGTATCAACCCCAAAGTTCCTAGTGGTAAAACACAGTCCTGCCTAAGCTCTGCTGCCATCCTCACCCCCCTTTCCAGCTCCAGTCTCTGGTGGGACAAAATAATCTATAGGGTATTTAGAAGCAACTATAAGGTAGGTTACAGGACCTTTGAATCAGGACGATGGTGGTGAGGCAGCTTTCAGGTGACATGAGACATCCTTGCCTCAAGTCAAACAGAGATGCTCACCATGGACATAGGGACCAATTCAAAGGCTCAAAAAACTTGCTTGGAATAGATAATACCAATAATCATGTGCCACCAAGTCAATATGGCCTTCTGGTGACCCTTTTCAGGGTTTTCTTGATGGAGAATCCTCAGAAGTGGCTCAATGCTTCCCTTCTTCTAGGGTTGCCCTGGGACTGTGCAGCTTGCCCAAGGCCACCCAGGCTGGCTCTTGAATCCTCCACCGCAGGCTCTCCAGCCAGATACCTTAACCACTGAGATATCCAGCCAGCTTTAATAACCATGGGACATTAAATCTATTCTGCCTTATGGGTTTTCCAGGTAGAGAATAGACAGAAATGTTATCCCTTTCTCTTCTTCTGGAACTATGCAGCCTGCCCAAGGCCACCCAGGCTGGCTCTTCTCCCAGGAGACCCAGTGGGGGAGTCAAACTCCCAATCTCTTGAACCCACAGCCAGATGGCAAAACCATTGACCTATCCAGCCAGCTCTTGAGATCCATAATGGCTAGACACATGCTCTTGTGTTTTTAAATGCACGTGTTCCAGAAGGCTTAAATTCCTAAATGAAAAGCCACTGCCTGCAAATTTTCTGCCCCCTCCACTTTCTGCAGCACTGCTTATTTTTTTTTTTTTAAAAATGCCCATGCAAAACCACAGTTGTGAGACTTCTAGGAAGCTCAGAAAATAGCAAAAGAACCACCACACCCAAAAAAAGATGATGGTGCCCACCAGCTAACAGGTTACCAATTTAAAACACACCACCAAATACAGTGTAAAAACATAACAAATCACCCAAGCCAAACAAACGACTAAATGACTTGGAGGACAGAATAGAGAGTATGCTAATTAAATTTGCAGATGATACCAAATTGGGAGGGGTTGCTAATTCCCTAGAGGATAGGATGAAAATCCAAAAGGACCTTGATCGATTAGAGTGCTGGGCCAAAGCTAACGAAATGGGTTTCATCAGAGGAAAATGTAGGGTGCTACATCTAGGTAGAAAGAATGAATTGCACAGATATAGGATGAGAGATATCTGGCTGGAAAATAGAACCTGTGAAAGGGATGTGGGAGTCTTGGGGGACCACAAATTGAACATGAGTCAGCAGTGTGATGCAGCGGCCCGGAAAGCCAATGCGATTCTTGGTTGCACACACAGAACCATAGTGTCTAGATCAAGGGAAGTGATAGTACCACTCTATTCTGCTCTGGTCAGACCCCACCTGGAGTCCTGTGTCCAGTTCTGTGCCCCTCAATTTAAAAAGGATGTTGACAACCTTGAACAGGTCCAGAGGAGGGCAACCAGGATGGCTGAAGGTCTGGAAGAAATGTCTTACAAGGAACGGCTTAGGGAGCTGGGAATATTTAGCCTTTCAAAAAGAAGGCTGAGAGGGGATATGATAGCTATGTTTAAATATCTGAAAGCATGTCATATCGAAGATGGGGCTGGTTTGATTTCCATGGTTTCAGAGACAAGCACAATGGTTTCAAACTACAGGAAAAGAGATTCATTTTAAACATTAGGAAGAACTTCATGATGTTTAGAGCTGTCCAGCAGTGGAAGATGCTGCCACAAAGGAGGGTTGTGGAGTCTCCTTCTTTGGAAGTTTTTACGCAAAGGCTAGATGGCCATCTGTCAGGAGCACCGTGATGGGGCTTCCTGCATGGCAGGGGGTTGAACTGGATGGCCCTTGAGGTCTCTTCCAACTTTATGATTCTATAACTATATCTAACGGCCAACGCCAAGTGCCCCAAACCTTATTTTGATTCAAAAATTGGTGCCAGAACACTGAAAACTCAATGTAACTTATTCTTTATGAAGTTCCGGAGTGAGGAAAGAGCTGCAGAAACAACCCAGTCTAATCTGGGTTATCCACAGGATAGAATTTGGAGCTGCATATCAGAAATGTTTAACTGTCCCAGGGCAGGGAAATGGAAGGCAGCAAAGATGTTTCTGGCATCCTAAGGACAAACTGGTTCCACACAATGTAAACTTTTTCCTGCCTTCACTGGACTGCTAAGAGGCTACAGCCCATGTGAGGTTTTGAGATGCCCTCTTCATTGAGCAAAGATGGCATAAAACCTCAGGTTGAAGCAAATCATTCTGGACAAATGAGCCTGAGTTTTCATAGAATTCTAGAATCATGGAAGGAGCCTCTAACCAGTAGTTCTCAACCTCTGGATCCCAAGATGTTCCTGGACTGCAACTCCCAGAAACCCCTTCCAGCACAGTGAGTGGTGGAGGCTTCTGGGAGTTGCAGTCCAGGAACATCTGGGGACCCACAGGTTGAGAACCACTGCTCTAAGCTAAGGCCACCAAGTCTAACCCTCTGCTCATGGCAAGAATGAAATGGCTATTTAAATTTCTCTTAAATGCCTCCAGTGTTGGAGAGCTCACTGTCTCCTGAGGCCACGGGTCCCACTGTCGTACTGTTCTAAGAGTTAAAAAGTTTCCCCCTGATATTCAGCTGAAATCTGGCTTCCGGTCACTTGTGGCCATTTGTACGTGTCCCGCTGTCTGGGCTGATTGAGAACCGAGGCTACCTGTTCTCTGTAGGTCTATCCTTCAAGCATTTGAAAAGTGTTCTCTCTTATCTCAGTCTGCTTTTTTCTACAGCACTCTGATCATCCTGGCTGCCCTTCTCTGAACTTAATCCAGTTTGTTGGCCTCCTTAAAATCCACTGTCCAGAACTGGGCACAGGACTCAAGATGAGGCCTAACCATTGCAGAAGAGCACCAGTCTATTTGACTCATTTGCCTTATGCCATCTTTGCCCACTGAAGACTCCTGGACAAGTCAAAAGCTTGCTTTCTTTGTTACTTACAAGCTAAGCCACCAAAGTACTTGTTCACACTTGGGTTCCACTTTTGAAACAGAATGACCCAGCTGCCCGCCTGGGTAGAATGAAACATTCCTGTATGTAACTGGGACCTAAGCCTGATAGGGAACAAGCACCTTTGCTTTGGGCTGGCCAAAATACTTATGAGGCTCCAGAGTTTGGGTCTTACTACATCTGATCACCCCAGGAATGATGCAGATGCAGTCAATGGGATACATCAAGTGCAACCTTCAGGCTTAATGAGCTCATTCTGCTGTCTGTCTGTCTGCTGTTTGACCTGTAAGCAATGGCAGCTTTTATCCTTTCTCTTACAGATTACTTTAGAGTGTGTCATTGAGCCTGTAAGCGCCAGTTGATGAACAAAGAGGGATGCACTACTCTAGGGAACTTTGAGCTATTGTGCTCTGGGAATCCCTGGTCTTCTGCTGTCACAGTCAGAGGAACAGGACCCCAAATTCCAAACTCTGCAACAAGTTGCATGGTTTTTTTTTGGGGGGGGGTGTTTGAAGAAGAGTGCTTTCTCCCAGTGAGATCCTTGAAACCACTATGGATCTGAGTTGCTATAAGGTGGCAGCCAAGCCCTTGGCTAGATGGTGACACCAAATAAGAGAGTGAACTCCAAAAAAGCCCTGACACTGCTGGTCTTGAAAATACGAAACTCCGTCCTGCTCCTTTTCCTAACCTCAAGGCCGTTTATGCATTTGGGTCCATCACAAAACAGATTCTGTCTTGGTAGGAAAAACATGGTCCAGAGCACTTTGATGGAGGGAGGGGGGGCAGCGGTGGTGGTGATGGGGAAAGAGGCCTCATCCAGAAATTCCACAACTGAAGCAGTGGCAAAACCATCTCCTCTAAGAGAGCTTGTTTGCAAGGCTTTAAATCAAAAACAGATGTATCGTCTCTTTCCATTGGGTTTTAAGTTACACTTGGAAGGAGGCGAGGCGGGTGCTCAGAGGCAGCTGGGTTGTGCTTTGAACCTCGTGGAAAAAATGGGGTGTACCTCAGTTGAAGAAGGGAGGGGTGCCCCCCAAAAAAAAATCTCAGTACACTTTACAGCCTCGTATTTCCTGTTGGAAAGTAGTGACCCCTCGGCACAAGGGGGCTCTCAGGAAGGTGGTGAGGGCGGGAAGCCTCAAGCCTGCATCTTGAAACAGTTAAGTTGAGGATGGGGTTAAAGACGCTAAAAATGGCATTTTGTTGGAAAGAGAGGGGGGGGAGAGAGGGAAGGAGGAAACCAGAGGTTTCCACAAGCTTCCTCCTGCAGACCCATCTCTCCCCGTCCCCCAGCTTTTAAATACTGTATAGCAGTGATGGTGAACCTTTTAGAGACCGTGTGCCCAAACTCCAATTCAGAACCCACTATTTTTTTTTCACAAAGTGCCAATATAGCCATTTAACCTGAATCCAGGAGGCTGTGAAGGGGCCAATGTCGGGTGCCCAGAGAAAGGACTCTGAATGCCACCTTTGGCACCCATGCCATCGGTTCACCAACACTCTTGTATAGGGTCCCAAGAGAAGTCACAGAATAAAGGATCGCGGCCTCCTTTGCAATGGCAGGGTTTCCCCGTGTAGCCCCCTGAGTTACACTCCTGGGGCCCTGGCCCTCAGCTTGGCAGGCTGGTTGGGATGGGGATGCCGCTAAAGAAGGGGACAAACCAGACCCAGGTCTCCAGCTTGGGAGCTCGGAAGGGGCTCTGCCATGGGAGGGGGGGGTATAACAGAGGCCATCCCAGTAGAGGAAGGAGGAGCGTGGCCCTGTCCTGCAGAAGGGGGAGCCCGAACAAGGGGGTTGGCAGGCTCCCCCCCCCGCCATGGCCAAACTGTGCAGGGGTTTACAGTGGCACCATTCACGGTCATCGCTGGGTCACTACATCTCCTGCCATCTTCTGCCTGCCTGCATCCAAGTAAAAAGTAAACAGGTTTTGCCCCTTCCTCTTACCCTGCACGCACCCAGGAGAGCAAGACAGGCAGAATGGGGGTACCAGGTCCTCCCTTTTCTCTGCCCTTCAAAATTTAGCCAGGAAGAGGAGCGGGATGGGGTGTGTGTGCCTCCCACAAATATGTCCTTCCACACCGCTTCTTCTGGAGATCTGTGCTGGCTTAGAGGTGTGCCTGGAGCTACTACGTCCACCCTCATCCGTCTTTTTAGTCCCAGTGGCAGCGGTCTTGTCCATCTCCCGCTCGCTCTGGTCCCAAGCCTGGAGCACAAGGAGACGTGTGTGTGTGTGTGTGTGTTTTGGGGGGGGGAGGCATGAACCAAGGCTGCTCCTTTTGGGCATCCTTTCCAGAAGGGGTTACCGATGCAGCCCCTTCCCTCTTTTTAAAGACAAAAACTCAGCGCGGAGAGAGCAGGGGTTATTTTTTTGGGGGGGGGGGCGCATGGACTCCGGAGGCTCCTTCCCCGGGCCCTCTGCCTCGTCGCCTAGGCTGAAAGAGATTCCTCCCTCTGCAAAAACGACACCTCCCCACCACACAACGGACACACGCTGCATTTAGAGGAGGAGGAGGGGGCTACGGCAAAGACCAAGGCGCCCACCCGCTTTCCAAAGCGCATCTCCAAAGCGCGCGCGCGCGGGGGGGGGGGAAAGAGGCCCGCAAACTCAGCCCAAACTTTCAGCCCAATGTGTGTGTGTGTGTGTGTGTGTGTGTGTGTGTGTGTGTGTGTGTGTGTGTGTGTGTGTGTGTGTGTGTCAAGGCATGGACCCTCTGCACGGGTCGTGGGGGCGCCCGACCCTTCCCAAAAAGGCGCTGGACTCGCGGGCACATCGCGCTCTAACCCGGAGTCCCCCGGCCTGGGGGGCGCGCCGGCGTCTCTTACCCGGGCGTCGTGCAGACGTTCCTCCCGCGCGGGTGGAGCTCCTGGCTTCGCCCGTGGCCGAACTGGAGCGAAAACAGGAGAAACGGCAGCGAGAGCAGGAGGGGCGGCCGGGCGGGCGGGGAGCGCGCCTCTGCCCGGGCTCCTGCTCCGGCTGGGACGCCGGCGCGCCGGGCCTTCCGTCGGGGCTCCATGCGCAGCGGCGGCGGCGGCGGCGGCTCCTCTCCGTCCCGGCTGGAGCAGCCTTGGCTGGGCAGCGGCGTCGGCGGCGTCGGGGCTGGGCGGCTGCCTGGTGCAGCCCGGGCGGAAGCTGCAGGGGGAGTCCCTCCACGGCTCCTGCCGCCGCCTCCCCCCGCTTGTCCCTCGCCAGGAAATACCGCATTGGTTCCCCCCGGCGCCCGCCCCGGCCGGGAGAAGGGACAGACCGAAGCGGCGCCGCCGGCTCCCCACCACCACCACCACCCCGGGACGCCGCCTTCCTCTACCAGCCGCGGGCCGGCCCCGCTCTTAGGGAGGGAGGGAGGGAGGGAGGGGGGCGAGGAGAGAGGGAGGAGAGAGAGCAAAAAGGGGGGGAGGAGGATGAGGAGGATGCCAGGCGGCGGCTGCCTCGAAAGCCCCCCCCTTTCCCTCTTCCCGACAAAGGGGGTGGGTGGTGGCGGCGGTGCATTCATCGCCGAAATGTAGGACACCCCAAATTCTAAGGGGAGACACCGGTTTCCCTCGAATCCCACGTCCTCCTTTATGGGGCCACGGGGAATGCTTGGTCTCGTGTAAAATCACGATAAGAGGTCTTATAGTCCATCTTATTCCCCAGGACGGACGGACGGACGGGGGGTGGGGGCTGGCTTCTCCAGGGCAGACAACTGCCAGGACCCCAATCCTCCACCCCACCCCCCTCCTCCTGGCTCTCCTCCCTGCTTCCGGGCTGTCCTTCAAGAGTCGGGGAGTATGGGCTGGACAGATCCTGCAGGGCCCTGAGGCTTGGGATGGATGGATGACCCTTCTGGGGGTGGGTGGCCTGTGGTTCCCATGAAAGGGAGGAGAGGGGGGTTGTCTCTTGGGGAGCAAGCCCAAAGCCTCCTGACAGCCTTACCCTCTGAGGTTGGTCCTTATTGACATCATCAAGGCTTACACCCTACCAACTAACTTTTTTTGAAGGCTGTATCCCCTCATATCCCCCTTTTTTCCTGTTGGAAAAGCCTCCCTTTTCTGCATTACCATTTAGAAGCCACAGATAACTCTTGCTCACTTTGACCTGGAAGGAGACCTCCTGGAGTTCGCAGAAGGCGCCAGTCCTGGGTTTCATATTGTTTCCTGCCATCAAGATGCGTCTTCCTTAGGGCGACCCTATAAATGAGTGATCTCCAAAAAGTCCTGTCCTCAGATGCCCTGCTGAGGTCTTGCAAACCCAAGCCCTTGGCTTCCTCGAGGGAACCAGCCCATCTCCTATTGGGTCTTCCTCTTTGCCAGATGCCTTCCACCTTTCCCAGCCTTATGTCCCCCCCCCCCCGCTGAGTATCCAGCCTTCTCATGAGGTGCACAAAGTAGGGCAGCCTCCGCCCCAACATTGCTGCATCCAGAGAGAGTTCAAGGTTGCTCTAAGACCCACTTCTTTGTCTTTCCGGCAGTCCAGGGAACCCACAAGGCTCTCCTCCAGCACCAGTTTCCCGTTGGAGCCATGGTTTTCCCTGCCAGCTTTTTTTTTTGCTGTCTGGCTTTCACACCCGTCTTGGTCTCCAATGGCACACCCTTACCCTTCGTGACCTTTTCTCGTTCCTTCATTGCTGCCCTTCTGAGTCCCAGTCTCCTGATTTCTTCCCCGCAGTCTCCCTTTGGATGGATGCTTGAACCATGGTAGACAAAAATCTCTTGCCCGCCCTTCATGAAATTTGGTTCTCTGGAACACAGGGGAAGACATTTCAGAGTATCTTAACCTGGGAAAAACTACACAGAAGAGGCCAAATGTCTCAGAAGGCCATGGGGCTCCTCAGCGTCATCCCCAGATCACAAAGCTGTCGTGGATTTAGACTTTCAAACGTTTGGAACAAGTGACTTGCCCCGTCTCTGTATACCTCAGTTATAGCACTCTTTCAGACAAAAGATTTTTAGCTCTTGTCCCCATTTCAGCTTTTATTACATACATCCTGCTCCTTTGATGTTGGCATAGTGATATTCCTTAAAACAAACTCCTAATGGAGAACTGTGATATTGTGTGTCATGTGTTGAATTTAAGGAGTGGGATTAATCCCAGCCACCCCAAAAAGTGACTCTCCGTGGCTGAATGATGATTTGATGCCAGGCCTCCCAAATCCTGAATGGACGTTCCATCCCACTTCACTAGAGATACTCGTTGCTTCATTGTGGCTTCTATTATTGACATAATATAAAATGACGGAGGGGGGGGTAAAGATGTGTTTGAAAGATGCTATTGGAGGAGAGCTTTGCAGATACGGGACCAAGGAGAGCCAGAAAGAGCATTAAGTGGGTCCTGGATCAAACCAAGGTGGAATGCTCTCTGGAGGCCAAAATATTGAACTTGAGGCTGCCCTTGGGCAAGATGGCAGGATCCTCTGGAAAAATGGGGAAATGGGAAATGCTGAAGGCAGCAAGAAAAGAGGAAGGCCAAAATGTGGGATGGAATGACTCCCTAAAAATACTCACAGCTTTGGAGCTTGCAAGAGATGACCAAGGGCGCTTTTACACGACCCCTAAAATCCGAGGCAAAGGGCTCCCAGATTCGGAGCTTAAAAATGTTTTCCGACCATCTCCGGACTTTAAAAAAAATTAAGTGCGACCATGCCTACCTAAGCACGTGCCAGCACACTTTTCAAGTACCTGGTCTCCAAAGGTGAAAAATTTCTGATGCGGATGTAAAGCAGTGAGTGCCGGGCTCTTCTCAACGACAACAGGGCTCGGGCGGCTTCCACCAGATGGAGGTGAGCCTGCATTTTTTTCTCCATTTTTTTCTCCTTTCCCTCACACAGACAGGAACAATGGAGTGCGGAGGGATGGGAACACAGGAAGAGCGACAAACCCCCAAGATCTCTGGTCCAAATTTAAGTGGCCAGCGGATCTCAGGGGTCATGTAAAAGCACCCAAAGGCTGCTGAGGACAGGAGATCCCGGAGATCCCTCATTCGCAGGGTTGCCATTTGCTGGAGGTGCCTTGATGACACATAACTGTGGCAATATATTTGATGGCTGTTTGGATGATGCTTGGTTACCCTGGTGGTCCAGCTAAATGCAAATGGCAGATCCTTCCTCTAGAACCATTGTCTCTGGAATGGCATCTCTGCTCTGAGGAGGGATCTAGAAAGGTAGTGTTGATTTTCTACTGCCACCAAGTGGGAGACTCTAGAAATCTGCAGCCTCCCTGGCATTATAGAGTGGCCAAAAAGACATTTGCCATCCTCTGCGCTCTAGCGGGGAAGGGCCTCTAAAAGAAGCTTGGAAATTAAGAACAAGGATCACATCTGGTCATGCTAGAAAAAGGTGGTTTCATTGGGAGCGATTGCCCTTACATCTCAAAGACATATTTTAAAAAAAATTATACAGAAAATGTCCAGCCTGACAGGGCCCAGTTGCTCTCGGACAGATTAATGCCACATCATAAGAAAAATGTGGTGGTGGTGGTGATGGGGAAGGTTTTTGTTTATTTTGCGTTTTTGCAACTTGCAAGGGCCAACCCTTCAGCTCTCTGCAAGGACCTGATCATGTGACTGCAAACCACAGCCAGCTTCGACTTTCGGTGGAGCTTAAAAGATGAGGACTATCTTATCATTTGAAACTGACTGCTTGCTGCTTGGTCAGTGGCACTTCCTGAGAAACTGGCTCACAAACCAAGACAATCTCAGTGGGCCGGCGAGCAGACAAAAGCGGTACGACCAACCACTTTTTTATGGAGTACACTGATAAGATACCCCCCTCCCCCCGTTTCTAGGTCCAAGGCCCCTGGGGGTTTTGAAATGTGGGAGGGATTTTGCTGATCCTTTTATTTATTTTCAGCTGTTGTGTTTAGCCTAGGCAAATAGCCTCTGCTCACAACCTAAGTGCAATCCTCAAGGTTGCCACAGCCTTCCATCCTTCTGAGGTTGGTAATCTGGGCACCCAGCTGATTGAGTTGAGTGGGGGGCAATGCCTGCATAATTCAACTGTAAACCATCCAGAGAGTGCTTTAAGCACTATGGGGCAGTATTTAAGTCAAAACAACAACTAATATAATAGACAGCAGTGTATACAATTTTCTGTCTAGCTAGGAATGGCTTAATCTATTTCTGAAACATTCTGACAGGGGTCCCCCCACATATAGTTTATGCCATTCTCTTATAATAACCATAAGAACCTAAGAACAGCCTTGCTGGAACAGGCCACAGTCCATCCAGTCCAGCATTCTGTCTCACACAGCAGCTCACCATTTGCTTCAGGGTATTCCCAAGCAGATGTCTTCACCTGCTTAAGATTCCCTGCCAATGGCATTGAGAGATATCCTGCCTCTCTCTCCCAACCTAGAGGTTGTCCTTAGGCATCCATCATGATAGGTATTGATACCCTTGTTCTCCATGAACTTATCCAATCCTTTCTTAAAGTTGTGAAGGCTGACAGCTGTCAGGAGGCTTTTGACACAGTCCCTCACCAAAAGCTGCTGAGAAAATTGCACAGTCAGGGGATAAGAGGGCAGGTCCTCTTATGGACAAAGAACTAGTTGAGATCCAGGAAAAAATTGGTACGTGTCAATGGGCAGTTTTCACAATGGAGATGGGTGAAAAGCGGTGTGCCCCAGGGATCTGTCCTGGGACTGGTGCTTTTCAATCTGTTCATAAATGACCTGGAGACAGGGATAAGCAGTGAGGTGGCCAAGTTTGCGCATGACACGAAACTTTTCCATGTGGTAAAAACCAGAGAAGATTGTGAAAGAGCTCCAGAAGGATCTCTCCAAACGGAGGGAATGGGCTATGAAATGGCGAATGCCTTTCAATGTAGGAAAATGTAAAGTAATGCATATTGGTGCAAAAAATCCAAACTTTATCAACTCATGGGCTCTGAGCTATCCGTGATGGATCAGGAAAGAGATCTTGGTGTGTTGGTGGACAGATCAATGAAGGTGTCTCCCCAATGTGTGGCAGCAGTGAAGAAGGCCAATTCCATGCTAGGGATTATCAAAAAGGGGATTGAAAATAAAACAGCCAACATTATAATGCCGTTATACAAAACAATAGTAAGGCCCCACCTGGAGTATTGTGTACAATTCGGGTCAACGCATCTCAAGAAAGACACAGTGGAACTGGAAAAGGTGCAAAGGAGAGCAACTAAAATGATTACTGGGCTGGGGCACCTCCCTTATGAGGAAAGGCTAAAACATTTGGGGCTCTTTAGTTTGGAAAAAAGGCGCCTGAGGGGGATATGATTGAGACATGCAGGGCATAAGTAAAGTGGATAGAGGGACACTCTTCTCCCTCTCACAAAATACCAGAACTAGGGGACGTCCACTCAAATTGAGGGTTGGGAGAGTGGGAACAGACAAAAAAAAAACGCAGCGTGTTGTTAGTCTGTGGAACTCCCTGCCACAGGAGGTGGTGAAACATCCATCACAGATTACAAACCATGATGGAGATGTGTAATCTCCAGGCTTAAAACCGGGGTATTTCAAGGGCCAGATGCAGGGGAGTGGTATCAGGAGACAGATATTGAGTCTTGTGTGCTTCCAGAGGCATCTGGTGGGGCCACTGTGAGATACAGAAAGCTGGACTAGATGGGCCTGATCCAGCATGGTTCTTCTTATTTTCTTACCACTTCTTCTGGGAGTTCCATAGACCAGTGATCTTATGGGTAAAAAAAGTACTTTCTCTTATTTGTTTGAGATCTGTCACTTAAAAGTTTCATGGAGTGCCCCCTAATTCTAGCGTTGTGTGATAGGGAAAACAATTTTTCCTTATTTACTTAGTCCACACCTTGTATGGACAAAGTTCCAGCAAGGCTGTTCTTATGCGCTCATGTCCTTAATCAGGTCACCTCTTAGGTGCCGTCGTTCAAGAGTGAAGAGGCCCAGCCGCTGCAGCCTCGGATGGTAAGGAAGGTGTTCCAGTCCCCCTCATCCTTCTGGTTGCCATGTGCCACCAGGTCCATTTGGATTCATGGCCACCCTTTTCAGAGCTTTCCAGGTGGACAGTACTCAGAAGTGGTTCCCCATTCCCTTCTTCTGAGGTTGCCCTGGGACTGGGCAGCTTGCCCAAAGCTGTCCAGGTTGGCTCTGCTTCCACAGGGGGGAATTGATAAGGTCTGGACGAAATGTCTTACGAGGAGCGGCTTAGGGAAAAGTTTAACCTTAAACAAAGAAGGCTGAGAGGGGATATGATATCCATGTTTAAATATTTGAAAGGATGTCACATTGAAGAAGGGACAGACTTTTTCTCCATGGCCTCAGAGACTAGGACTCGGGACAATGGTTTCAAACTACAGAAAAAGAGATTCCATTTGAACATTAGGAAGAACTTCATGACAGTAAGAGCTGTTCGGCAATGGAATATGCTGTCACAAAGGAGGGTGGTGGAGTCTCCTTCTTTGGAGGTTTTTAAGCAGAGGCTGGGATGGCCATATGTTGGAAATATTGTGATGGGGTTCCTGCCTGGCAGGGGATTGGACTTGGAGGGCCCTTGAGGTCTCTTCCAACTCTTCTATGGTTCTATGAACTCTCAGCCTCCAGCTCTACAAACCACAGACCTTACCCACAGACCTATTGAGCCAGCCTTCCTCTTATTTATCCCAAATTGCAAAAGCAGTGCTATGAACTGCTTGTTAGCTCCGAAGTTGACGTGTCCAGCCGGAGGTTGGGAATTCGAACCCGTGTCTGTCAGGGGCTGGACTCGATGGTCCGTAGGGTCCCTAAAGAGGACAACTTTGGTCTCCAAAAGCGCAATGTCATAAGTGACCACTAGGGAGAGCATTTCCCTTGCTATGTGCTGGATCATCAGCACAGAAGCATAAATAAAGTGCGGTGTAATGGTCTCCTTTTTGTTTTGTTTTTTTGCCCAGCGCAACCAGCCCTACCATCTGGCTGCTGCAGAATAACCAGTTCCTTAGAAATGCACGCTTGGTGTCTCACACATCCCAGGAGTCCTACGGCAAGGAAGCATAGGCTGAGAACACAGGAAGGAGCCGGTGCAGAAGAACCCACTCCCAGAGGGCTGCTGCCCTCCACCCCACGGCGCCCAACAGACAACAAGGCCGCCCTCTATCAAGCTGTCTTTTATTTGCACTGGCTTTCTCCATCCTAAGTACCGGCCAGGCTACAGCAGTCCCGAGGGAGGCTACTCTTAAGCACACCGTAAGGAAGTGTGAGGAGCGATGAACCACAGGGAGACAACAGGGCGACCTGCCCTCCAAGGCAGGGCATTGGGGGAAGGGCAGCTCCGGCCTGCCCAGGAGCACCCGGGAAGCTAAGGATCACAGTCCTGAGGCCACGGCCAGAAGCTGATCTGCAGGAAGAGACCACGCCGATCTGCAGGAAGGCACAGGAGTTGCTCTCCTAAGGTGCCGGCCTGACACGGCTCCAGCCTTCTTCTATCCCGGAAGACGGCAGGCCTACGGGAGGCTCGGGTTAGGCAGGTGGGAGCCGGAGAAGAGGCGCCTCTTCAGTTCGGCCCAGAGCAGGTCCTGCTCCTCCTTGGTTCTGGCCATGACGCTCCAGTTCTCCTGAGCCCTCCTGGACAAGTAAGGCAGCACATCCTTCACCGGCCCGTAGGGAACGTACTTGTACACAGGGAAGCCGGCTTGTCCTGGAGAGGGGAGATTAAAAAAAAGGGGGGGGGAATGGCTCATCAGTCCAACAGCGGCTGCAGAGACGGAGGCACGGGAGCTGGAATCCCCTCGGGGCCTCCTTAAGAGGGCCGGTTCATGATGACCCCCTCGGGGTCCCTTCCAGCCCTGCAGATCTAAGGCGACAAGGAGTGTCACCCCCACCAGAGTCTTCAGGCCCAGGAAGGATGGGGAGGGAAGCAGTGGCAGGGGAGCATCAGAAGAGTGAGTTGCACCTTGCACAGTCCCTGCCCACCTTCAAAAAAGCACTTAAAACCATGCTTTATTGGGAGGCATTGGCGACCTTTAATTTAATTACAGTGGACCCTTGTATAACAAACAGCTTGTATAACATAAAATCTGTACAACATAAAAAATTCTGGAGATAGGGGAAATTTGCTTAACATAATTGCCTATGGGGGAAATCTGTACAACATAAAATTGGGATTACTCCATTTTCAATGCATTCTTATGGTAATTTGTATAAAGGAAAATTTGCTTAACATAATTTCATTTGGAACAAATTAATTCCTTTATACAAGGTACCACTGTAATTCAATTTTTAATTTTTTTTCTTTGACACCTCTTGCCGATGTCTCTTTTTTATTATTGCATTGTCTTTCCCTAGTGTTTTATTGTTCTTTTAACCCATTGTTAACCGCCCAGAGTTCCTTCGGAAGATGGGAGGAATAACAAATATAATAAATAAATAAATAAATAAATAAATAAATAAATAAATAAATAAATAAATAAGAATCAGCCCCCCCCTCCCCAAGAGCAGAGTGGTCAACAAAACATTAAGGAGAGATTGACTCGCCAATCCCATTTAAAAGGTTCTCAGGGGACTTGGGAGGATTTATGAAATGGGGGAACCAAAATTCTGAGATGTTTTTGCAAGATTCTGAGGTTGATTCTGCTTCAGAGCAACCTGACTTGTTTTGATTCCCCTGTAATTTGTCTTTTCTGCATTGCATTTTGTTGCAAATTTAGCTTTTCTCCTCCCCCCCCCTTGCCTATACAGCAGGGCCACAGTATCAGGAGGGGATGGGTTCTAAGTAGAGATGGGCATGAAAACAACCCAATGTTGTTTTGTTTTTTGCTTTTGATTGTTTCATTTTGTTTAGAATGAAAATTTTTTTAAAAAATTCATTTCGTTGTTCGTTTGATTTGGTTTATTTTATTTAATTTTTTAAAGTGACCAGCTGGCCTGTGGACTGGGTCAGCACGTTTTTTATTTTTTATTTCTTTTATTCCCCCCCCCCACTCAATGGCGCCCGAGCAGGTGGGGGACACGCTGGGCTTTTTAAACTCCCCCACCCCCACCCCACCGAAGCCCAGTGCTACAACTGATCAGCAGTGGCTTTTGGGGGAGAAAAAGTCCATGGTTTCCCCACGCCTGGGCGCATTGGGGGGGGGGGAGAATGGGAAAAACAAAGCGAACAAAATGCAAATTTCCATTTTGTTTTGTTTTGTTTTTCTTTGCTGGGTCAGTTCGTTATTTCTTTCATTCTGTACCAAAATGAATAATGAACAACGAAGCAAATAATAATAATAATAATAATAATAATAATAATAATAATAATAATAATAATAATAATAATAATAATAATAATAATAATAATAATAATAATAATAATAATTTTCGAGCCCACCTCTAATTCTAAGACCATCCATAGAGGCTGAAAAACACTGCAATAGCAAATGTTACACATTGTGTGGCCTCTGGCTCCATATAGTGGCTAGTTTTGGTAAATACACCAAAGAAATACCTAAATATACACATTTTAACAGGTTTAATTTGCTATTTTCTGGGAACTGACCATTATAAGTGAATCCGTGGATTCCCTTCTTGAAGATAAGGGATCTTATTGCATACATAGAATGGAATCACAAAACTGAAAAAAAAATTGCCACCAATGGAAATTTCTGCTTCCATCTTCTTCAGCACCTCTAAATACAATGGAGTTGTTTCCACGGTGCCTGTTAGGGACCTCAGAGGACACGGTGTTCCAAAGGGAGTGGAGGCATTAATTGCCATGGCGGCCCTATTCCCACGGACTTACCAAGAGGGAAGGTGATCTGGTCGCACATGCCCAGGAGCTGCCCAAAGTAGATCTTGTTTTCTGAAGGGTGGATGCCCAGGTCTGCCATCCTACAAGAAGGGAAGAACCAGGATAAGGAGATTTCCCCCCACCCTGCAATGGAGGGCCGCACTGAGGCTTTTCTGGTGTAGCATGGAATTCTACACGAGAGGTGGGTAACTGCTAGAGATTCAGAGAGTCCCTCACATCTATCAGTGTCCTCCAGGCATGATCTGGAAGGGATCACTAGAAGGTGATGTTATAATGGTTTTTGTTCTTCACGGACCACATTAGGTCCCAAGGGTCAGATTCTGAATCTCTGGCAGCTCAGGAGGCACTGGGAACATCAGAGAATGGGACTCCTCTGCTTTTGCAGCAGATGTCACGGGAGGTGGTGATGGCATCTGGTTTGGATGCCTTTAAAGGGGGTTTGGATCGATTTCTGGAGGAAAGTCCATGGCAGGTGACAAGCCATAATGGGAAACACATTCTTTCCAGGCTTGAAAGGAGGGTCCCTCACAATGCCAGAGGCAGGGGAGTGGCATCAGCAGACAGGGATCTAGTCATCTCATGGGTCCCCAGAGGCATCTAGTGGGGCCACGGTGAGATTCAGAAAGGTGGACTAGATGGGCCCTGGGCCTGACCCAGCGTGGATCTTCTTATGTCCTCATGTAGAGGGACGTTTTGGAGTCAAGCTAGGAACACGTGGGGAGGTGACCAGGGTGCTGGAGGGCACCCCAGCCTCGCTTGCCCCACCTCCAGATGCTCCTTTGCTTTGGCGGCACCCAGTACCTGCGCAGTGTGAACTGGACGGTGTCCTTGTTGTGTGTGGCCACCATCACACTGGCCTGGCGGTTGTGACGGATCTCTTCCAGGATGTAGTCCAGGCACCTAAGGGAGGAAGGAGGCCAGAGGACGGTCCCAAATGCAGCCGGGCTGCCCTTCCCCTTCGAGTCCTCCTCCCAAAATTCAAGGAACCTGAGGTCCCCTCCTCCCCCACCTGTGGTACATATGGTTGGTCTCCTCGTAAGTTGGATTGATGGGGTCCTCGTAGCCCACCGCCACGGCCCGCTTCCGCTCCTGCTCCATATAGGCTCCCCGGACCAGCTTGGCTCCAAAGAGCCAGCCTTCCCGGCGCGAGAGTTCCACGTCCACGGTCACATTGTCGTAGGCATCCTGCAGAGGAGGAGAACAGAGGGGAGGATGCGTCGGCCCCAAGGGAGAAGGCGGAAGGGGCCCCCCATGAAAATCTGGGCTCAAAAGGGATGAAGCCTCGCCAGCTGGACAAACAAACACCCAAAGGGACCCCCCCATCACTCCTTGGGGGGGAGGGGGAGGTGTGTGTCACAATTGGGACAAGTCCTGACAGGGCATCGCTTCTAAAAGTCCCGTTCTGTTTTCCTTTCCTTTCTAGACTTTCTATGCATTTTGATGCCAAAGAAAAAAAGAAAAAGCAAGCAGGCAAAGTCTTTCTTCCGCCTCCACCCTGCCACACTTCTCTCTGCCTGTTTTCCAAAGTTTTCTTTGCAAAGGAACCGGGGCCAGCAGCATCACGGCAAAACCAACCCATTCCCGAAACCGTACCGCTGGTGGCAAGCCGTCCAAGTGTTCTTGAAGACAGGGCCTCTCGTTATGAGCTGGCTCAGGTCTTAAGACCACCAGGAGAGGTCTTTTTGCTTCTGTCCCACCATCTTCACAGGTGCACTTGGTGGGGACATAGAAAAAGGCCTTCTCAGTCACTGCTCCAAGACTTTGGAACTCCCTGCCACTGGAGGCCAGCCCGGCCCCATCCTTCCTCTCCTTCCGCAAGCAGACAAAGACCCATCTCTTCTGGCAAGCTTTCTCTCAGGGAAAGGGGGATGTTTAAATGGATTCTAATCCCTTGCTGCTTTGACTGTGTTTTTCCTATTGCTTTTGTTCAATTCCTAGAGCGGTATTTGAACGTTCCTTTTTAACATCTGTATACTCAATGTTTCAGCTTTAATATGGTCTTTTAATGATGTAAGCTTTCTCTTTATACTCACTGTTCTTAACTTTAAATACAGTAGGACCCCATATCCACTGATTCATTATCCACTGATTCAGTTATCCACGGTTGGCAGAGGAAAAATAAATAAATAATTCAGCAGCCACAAAGCAAGTTATTGTCACAAACAGCAGCCGTAAAGCAAGCTACTGTCAGGAAACAGCAGTTTGGAGGTAGGTGGGCAGGCATTCTCTCTTATCCATTTTCTTTATCCACAGGAAGGCCTGGAACAAATCCCCAGCGGATACTGGGGTCCTTCTGTACTGTCTTTCAATGACGTAAATGGCCTTGGGTCCTTTTTAAGGAGACAGGAGGGGTAAAACTACTTTAAATCAATTTAAATGAATCCATTTATATGCCACTGCCTCAGTTGGTCTCTGGCATTTCCCCTCACCTTCAGGTAGCACTGGTAGGTGTTGAAGATGGACGGTCTCTCTCGGTTGAATTTGCGCTGCATCTCCAGGGTGAGGCGGCTGATAGCCGGTTGGAAATAAGACTGCTCCGCATCCACCATGAGCCTCACGTCCGTCTCCACAGCTTTCTGAAAGCAAGGCGACAGGGGAGTGAAGGTCACCGAGAGCTGTTTGCTCATGGCCAGCTCAGCTACCAGGACTACGGCCCCACAGGGTGAAGGGCTGCTTAAGTATCCTCTCCAGAAATATATTCCCACAAAACCTAGTAGGAACAGATCATTTTTTTCAAATGATAGTAGAAGTCCTGCATCTGCAGTCTTACATATCCACAGTCCCAAAATATTAAAAATATTGAAAGAAAATAAAATTACAGTGGTTCCCCCACCCTTTCGCGGTTCATAGACTGCGGTCCCAGGCTCTTTAAACCTCCCCTCCCTTCCCTGGGCTCCAGCTGATTGACACTGGGGTGGGGGGATAAAGGTTTTTTTCCCCCACCCCAGGGCCAATCAGCTAGAGCCTGCGGCTTGCCTCCATGGAGGCCTTGCTTGCCACGTCTCCCGAACCCCCTGGGGCATGGGGGAGTGGTGTGCAATGTTTAAAATGTCTTTAAGCAACGGAGCCAAGCCCTGTTGCTTAAAGACATTTTAAACATCGCCTGCCTGCCCCCAGGCTTGACCCGACCTGCATCTGCATATTGCAGATTTTCAGTGATTGTGGGTCGGGTCCGGTCCCTTACCCCCGCGATAGATGGGGGTTACTGTATAAATAATCAGAACTGGTCAATAGAGGGGGCCAGAGACTATATGAGGAATGCTTCTTCTTGAAATACACATAGCATGGTCTCTGGCTTTCTCTAGTGGCCAGTTCTGCTAATGCAGTGAAAATACTTTTTTCTACATTTTTCTTTTCTTTGACGGTTACTTCAGGTCTTTCCTTGTTCCGTGACTAGTTTTGCACCATGACAGCATTGGTCACAATCACGTGGTTTTGTCCCTGTTTAGTCCATTTCCATTTTTGCACGGTCGTGATAACTTGTCTCGTGACAACTGTTACTTCAGTCTTGTTCCGTGACAAATTCTGAATTTGTCTTGCTTTCTTAACCCTTTCTTAAAATATCATAAATAAAATTTTTTCGATATTTCGATTTACTTGTCTGTAGCATTTACACGTCAATGCTACAGAATTTTCAGTACTTTCTTTGATAAACATTTGCGCTGCATGGTGTTTCCCGTAGGGAAACTAATGTCAAATGCAGCTTCAGCCACTGACCACTAGGTGGACACTGGTTGTTGCATGACAGTTGTTACCACACAGTTCCTTGTCTCGGAACAGGAACCGGGAACAAACTGTGACAAGAGAATACCCCAACCCAGTGCCAGGTACAGTATTGTCGCACTCTGATCCCGCTCCGGGGGTCTGGATGAGACAAATTTCAGCTGTGGCGCGACGGATGTGAAGTAAGTTTTTTTGTACCAGTCCGAAGTGCAAAACGGACGTGAAGTAACCGCCTTTTACCATGCTGTGTATAGGGCTTGCTATTATCTGAAGTTTTCAGCATACACAGTGGAGGCTTGATAACCTCCCCCCTCAAAGACATGGGGCTCCTAGTGGAGTGATTTTCTTTATATTGCCAAAGTAATTTCAACTCCATTCATAGCAACTTCTGGCCACCACATTTTTTCTGCAACACAATGAAGAATTCTGAAACATCCGAAGCCTTTTCTTTCTTTCTCTCATGCTGCACCCCCCCCCGCAAGAATACTATGGCAGCCTAATGAGACATTCCTTTGCTCTGCTTTTCGGGTTGATTTACAGACCCCATGGCTAGGATTCTTTTCTGTCACTGTAGAAGAAGGCTTATGGCAGCCTCCTCATGCCCCCGTCCAGCTCCCCCCACCTCCGACTCTACAGCAGTCCTTTCTGGCCCAAGACGAGAGGAGGCCACCGACTACCAAATCCTCACCTTGGCAAGCACATCCATGCGTTGAAGCATGCGTTTCATTTGCTTCTCCTCCTCCCCGGTGAAGTGGGCGAGCAGCGGCTCCAGCTGCCCTGTCTGGAAAAAGACAAGGCACGGAGGGGTCACGAGGGGTCTCTCAGGGAGGACTTCCGAGGTGTTCCTCCTCCCAGGGGTTCCTTTAGGGCGTCTAGCAGCGGGCTGAGTGGGACCACGACCTCCCGGCTGATCATAGCACGGGGGCCTTTCCTAGCCCTAACCCATGCCTGGGTAGCTTTGGGGGGAAAGCTGCATAATCTCAGGACACCTTCCATGAGAAGGGAAGGGTGGCTCACTTCTGGGTTTCCTCCACCTTGGGAGCGCTGAAAAGGAGCCATCTTCATTCCGGATTGATTTGGCAGCACACCATTTAGGACTGTTTTCACTGGCGCCACCTTCTAGCCGGTTCCCAATGGCTCGGCAGGCGTTTGAACCTGGGCCTTTTGAGACGTCACTGGCCGTTACTTCACGAACCGCTCGCTTCGCGGCAAGCCCTCATTTCTCTGCGAATCAATCATTTCAGTCCGCACGCTCCTCCTTTTTGGCTGCGATGCCACCCCGACCACGCCCCCTTTACCGTGCTCCAAGCGGGGTGAGTGGTTCCCCTGCCAGCCGCCGGGAATCTTTTCGATCTCGCTTTTGTGGTCTCGGTTTTTGGCTTTTATTTCAAATTTTTTTAAAAAATATTCAAACAGGGATATCGATGCATCGCTATATCATTTCATCGCTTTGCGCTGTTACTTCCTCGCTCGAGTAGCAGCGGCGGCGGCGGCGGCGGGAGCAGGAGGAGCCGCTGCCGCCTCGCCCAGCCAAAGCAGGGCACCCGGGGCAGGCAGCGTGCAAGCGGCGGAGGGTGGGCGGCTGTGCCATGCGGGGCTCCCCCCGAGTAGCGGCGGCGGCGGGGGGGGGCTGCCAATGATGCCAGGAAACAGTTGAAATCAGTAGAGCCATTGCAACTGACAGTCCAGCATCAGTGCATCGATACGTTGGTAGGTATTTTTTTAAAGGACGGATGGGAAATAAGGAACGTTGAAAAGTGGCATGCGAATGCGAAGGGAGCACGTGAGGTTGTGCTCGAATCAGTCCTAAAACTGCAGCTCGTGAGTACTGAGAAACAGGGGCGGGAGCGAAGCGAGAACACGTGACCGCCTCCGAATTCACAGCGAAGGCAAGGTGGGTTCGAAGCGAGGCACTTCGTGAAGTAACGGCCACTCTGACGTGCCGTCTGCTCTGCCACACAGGCTCTCAAGCACGGACTAGCAACCTACTGTCAACAGAGCGCCTTTGCCGTGGGGAGGGAACACCCACAGCGGGAGAAGAGCCAGCTGCATGCACGCCCCAAGGACAGCCGGGCCACGGGAGGTGATAACAGCACCTCTGCCCTGTGGGTCTCACAGCTGGAAAGGGTAGATTGCAGCGTGGCTGGACACGGCCAACCCTGAGGCACCGTTTCTGTCATGCCCGGGATCCTGCCAGGTTGAAGCTGCCAGTCAACCGCCTGTGACTCGGCAGAATTTCCCGGAAACCACCCCTAAGAAAGCTTCCTATGAAAACCGGAAGGGAAGGAGAAGAGCCCCATCGAATGCCCCCTCTTCTCCCCCCCCAACAACCCACAGCTTCTCCTTCCTCTGGACCGAGCCGCTTGCCTTCATGTTCGGGATGAGCAGCAGTTTTGAGATTTCAGTCCGGGAGTCGATCAGACTGTTCCAATCGAGCAGATCCACTGTTCTGGGGAGGAGAGATGGAAGACGCCCTAGTCAAGACCAGGCCAAAGAGAATGGGGAAGCACGGGTCAAAACCTAGCATATCAACACCACTCCCCCCCACAATGGGTTAGTGTGCTGTTGTTCTATCCATCCAGCCTCTTCCTACTTAGAGAGACCCTAAGGGGGGTTTCACTGGAGGGAAGATACTTAATAGTCCCGTCAACTGGTGAGCTTCCACAGCCGAGTGGAGATTCGAAGTGGGAGAGTTTGGGCCTTTTTACACGGCCCCTAAGATCCGCTGGCCACTTAAATTCGGACCAGAGATCTTAGGGGTTCCTCGCTCTTCCTCTGTCCCCACCCCCCTCCGCACTTCCTGGTTGCTGGCTGCCTGAGGGAGGGAGAAAAAAGAAAGAAATAAAAGAATGCCGGTTTACCTCCGTTTTGTTCCCGGCAGCATTCAGATCTCTTAAAGGGGCGGGGCGCAAAAAAAGAACAAACAGAAGCCAGGAGAGCCCCACACTCACTATCCTTACACCGGATCAAATATTTGTCACATCCAAAAAGCAGGTACAAGAAAACTGCTGTTTGGTCGCACTAAAGTGGGCGGGGTCGCACTTAATCGTCTGCAAAGTCCGGAGCTGGTGGGTAAACATTTTTAAGGTCCGGACCTTGCAGCCATTTGCGGCCGAGCTTAGGGGTCGTGTATAAACGCCCTTTGACACTCTCTCTTCCTGATAGTGCCCTGACATTCTTGTTGGACTACAAGACCCATGAGCCCTGGCCAGCACCTTCAAGCTGGAGGGGGGATGAAAGCTTGAGGCCCAATACACCTGGAAGACCTCAGGTGGAGGGGAAGAAGGAACCTCCCCTTGCAGCTCACCTGGACGGCTGCAAACCCCAAAGAGGAGCTGGGGGGTGCGCCAGACGCTCTTCCCCACAGAAAACAACCCCATACCCACCACTGTGAGCCAACAAAGGCAAGTGGTGATAACCATTGAGATTCAGAAAGGTCTGATGGCCTTAACCTCCCCGAGTTTATCTAACACCCCTTTACAGCTCAACAGCTCAGTGGCGGAGGTCCCTCCCTGGCCACAGAGGATGATGTCAGGAATTCAATCCCCCCCCCCCGTGTCCCCAAACTGGGTTTCCCTGATGGGGGGCAGACTGGCTTGCTTTGTGCCCTTAGCTTTAATATTGTCTATTTTTAATGATGAAAGTTGCCGGCTCACAGTTCCTGTCCTTAGCTTTGAATATGGTATTTAATGTTTCCTGGCAACTGCTGCATACTAGTTATGTATTGTCCATCAGGGTTGTAAGCCGCCTTGTGTCCTTTCCAAGGAGAAAGTCAAGGTAACGACCTTTTAAATAACAGGACTCCTTCCAGCTCTGCATTTCAAAGGGTGTTGCTGTTGCAGTGGTGTCCCATCTGGAATTCTATAGCCCAGCAACGCATGACGTGAAGATGTCATTCTGATTTTCTTAACTGTTAGAGCAGTATGACAACAGAATCAATGACCTCAGGAGATGGTGAGCGCTCCAGCGCCTGTTCACCTTCTTGGGTAGAGTTGTCCAGTCATCACCTGATCTCCTGGGCGGCTTCACAACCAGGTGGGAATCAGAGCCCAGGTCTCCTTGCCCCTGTGATCTAGCCCCTACACCACACGGCCAAAACCCTCCTCAAAGCTCACTAGTCAAAAACAGGCTCCTGACTTACCCAGAGACCCCCAGTTTCTCTCCTGTAAACCAGTGCTGACTCTCGGCTCGGGTGGCAATCCCCATCTTGGCCAGCGCCTCCTGCCAAAAATCAGAAGTTCTCTGAGTTTTAGGGTGGGTACCTGGGCTATGCATTCCTCCATAACCTTGCTGTCCCACTGGCGGGGCCGGAAGTGTTTCGCAGAGGGGTAGGATCTGTCTTTGGTCATCCCAGACAGCAGGACATTCAACAAGGGGCTCAAATTAGAGGAAGCCAGATTTCATCTGGATATCAGGGGAAAACTTCCTAACTGTTAAAGCAGTACGGCAATGGAACGAATGACTTTGGGAAGTGGTGAGCGCTCCAGCACTGGAGTCCTTCGTATTGGACCAACTTCTGTCAGATCTGCCTTGGTCTGGATTCCCTCGATCAGGAGGTGGGACTCGATGGCTCCAGCTCCATTGCTGTGGAGTTCAATTTTTGTTGATCATGGCTTCCAACTCATACCTTGAGCAAAGTATGAGGAGATCTGGGACCCGGGTCTGAGGAAGGGTGGAGGCTGAAGGTGGAGCCCAAATGCCGCCACCCCCAAAATGGTTGGGGCAGAACCAAAGGCTCCCAACCTTCCCCTGATTCTCTGACAGGTCTTCTGTGAGGACCACCTGCAACAGGAGGGTGCATGGCCAGAAGGCTCACCTGCAGCTTCTCCACCTCCAGGTGGGTCTCCAGAGCCGCCCGGCCCCTCACGCCTTGCTCAGCAGCCAGCTGGTGGAAGAATCGGCGCCATTTCACCAGCACCTCAGAGAACTGCAGCTGGAGAGGTGGGAAGAGGGTTTGGGGTGTGAGCCAGTGTGTGGATTTATAAACAGGAAGCAAAACAAAAGACTCATAATAATCTGGTTCACTCCCATTTGCCTTTAATCCCTTGGCTTCCTCAAGTGCTTTTAAAATGAATTTTAACATCTGCTCTGTATCTTAATGGGTCTTCAATTCTTAATGTATCACTTGCAGATAAATGCATTAAATTGTTTCCCCTCTACTCCTTATTTCCTTCTCTCATTTCGTTGACAAATAACGCTATTATCAAAGCAAATTAAATGGGAGATAAGGGGCACCCTTGTCTTGTCTCTTGGTTGAAATAACAGATTTATCACCGTCATTTCCAAACCCTGCTCGCTGAGACTCCTTCCTGAAATCTTCTCTGAAACAGCAAGCTGATCTGACTTCTCGTAATAAGAAGGCAACCTCCCCCCCCGCCAATTTCCCCGTAAGTTCCACCTATTCTTTTGCACAAGCAACTTGTTGGCAATTCCGCAGGGTTGTTCTTTCCAGGAAATCTTGGGCAGAAAACACTCCACTCGTTGGAGGAACAAGCTGTGCCGGGTTCTTTGTCCAGGGGAGGAGAAAAGCCCCACAAAACATCCAAGGAATCCTTTGAGATTTCCCACAAGATTTACAAAAGGGAGGGGGGGAAGAACCCCACGCTCCGTCAGCCCTCCCCAGAAAGCTTTTCCTTGGTTCCTCGCTTAGAGCAGGAGACTCTGGGCCTTTTCACACGACCCCTAAGATCCGCTGGCCACTTAAATTCGGACCAGGGATCTTGGGGGTTTGTTGCTCTTCCTGCGCCCCCACCCCTCCGCACTTCCTTAATCCTGGCTGCATGAGGGGAGGGAGGAAGAAAGAGAGGAAAAAATGCAGGCTCACCTCCGAAGCTGCCGAAGCCCTGTCCTGGTCCTGATTCCTTCTCTTCTGTTTGTTTTTTTTTGCCTCCCGCCCCTTCTCTTAAAGGGGCGGGAGGCAAAAACAAACAAACAGAAGCGAGGAGAGCCCCGCACTCACCAGATTAAATCCGGACCTGGGGATTTTCACCCTCCTAGAGAGGTACAAGAAAAGTGTGCTGGGACGTGCTTAGGTGGGCGTGGTCGCACTTAATTTCCTGCAAACTCCGGAGCTGGTGGGGAAACAATTGTAAGCTCCGGAGCTGGCAGCCATTTGCTGCGGAGTTTAGGGGTCGTGTACAAAGGGCCTCTGACATTCACAGCCTTAAATTGCATGGCTCCACCTTCTGGGCATGGAAACCAAAGTGCAAAGTTGTTCAAAGTTTGTTCCCACGGATTCGGACAGGCTGGGTTTCATTTCCTTCCAAGAGCTTGGGAACTGGGCAACATGTTTGTTTAAGTATTTTATTTCCTTGCCAAAAAAAAAAAATGACTAAGAAGGAAGCAAATTAAAAATGTGTGGCAGATGTATAGTAAGGTCACAACGAAGAAAGAGTGGTGGTGGTGGGGGGCAAAACCTCAATGTGGAATACAGTGGACCCTTGTTTAACAAAGTTTGTATAACATAAAATTTGTAAAACATAAAATATTCCATAGCTAGGGGAAATTTGCTTAACAGAATCGCCTATGGGGCTAATCTGTACAACATAAAAATAAGATTACTCCATTTTCAATGCATTCCTATGGGAAATTTGTATAAAGGAAAATTTGCTTAACAAATTTCATTTGGAACAAATTTATTCCTTTATACAAGGTGCCACTGTATTTCCTTTTCCACTCCAGTGTATAAACAAAGAAAGGACACGGCATTGTGGTAAGAACTTTAAAAACAAGTACCATCTCACCCAAATCCGTTAAGTTCTGGATTTGTTTTAAGGGAACCTTCAATAGTCTCTTCAGCCAACGTTCTTTTACTCTCTGCCAGCCATTTCAGCTCAAACGGCTGGGAGCTGCCTGAATGCCAATTAGTTTTGTTCAGAAAATACAAATCAAACAAACGAGACCAATCCTACTATTTAGGATTTTGGAAGAATCTTTCAGGAAATCTTCTGGCTCACATTTTTTCAGCAAACCCACACGACTGTCAACAGTGAAGAACTGTCGTTGGTCTCTCCCCCCCCCCCCCGAATAGCCAGTGTCACAAAACATAAAAATAAAAAACAATCCCTTTGGAACAACTGTTTTAATCATAAACCTTATGATTTAACTTGCTCTCTCAACAGTACATGGTGCTGATCAGTCGCTCTCTGAAAGAGAGTTGGATTGGTCATTTGATCAACCCTTCCTGCAGGTACAATCTCTGTGTTCTGGTTTCCAGTTCAAAACCAGCGGATTGAAACTGGGACAGGGATGAAACCCATGCACCCTGGTTATTTTTTTTGGGGGGGTGCAACCCTTTCTTAGTACAGCCTGTCCTTTGCTTGCCCCACTGTTGTCAGGTGCTCTACACAGGGGAGGAGACCCATTCTAGAAAAACAAACAAACCAGAAACAGACCTTCTTTTCACGTGCTGCTCTACTTACCAAGAATTGGGGCCGTCCCAGTGCTGTCAGTTTAATGGCAGAGAAACCATCTTCAGAGCTGCCACCTGAAAGAGAGAGAGAGAGCGTGTTTTGTTCACCCAATATTTTTTCGCTAAGCTTCCAAGTTTATATACAGTATTTTGTATAAAGGGATTAATTCGTTCCAGATGAAATTATGTTAAGCAAATTTTCCTTTATACAAATTCCCATAGGAATGCATTGAAAATGGAGTAATTCCATTTTATGTTGTACAGATTTTCCCCATAGGCGATTATGTTAAGCAAATTTCCCCTATCTCCAGAATTTTTATGTTGTACAGATTTTATGTTATACAAGCTGTTTGTTATACAAGGCTCCACTGTATTCATTTAAAATATTTTTTACCTTGCCTTGACTTCCCCCTTAAAAAGATCCAAAGCCCCAGCATTTTTCCTGGTGGATCTTGGACTGCACGGGCTGTCCCCCCTCCCCCACAACACCCCTCTTTCAGCTTCATGACGAGAGTAAGAGGCAGGAGAGGTGGAAATTTGAATGCGGGTCTCAGTCTTTCAAATCAGAGAGCCCCTCTGCAAGGCGTATGGGCTCTGCTCCCTGAGTTCCTTGAAATAAGTGTCTGACAAACTGGTTAAATTGCAGCACTGCAGCCAGGTCTCTGCTCTCGACTTGAGTTTGATCCTGACAGGCTCCAGCATCTGGTTCAAGGTTGAGCCAGTCTTCCATCCTTCCAAGGTCAGTAAGTTGAGTACCCAGCTCATGGTGTGCCAGGGTGTAGCCTGCATAATTACATTATAAACTGACCAGAGAATGCTTTAAGCACTATGGTATGTAATCTATAAGCAGCACACTTTGATTTAAGACGGGGGGGGGGGGGAATTAATGAACATTTATGGCCATGGGGGTGTCCTAAGGTATTATATCTTCTTTCTCCCTCCTAGCCCTGTATGTCACACCAACCCCTCTGGAAGAACTGAGAAGACCATGATTGTGTTTTCTTTCAAACGGGATGTTGGTTTGTTCAGGTTAAAACCAGGTGCTGGGTCTTCGCTTTAGATGCAAATCACAGCCTGCGGTTAGAACTTTGCACTCACAAAATCCTAGAACAATGGATTCGGAAGAGGTCTCAAAGGCCATCTGGTCCAATCTCCTGCTCAAGGCAGGAATCCTAATCAAAGCAGATTGGGCAGGTGGTGGTGGAATTTTCTCTTGCATGCCTCCAGTGCCGGAGCACTTGCCACCTCTCAACGTTATGTGTTCCATTGTTGTACTCCTCTAACAGTTATGAAGTTTTTTCTGATGTTTAGTTGAAATCTGGCTTGAGCCTCTTCTTCTGTGTCCTGCACTCTGGGATGACTGGGGACAGCCCTTAAAATATTTGAAAAGTGCAGTAATATCTCCTCCCAGTCTTCTTTTCTTCAGGCTACGTTTTCAGTCTTTACTCCTCGGGCTTTGTTCCCAGTCCCCTCATCATCTTGGTTGCCCTCCCCCCTCCTACACAAAATTGGGAAGGGCTGCTCAGCAGCATAAATGGGCCCTGTGGGGTGTGTGGCCTGGGAACCACCTGACTCCCACCAGTGTCTTCATGGCAGGTTCCGGAGCCAGTGCCCCTTATGCACAGAGAAAGGAGACACAAAATACCAGAACTAGGGGACATCCACTCAAATTGAGGGCTGGGAGAGTAAGAACAATAAAAAAAAATATTTTTCACCCAGCGCGTTGTTAGTCTGTGGAACTCCCTGCCACAGGAGGTGGTGATGGCATCTGTCCTGGATGCCTTCAAAAGGGGATTGGACAGATTCCCGGAGGAAAAGTCCATCACAGGTTACAAACCATGAGGGAGATGTATCATTTCCAAGCTTAAAACCGGGGTACCTCAAGGACCAGATGCAGGGGAGTGGTCTCAGGAGACAGAGATCTAGTCTCATGCGCTCCCAGACGCATCTGATGGGGCCGCTGTGAGATACAGGAAGCTGGACTAGATGGGCCTTTGGCCTGATCCAGCAGGGCTCTTCTTATGTTCTTATGTTCCCATTTGATTCCAGCTTATGTGGTGGACGCAACACAATGAAAAGGAGACACAAGAGCTTGACAAACGGTCAACCGGCCAGCCTACCTGAGGCCTCGATGCATTTCAGGAAAGTGTCCATGTGCCGGTCGCATTTGGCTTCATCGGCATAGAAGTAGGTGCGGGCGCTGACCACCCCATCCCGCCGGTCGCCAAACTTGCGGTGCACACTGTAACGTTTCTCCCTCTGCTCTGCGGTGAAGAGGAAAAATAAAAATAAAAAAGTCCTTCAATCAATGCCGGGATGGTTCCTACCTGGCTAGACCTCAAGGAGGAAGAGAATGATTCCACAGATCAAGATGGTGGTCGACACAAATTAGCCTCCAAGTCACTCCATCAGTATAATTTGTGCAGTTGGCTGGCTTGATGATGGGAGGCAGAAAACCTAACGAACCTGTCCTGGATTGTTCTTTGGACAACTTCAAAATGACTCTACGGAAGCACTAAGTGGAACCAGAGTGGCCTTGTTGCTAGATGGTGCAGTACCGTAAGTCTAAATCAGGCATGTCCAAACTTCGGCCCTCCAGATGTTTTGGACCACAACTCCCAGGCCTTTGCCATTGGAAATACAGGCTTTTAATTCTGGGAGTTGTGGTCCAAAACATCAGGAGGGCCGAAGTTTGGGTATGCCTGGTCTAAATCATCATCATCATCATCATCATCATCAGTGTCCAATTGCTCTTTGACTTGGGAGGCAACAAGTCAAAGAGCAATTGGACACAAGGTCTGCTCTTATTATTATAAAGCTGGCAAAAATGAATTAATGACTTCCCGAAGGTCCTGCTCAGCTCTTGCAAACTAAGGCCGGTGGCTTCCTTTATTGAGTCAATCAATCTCCAGGGACATTCCACTCTCTTTCTACTTTTCCAAGCATCTCTGATTGTTCCAATGAATCTTCTCATGATGATATGCCCAAAGTCAACAGCCACAGCTGCTGCCCAGTTGGGTTCTAGAGAGTTTAGGCTTGATTTGATCTAGAACCCACTTATTTTGCTGTTCCGGAAATCATTCTAGGACATCTGTAAAGGTCTTCCGTACCGCATTTCAAATCAATCTGCCACCACTCCCCCAGTCTTATTTTCCATCTTCTACATTGTCCAGATTTCACATCCACACCCGGGAACCTGCCCCCAAGTTCATGCTGGCTCAAGAAACACAAGGGCATCTTCACTTACTGCCGGTCTCCTTCTCAAACGCAGAAGTGCAGGAGCTGAAAAGAAAAAGAAACACAAACCTTATTTGCTGTCCTCTGGACTTCACTACCTGCTCAGTCCCTGCACCAGCTTGGAAACTGGCTGGAACACATAGTTGGAATTCAGGTCCCCCATCATTAGAGCCAAACAACGGGGTTCGGTCCCAGGGCACCCAGATTTAGGTGACACTGGACATGAGAGAGAGATGCCTAAGGAGAACCTCAGGGTTGGAGAGAGAGGCAGGATCTCTCTCCATGGCATTTGCGGGGAATCATAAGCAGGTGAAGACATCTGCTTGGGAATGCCCTGAAGCAAATGGTTGAGCCACTGTGTGGGACGGGGAAAGAGGAAGACCAAATATGAGATGCATTGACTCCCTCAAGGAAGCCACAGGCCTGAGTTAGCAAGAGCCGTGCAGAGCCATGGAGAGAAGGACATTGCGATGACACAGTCATGGTGTCACGAGGAGTCAGTGGCAACCTGGGGACCCATGGCAACCACCACCAGAGGCAGAACAAATCCCTGAAAGTGGCAGGCATCCCTTGGCACCAGCAGGAAAGGATGCCGTGCAAAAATGTCTAAGAGCTTTGGCCCAACACGAAAAGCAAAGAAAAAGCTTTGCATAAGTGTCCTTTTAAACCCTGTGACAAACCGATTACCAAATAACCAGAAGCCGAGGGAGGTCCTGGGGCAGGGCACATCCCGAGGCGCTCCATTTCGCTGCTGACGAGGTTGCCCCGGGATCCTGGCAGCCGGCCGCCTGGCTCACATCAGGGCTGTTTCCCCAGCTCTCAGCGGGGCCGAAGGGGGAAGGGCATCCCCTAAGCCAATCGTACCACCTGGTTGCCTGGCTCTTCCTCCTTTTTTGGCAAGCCATAAGGGGCACAGGATGTACCCAGCAAAGAGCCTTATCCACCTTGTGACGTGGCCCAGCCTGATCCTGGAGGGCGTGTGCGTGTGTGCGTGTGTTGGACAGGCTCAAAAGACATTTGGCTTCTGGAGTCAACACAGATGCAGCCAAATGACGCAGGGCAAAAGGGGAAACTGCAAGCCCCCCTTAGGAAGCCTTCCACAGACGTTTCAGGGCCAGCCCTCCAAAAACAAAACAAAACAGCAAGAAACACAAAACAAAACAAAAAGCACCAACAAACAGCAAAACCAGAAGAAAACGGAGTCTTGGCCCCCCTTTAAGAGGAACAGGTTTGTTTTAGCATGCACTGCCGCGGATGGCTGCCAGGCTAGCGGATAACTGCCACTCTCTAAACATAAACAAATCCCCCCCCCTTGTGCCAGGGAACTGGTGCTGGGTGTGCCTTCCCCATGTGCACAGCATATCAGGGTGCGCGCACTCTGCATGGAGAACCTCAGATTCATACAGGGATAAACAAGACAGCTTTATATGTTCACTTAAAAAAATCATTACCTGCAATCTTTTAGATGCAGACCGTTGTTTTACAGCTAGATTGGCCCACATCAAGATTTTGGAGCAGGTCTTTTGCGAAGTGCAGAGCCCTTAATGCCCAGTTCAAAATCAAATCACCCTCAAATATTTCGCAATGCAGCAGGGAATCGCCTGCAACCACAGTCCTTCCCCAGATGCTATGGCAACTGCAGGTAAATTCAGAGATAACAAGGAAGCCTGTGGGTGTGGGTTTGTGTAAGGTGTTGATCTTGCAACTCTGGGCTTCCCTACGGCCCTGGCCGGCAATTCTTGCTCTCATAAGGACTGGTTTCCTGACTTAAACTTTACTCTCATGTAACCCCAGAAGTGGATTAGCGAAGATGCAAGACTCTCTGCTTTCCAGCTCCATCTCACCTTGTCTTTGGGGTCCCTGGCAGGCATGGAGACGGAAGGAGGGACTGGATATTATGCTTTTCAAAAAGCTGCAGGGAAGCACGAAGAGCTTCAGGAACAGGCACTCGGCAAACTTGACTCCTTGACCCTTTTCACACCACTAAAAAGCACACCCATAAGACTAGCTTGCAAAGGAAGAGACATCAGCTCAGAGGATCCCTGACCCCTGACGCCACCTGGGTCAGGCCTCCTGCCTCTTCCTTCCCAGGCTGCCCTCCACGGAAACCTGTCCCTTCTCCTTGGCTCTTGACCTGTTCCAACCGCCTGAAACCTGAAAGGAGCTCTGGGTAAGGATGAGTCACCCTGATCACTGGTTTGATTCCGCCCGAGGTGTTGACGGCCAGGGTGGGGGGGGGGGGGGACAAAGCAGCTGAAATAGCTGTGGTGTGGTGTGTCAACACTGCTGATCAGGGGAATTACATAATAAGTGGAAGCCACGTGGGGCTCAGGCAGGAAACACCCCTCTCCAAGTGGTTGCGAGAGGTGGTTATGGGAAGTCATGTCTCAAAGACAAACACACAGAGAGACACACACACACACACACACCCTCCCCTCCCTCTTACTCCAGCTCTTTCTTCTCGGCTTCCTCCGGCGTCAGGTCCTCTTCCACGCTGTAATCCAGCACGGAGCCCACCCCGTGGGCACGGTTGTGCCGGATGAGGGGCTTGATGGCCTCCTGGTCTTCCCCGGCCACAAACTGGCCATAGATGGTCATCTTCATGAGGGTCTCAAAGAGCGAACGGCCCAACAGTTTCTGGGTGAGATGCATCAGCTGGAGAGGAAGGCAGAGAAGGAACGGGGCTGTGAAATAGCAGAAATCTCTCCAAATTCCCCCCCTCCCCTCCCACACACAAATTAAATCTGCTAGGAAAGTTGCCCTGAAAAGTTCTGGGGTCACCTTGGAAGGAAAGAGAAAGGATTGTGGCATGGAGGACCTCTCACATGAATGCTAGGCTATCAGGGATCATGGGATCTGTAGTGATGTATTTGACAGCTTGTATCTCCACAAGCTATGGTTTTTCCAGTAGTGATGTATGGAAGTGAAAGCTGGACTATAAAGATGGCTGATTGCTGCAGAATTGATGCTTTTGAGCTGTGGTGCTGGAGGAGAGTCTTGAGAGTCCCCTGGACTGCAAGGAGATTAAACCTATCCATTCTGAAAGAAATCAACCCCGAATGTTCACTGGAAGGACAGATTCTGAAGCTGAGGCTCCAGTACTTTGGCCACCTCATGAGGAGAGAGGAGTCCTTGGAAAAATCCCTGATGTTGGGAAAGATTGAAGGCAAAAGGAAAAGAGGATGGCAGAGCATGAGATGGTTGGACGGTGTCATCGATGCAACCAATATGAATTTGACAAAACTCCGGGAGGCAGTGGAAGATAGGAAGGCCTGGTGAGCTCTGGTCCATGGGGTCACGAAGAGTTGGACACGACTGAACGACTGAACAACAACAACAATCTCCACAATCATATACTGTATATTGGAACCAGTGTCTGGCTTCCCACCTACAAGCCTCTCACAGTTAACTACATGGAAACTCAAGCCTCCTTGCAAAAACAACAGCTGCCTTCTTGCTCTGTGAATCAAACCACCTGGGAAATTCTGGATGGAAAAGCAATGTAAAATCGTTTTAAAGTAACCAACAACAATCTCTATTACATTACAGTACAGTGGACCCTCGTATAACATATGGTTTGTATAACATAAAATCTGTACAACATAAAACATTCTGGAGATAGGAGAAAATTGCTTAAGACAATCGCCAATGGGGCAAATCTGTACAACATAAAAATTAAGGATCACTCTGTTTTCAATGCATTCCTATGGAAAATTTGTATCAAGGAACATTTGCTTAACCTAATTTCATTTGGAACAAATTAATTCCTTTATACAAGGTACCACTGTATATGTGTTCCTGATTGGCCACTGTGACTCTTATCAGTGTGGTTTTATTTGGGGTGGGGATTTTAAAGTGCCATCAAGTTAGATCTGAGTTAGATCTGATCATCGGATTTTTCAAAGATATGTTGAATGTTTTATCTTGGGTTTTCAGAGGGATTTGAAGCCAGGCTTCCGGCATCCTAGTCTGGCATCTACTTCGTGAAAGCTACCTAAGAGAGGGGACCATCTGCGTACCTTTGGTAACGGCCTCTGGTTATGCCAGCGAGGGGCATCTGCAAGCAAGCAGAACCAAGGCAAGGGATGCTGGGGGTTTGAAGTGCCAGAAGAGCATCTGGAGGGCAATGGTCTCAACTGCACAACCCCAAAGGCATTGCAACAGGGTGTGGAGAATATACCAACTTTGAAATAAAGGGAGGGACACAGTGCCACCCTAAGCTCCTCACTCAGCGAGTTCCCCGCAGGGGGGCTTGTCATGACAAGCTGGACACAGGGGTTCAGAACTGCCAGGGATCAGGCAACCAGCGTTCTTCCAATGCCGACTGCAGAGCCCATCCGTCCTGGCAGCCAGCTGTCCCAGTCTAGGGCCCATGGGAGTGGTAGTCCAACATCAGGCTCTAGAGATCTGCTAAAACCGGGGGGGGGGGTTGCTGAGACATTTAGGAAGCAGGTGCTCTGTCTCTGTTGACACGACTCCCTTTGAAAGTATTGTGATTTCCTTGCTTTGCTTCTTTGAAAGCAACTCAATATGATCGGCGCTTGCGATTTCTTAAGGGATTCTCCGTTTTACATTTTATGGAAAAACAAAAGGGTTTTGTTTCCACCCCATGTCATGAAGCGCTGCTGCCTTTTCCCGTCTAACGGGTTTGCGTCAGCGGGAGATTTCATGCCTTGCGCTTATAAATAACATCAGGTTAAAGGTAACACCGTCTTTTTGTTTTCGTTACCTCTGATGAATGAAAGCGACATAACAATCACTCTGGAAGGTGTGGCTCTTAAAGACCGGCAAGTTTTCGTGGGTGGAAGCTTTCTTGTGTGGATTTTCCTTTTTTCTCTTAACAGGCTTCCAGAGATGTTCCCTCGCTCTGGGTTGAAATTAACAAGGAAACGTTGCCAGCTACACCCACTTCCGTTACGCTAAAAGACGCCAGCGGCCGCTTCCCTGCTCTCCTCAAAGTAACTAGCCCCAGGTAACGGCGTTCCCGGCACCTCGTTACTCTCGAGCTCTCTGGCCCGTTAGAGGCTGGGGGTGGACGGCCGCAGGAGGGTGGCGGCCCAGACCGGGATCGCGCGCGCCTGGAAGATGCGCGAGGGCGGGCCGGGCTGAGGATCGGACCCCTCTCACCTTGTCGGCGTGCTCGACCAGCGGTCCTAGTGAGCAGAGGCGCAGCACCAGGAAGCCCCGGGCCAGCTCGGCCGTGCTCTTGCTTCGGAAAGCCTCTTGCCCATCTTCGAAGTCGACCTCCGGAGGCGGCGGCGCCTGGGGCGGGTAGTGCTGCTGCTGCTGGTGCTGCTGCACCGGGCGCAGGCGGTGCGCGGCGCCGGAAGGTGGCAAGTCCCCGGCCGGCGTCGGATGTTGAGGATCGGGTCCAGGTCCAGGTCCAGGCGCAGGCTCCGGGGCCGAGGCGGCGGCGAAAGCGCGCGAGCAACGCTGCGCTTCGGCTAAGGATCGCGCTGCGCGAAGCGCAAAGAAGGCGCCTGCAGACACGCGCCCGACCTTGACCATGACTGCCACCGAATGACACCCCGCGCGCCCGGGGAGCCCTTAAATACGCGAACCTCCGCCTAGCCCCGCCCACGGACAGCGGAGACCACGCCCCTCGGGCCCTGGGGCTCCTGGATTGGCCCCCCGAGCCACACCCCTCTCCCTCGGAGAGGCTTTCCTTTGTTCCCCGGCTTCTGCCAGACACGCCCCCTCCAGGGGAAAGTCACGCCCACCCGTGTGACGCACGTATCTCCGCCCTGGTGGTTTTTCTCCTTTCTTTTCATTGGAAAGCGGCTGCCATTCATTCATTCTTTTTTCATTCCTTCCCTCCCTCCTGGCTGGATAAGGCCAGGCAGCTGGCAGGAAAAGCAAAACAGAAAAACAAGATAAGAGGTCTTCTTGAGTCACACCGCCAGCATCTTGTCAAACATGTAGCTGCTGCCTTGAAAGATATCCAACTCCAACACCCAGTCAAGAAGAAAGTAGCCTTAACGTTAAGGAACTTCAGAGAGGGTAGCTGTGTTTTCCTCCAGGAATCTGTCCAATCCCCTTTTGAAGGCTATTGTAGCGTGATTTCAGCTCAGAGACAAAGCAGGCTGGAGACAGCTTCTAGTGAACAGCTCTTTAATCAGGGAGAGACAAGACTGAGGACTGGGGAGAGGGAGTTACATTTATAGGGGCCAGGACTGGCTAGGAAAAGATACATTTTGGAGGGAATAATTACAACCAATCACAAGGCTGCCTTTGGGCGGGAACCAATAGGATTGAAGATCCAAATGCAGCGACTAGAATCAACCAATAGGCCTGTTCCCTTGGAACAGGAACAGAAACCAATAGGAATACAGATCAATACACAACACCCCTCCCCCTGGTGGGCACAGCACACGTAATCCTTTAGATATTGTGGGCCCCTGCGACTTCTAGTTGATCTCCTGACTACGGGTGTTGCAGGGGCTTCAGCAGGCAGTGTCTGTGGTGGAGAGTCTTCTACTGTAATAGTTTTGTCTGACACTGAGGGGGGTTCAGACAACTCAGTGTCCCTGATCTGTTCCTCGGCGCCATGAGGACTTGCAGGAGCAGATACATTTGCAGACGCCACTGGTACCTGCATTCCTGGGGCATCTCCGCTCTGGTCTTGCAGCTGTGAATCATTAATGGGGGTAGTGTCACTCTTAGGCTGCAATTCACCCATACCGGTACCAACTCTACTGGGCGCTCTGCGCCTCAGTTGGTCCACATGCCTACGCCAGACCCTGCCATCTTCAATGGTCACGTAATAAGAGACTGGCCCAGATGCTCTGGTGATCACCCCTGGCACCCACAGGGGACCTCTGGCATAATTTCTCACCCAGACCAAATCTTCAGGAGCAAAATACCTTGTAGAGTCACTCTCTGCCTGTGGAGGTGCTCTAGCCTTGCGGTTTGGCATTTTGTCTGGGTGGACATAGTCCAGCACCGTCACCAGCCTTCTACCTAGAAGCAGCTCTGCTGGCGACTTGCCCGTAGTAGTATACGGCGTCGCATGCTGCAAGAACAACATTCGGGCAATGCGCGTTGACCAGTCACCCTCCATCAAGCGTGCAAGAGATCCTTTGGCTGTCTGCACCATGCGCTCAGCCTGCCCATTGGATGAGGGATGAAAAGGAGCTGAGGTGACCCCTCTTATGAAATTATCAGCCAGAAATGCCCTGAATTCTTGGGATACAAAGGCTGCTCCATTGTCTGAGACAATGGTCTCGGGCAACCCATGGGTTGCGAACAGCTGTCTTAGCACCTTGATGACTGCAGCTGACGACATGCTGGGAACCATAGCCACCTCTAACCATTTAGAATACGCATCAACGATAACCAAAAAAACCTTTCCTTGGAATGGCCCAGCAAAATCTAAGTGCAGCCGGCTCCAGGGAGTCCGGGTCTGCTCCCACCAGTGGACTGGTGCTCTGGCCACTTCTGGGCGCACTTCCTGACATGCCTTGCACGTCCGTACCCATTGTTCAACATCTTGGTCCATCCCAGGCCACCATACATAGCACCGGGCCAGCGACTTCATCCTGACCATTCCCGGATGCCCCAAGTGCAGTGTATCCAGAACCCTGTTTCTCAGTGGTGCTGGGATGATCACCCTGTCTCCCCATAGGAGACAGCCCTTATGCAGGGATAGCTCATGTTGCCTTGTTGCGTACGGTCTAAAGTTTTCCTCATGTGGGCCACCTGGCCATCCCCTCCCCACCCAAGTAAGCACACGGGAGAGAGCGGGATCTTTCCTTGTTCTCTCAGCTATTTCAGTGGCAGTTACAGGGACCCCCGGAAGTATTTCCAGCATCATCACTCGTTCAGCTGGGGCAGGATCTGCATCGCACACACCAGGAAGGGGCAAGCGATTTAGTGCATCAGCGTGGCACAACCTTTTCCCTGGAACATGGGTCAGGGTATACTGGAACCCATTCAGGAATATAGACCATCGCAGCATTCTGGGGGAGAGAATCTGCGGCAAAAGGCACTCGCCTTGGCTTGAATCGGATTGGAGCCACCCTGGGGTCCAGCTCAAAGTCAATTGGAGGCCCTTTATAACAACCCAGCTTTCCACTGAAGAATTCAGCAAATTCTTGGCCTAATACCTCGCCCAACTCAGGGGCAGTTTGGACTGAGTTGAGCCCTGATATACTCAGCCCCAAGGCAGGAAACCAGTCAACCAAAAGACTCAGTACCCAAAAGACTGTTTCTCCTGGAATTGTACTCTCACAGCTCCGGGTGCAATCACCAACTGAAGGCTTTCTCAGTGGCGGCCCCTGCCTTTTCCATCCCCAGTGGTGCGCTCTGCAGAGTCCCTGCTGGCCTTCCGGAAGGCGTTAAAGACCTATCTTTTCCGGGAGGCCTTTGGCGATTCTTAATTTTTTTTTTCCCCTCCGCCACCCTCCCTACATTGTTTACACATTTTTAACCTTGTCTAGCGTTATTATTATTTGTTTTTATCTGTGCATTTCTTGTAATTTGTGTGGCTATTGAAGCCTTGAAGCCTTGTATGATTGCATAGGTTGCTGCAACAAATAAATAAATAAATAAATTCCTAGAATGTGGATGCGGCCCGCCGTGTATGATTGCAAGGTTGCTGGGAATGGCTCCAGAGAGGGGAACTTACCCCCAGGAAAGAGCCCCCTTGCAGTCTGGTCTGAGACAATGGTGAATCCAGATCCGGAATCCACCTCCATGTTGCACGGTCGACCTTCGATCTTCACTCTGATGGATGGTTTGCCCTGCGCCGGAAACTGCACGATCTCTCCGTTGATCTCTGTGAGATAATTGCAGTCGTCTAGGAGATGAGTTGTGGTGGATGATCTGCGACGCGTTGATCTAGGTGATTCCGTTGTTGCAGCTGCCACTGACCGACAAGACCCGGCCGATGTGTCCTGTCTTACCGCAAGCCCTGCACGTAGCATCACAAAAACGGCAGCTTTTCCGCTCATGGTGTCCGCCACAGCCTGTGCAAGCGCCTCGGCGATCTTTGGGCCGTGCATCCGCCTGACCCACCAACTTGACACCACGGACTGGGCTCTGGCTTGGACTAGCCTCTGGCTCATCCATGGCATGGGCAGCCTCTACTCGCAGCTTTGTGGTCTTGCCACTGGCATTGAGCTCTTCCTGCTCATAATTCTCTGTGGCAGAGGCCTCTTTCAAGGCGGAGGCAAGGGTGACATCTTCCTTTGCCACAATGCGCCTTCGGGCTTTTTTGCTACAGAGCCCCCCAACAAACTGATTCAAGAGAGTGTCTTCAAGATTTGGGAAGCCACAGTGCTGAGCAAGCTCCCGGAGTCCTGCCAGGAATGCAGCCACAGATTCTCCGGCTTGCTGCTGCCTTTTCTGGAACTCCATCCGCCAGGCCATCTGGGTTTTGGTAGGTGCCAAGTGGCTTGTCAGCCGGGCGACAATGTCTGTGAGTGCTGTCTCACTCAGCTTTGCTGGGGCGAGCAGCGCCTTGGCCAACATGAAGGTCTCCCACCCACAGCAACTCAGGAATGTGGCCCTTCTTTTGCTAGCATCTGTGATTCCTTGAGCCACCCGGAAGAACTCGAAACGCTCAACATAGTCCTCCCAAGTGTGAGGCTCGGACAGCTGGAAGGGCTCCAAGTTCCGTGGACTTTCCATTCTCCAGGCGGGCAGGGTTGTCTTCTAGCCAGCAGGTGAGTCTTGTCTCTGCTGCGATCCGGACTCTGAGTCAGCGTGATGGGCCTCTGCTACTCAGCATTCCAGATCCCATCCTCGTCGCCAGTATTGTAGCGTGGGGTTAGTGATTCAGCAGTGATTTCAGCTCAGAGACAAAGCAGGCTGGAGACAGCTTCTAGTGAACAGCTCTTTAATCAGGGAGAGACAAGACTGAGGACTGGGGAGAGGGAGTTACATTTATAGGGGCCAGGACTGGCTAGGAGAAGATACATTTTGGAGGGAACAATTACAATCAATCACAAGGCTGCCTTTTGGCGGGAACCAATAGGATTGAAGATCCAAATGCAGCAACTAGAATCAACCAATAGGCCTGTTCCCTTGGAACAGGAAGAGGAACCAATAGGAATACAGATCAATACACAACAAAGGCATCCAGGCCAGATGCCATCGCCACATCCTGTGGCAGGGAGTTCCACAGACTAACAACACGCTGGGTGAAAAAAAATATATCTTTTGTCTGTTCTTACTCTCCCAGCCCTCAATTTGAGTGGATGTCCCCTAATTCTGGTATTTTGTGAGAGGGAGAAGAGTGTCCCTCTATCCATTCATGACAGATAGATAGTCTTTCCAAGAATTTCAGCCAAAAATCAAAGAAAAACAAAACAAACAAAACAAAAGTCACAAAACAGGTGGCACCTTAAAGACTAACTTTCATGTTTTAATGTAACATTTCGTGGATTACATGTCCGCTTCTTCAGAAATATAGCAGCAGAATGAGGTGTGTGATATAATATGGGATGGGATATACATTTCATACCAGATATTGATATTGGCTGTAGTATATAGAGTTGGGGGTGTGTGTACAGGGGAAGGGGAAGAAGAGGAGGGAGAGTTGATTAGTAGAAATGGTGGGAACATGAGGCCAGATAGTTTTATGGGTCTGAAACCAGGATCTGTTTATAGGTGTGGTATTATGGCTGGGATATAAATTCCTCAAGAGACAGAAAACAGATCAGAGATCAGAGAGGGTGAGGGTGTGTGATTTTTTATTTTCTCCTGAAATTAAAGTTAAGGGAATAGGAAGCACTGATGTTAACAATATTAAAATACAATTTTAAAATTTGAAGATATTGGAAGCAAATTTAAGGATAAGGGCAGTTTTTGAAGGGGTTTGAGGTGGAAATTGCTAGAGGCAGCTATGGAAGTTGACCGCCTGTCTCCTGGAAGGATGATTGACACACCTGGTTTGCTGGCTCACCTTCCACATATGCACATGCATGCCGGTAAGCCAGGACGTAAAAATAAACAGATCAATCCGCCCAGGTTCCACCTGCAGGTTATCTTTCCTCCCCATGTTCATAGGAGAATGGCCTTGGGGAAGCTGAGCACCAATAATGGCACTCTGGTTGCATCAGCTGGAGTGGAAAGTCTGTTTGTAGAGCCCTCCGGCAGCGCTGAGCCACATCATGGGAGAGAGAATCAATAGAGATTATCGGGTTGTAAACTGTCTGCAAAGATCTGGTCAAGACGAGCCTGGCCAGGAGGTGGAGGGACTGCCTGCACCTTGCACTCCCATCCTCCTCAGTCAAGGGTGTGAATTAAAGCCCAAGACCCTTGGAAGGCACCGAAAGGGCTCATAAGGGTTATTGGTGGGTGGGTGATGGGACGCCAGATCTCATGGGTCGCTCAATGGTTTAGGGATCTGGCTGTGGAGCCAGAGGTCAGGGGTTTGAATCCCCCACCTGGTCCTTCTTTGAAAGGAGCTGCTCTCCATGATCCAGAGCAGGGGTCCTCAAAGTTTTCAAACAGCGGGCCTGTCCACCACACCCCAGACACTACTGGGGGCCGGACGATAGTCCAAACAAACAAACAAACAAACAAACAGGCTGACATGAAAAAAGGGGGAGGCAGGGGCAAGTGGCTGGAGCCCCCCCACGATTGGCCCATGATCATTGTGTCTCCAGGGCCCCAGCAATGCCTCCTGCTCCAGATCGCTGCCCTGAGGTCCCACTGCTGGGATCCCTCTGCTGCACCTCTTCCTCCTCCTCCTCCTCCTCCTCCTCCTAGAGTGGCAGCGGCTGGAGCGGCTCTCCTTCCTTCCTTCCTTCCTTCCTTCCTTCCTTCCTTCCTTCCTTCCTTGCGTCGGGAAGGAGGTGGCAGTCCACGCAAACTCGATTGCAACTCGAAAGAGAAAAAGCATTTGCCCGGAAGTTGGCGGAGCTACGGCCATTTGGGTTATCTCCTACGGGTCAAGCAGTTCTAGCTGAACGGGTCAGATTGAAGGGAAAGGGATGTGGCAGAGGAGTGATGACCACGGACTGTGGAACCATCTCCTAGAAGGAGAAGGGGTAGAGACTGGGACTACAATGGAGACACATGATGGCCCGGATGTTTGGACCGAATTCGTCTCTGGACTGGGTCCCGAGAATAACAGCTTGTTTGCGGACTTCCTTAAAGATAATCCATCTAATCGCTCTTGACGCTGGGTGGGTCGGCGGAGAGAACCCCTCCCAAGTTAGATTTGTTTGTTTCGACTGCTAAGTTGTTTAATAAACCAAGTTTTGTTGCAACCCAAACGACTTCTTTATTTGAAACCAAAGAGCCTCAGATCAGGGATGAAGCAGAACCCTGACAACTGAGAAACTGAGACTGGCCCGAAGTCGTCCATGCCTCCCTGCGCATGGTGGCACACAGGGCTGGCGCATCCATTAAGGCGAAGTAGGCAGTTGCCTAGGGCGCCAAAATGGAGAGAGGGCGCTGGCCAGCCTGCCCCCCCCGCTGGCCACTGCCGTCCGTCTCCCACCGCCCGCCAGCCGCCCTTCGCCATCCGCCCGCCGCTGCCCTCCGCGCCCGTCACCATCCGCCCGCCCCACGCCCACTGCCCCCCCGTGCCCATCACCATCCACCACCACCCGCGCCCATTGCCTCCTGGCCCGCCACCACCTGCCCCCCTGCCGCCTACCACTGCCCCCCCGTGCCCATCGCCGTCCCCCACCCCCATGCCCGTCGCCATCCCCCACCCCTGCCCTGCCACCGCCCTGCCCACCCACCGCCCGCCCACCACCCTCGCCTAGGGCGCAAAAAAACCTAGCACCAGCCAGATATGGCCTTTTCGAAGACACAGGGGCGCTCCCCTTGCATGAAGGGTGGGAAAAGAGGAATTAAATCCGGAAATTACCTTTCTACAAGTGATGAAGAACAAACAGGATTCAGACTTTAAGGCCCCATCATACTCCAGGGTGGGGTTGGGATCGGGGTTGGGTTCAGATCCTGTCATTTTGCAAAAGGATGAACAAAATCACAATTTCTTTGACTTGGGCGCCCTCTAGTGGCCGGAAGGAGCAGAGCACTGAGTAGCTTTGAAAGAGTTCAATTTTTCACTTGCATTTTTTTAAAAAATGCATTTTTTTTATAAAAAGCAAAATGCACAAAATCACCCCTTTCACTTTTTTTTCTAGTTAATGCTTTTATATAATGGCAGTTGGAATTTTTCCCCTCTGAGGCTTTTGAAGAAAAACTAGACAGTTTTGAGACAGCCCTTTTCACTGAGAATGGGATTTTTTTTTTTAAAAAAAAATCAAGAATCCATGAACTTAACAAGCAGGGTATAAATAATATTTTAGGATAGTTATATAATTCAGAAGAAATGTTAGATGTGAGAGGTGCCACCATTCCAACTGGTTTAGGGGTGAACTACCACCCACCAGTTCTGGTAAAAAGAGAGTGGATTCAAATCTCCGCTCAGTCATGAAAACTCACTGGGAATGATGGTGACTGTGTTAAATCCACCCTTAATCATCTGTATCCATAACTCATAGAGAGCACATGGCAACAACCTGTTGTCACCAGCAGGTGGCAGTATTTAGACACTTTTATTAGGGCTGCAACTGTACTAGAGTGCAAGATGGATCAAATATTTGGACACTTAAAAGACTGTGAAGGCAGGGGGAATATAAACATCTCAAGAGTTTCTTTGAACTTCGGTGGATTTCCTGAACTCCCTGGTTTTTTTCCCAGGTTCCCACAGCGTCTTCTGTGTAGCATTCTGATTCCAGAGTCCAATTTCGAGCTCACCTTTAGAAAACATTTTATTTTCTGAGCCAGTTACTGCTGGAGCTTCCATCCTCTGAAAGAATCACCTCATTTATCTTTAGCTATGCCATGAAAACGATTCAGCAGAATCAGTTCTAGGTCTCCCCTGGGGAGAACCACATCTTTTTGCTTCTTCTCCTCAGCTGGCACTTTCTGTCTCAACAACTCACTCAGAGACCCCGGTAAGAGAAGAAATAAAAGGCTCCATTTACAATTGGAGACAATTCTGAATAGATTTTTTAAAAAAGCAACAATGCAGCATGTTGTATCTGTTTGATCCTTTTTAGCATCTGTGGATGTATTGTTTTTAGCTTTCAACCTTTTTTCTTTTAATGATGTAAGTCACCTTTGGTCCTTCCTAAGGAGAAAGGTGGGGTATAAATATTTCAAATAATGTGCTTGGCCAAGGGCAGAGATGAAGGACCCTTGTCACCTTTGGTCAGAACTTTCAGGCCAGTTCCAGGGTGGTTGATGACTTGCTCTGGAGATGATGATGATGATGATGATGATGATGATGATGGGGAGAATATGAGCTGAGCACTTTCACATCCATCCATCCTGGGAAATGCATACTCAGTTTCCGATCCTGTTGATTTGCAGAGTTGGGGTCCTGGAGGATCTGTGCTTGGCAAAGGCAGAGGAAAGAGACCCTTTTAAGCCTCTCGCTGCCTCCCTGCTCCGGCTCCACTGCGTGGGCTTCCTGGCTGCCCTTCCCTTCCAAGGCTGCCGTTCTTGAGCTCCTCGAAAGATCTGACGGAGTCAACTTAAAACGCATCATTCATCAGCGACACAAGCGTTTCAGGCTCACTGTGCGGGAGCCGAGAGCATTCACAAATGTGGCTGTGATCACTCAAAGATGGATAAAAAGCTACCCTGTGAGGTAGCTAAATTTATTTCAGTGGCAGAAAAGAAAAAGCACCAATATAGAAAAGACTCCAATCTTTAACAGGTAACCATTCCTTCCTACCTTGTCCAGTAAACACATCAGTTTTTTTAAAGGCTTTTATGGGGAGTAGTGTGTGTGTGTGTGTGTGTGTGTGTGTGTGTGTGTGTGTGTGTGTGTGTGTGTGTGTGTGTGTGAGAGAGAGAGAGAGAGAGAGAGAGAGAGAGAGAGAGAGAGAGAGAGAAATTCACCTACTCCCCATAAAAGCCTTTCAAAAGACTGATGTGTTTACTGGACAAGGTAGGATATAAGGAATGGTGGCTACCTGTAAAAGATCGGGGTCTTTTCTATCTAGAATACGCAAGCCTTCTGTTGGAGTTTGTGCCACCCCCCATACTGCCTTTAGTGGATTTGCCTGGGAGGGTCCATATCTGTGCGGAGGTGATGGTCATTCTCTCCAGCTCTAACCAATTGTTCCTTTCCTGCCTCTGAATTCAAAAAGAGTCCTGACTCTGCTCTCTGTTCTCCCTTTTCTTTACAGTCAGTTGAGGTACGTTGCTGAAAGCAGTCACGTTTCTCAATCTGCTGTTTTCTCTCTTCAATTGTAAGCAGTGAAGTCTTTTATTCGTTCTCCTATTTGTGTCTCAGATTGAGTTATTGAGACAGTAAGTTCCAGTTGAGAAAAGATGTGGACAAATCTGTGGAACTTGAGGCTAAGTCTGCTCTGTGTGTCTGCACTTTGGATATAGAGCTGGAGAAATTTAACTAGCAATTCAAAACACTGCAACACATTTGTCCCGGCTTAGATATCCCTTTTGTTAAGTTACACGCAAATAGAGGGTGGCAGAACATTTGAAATGGTTGTGGAAGGAGGTGGCTACCATGGCAAAGCCAAACTGAAGCCACCTGGCTTTGTTGGGGCTCGATTCACAGACTCTTTTGTGGTTTCATTCCGTTTCCCTGATCATCCAAAGGCCCTGGATTGGTTGAGGGCCAGTGTCCCCACAGGCCCTCAATCTGATGTGAACTGATGCCCTTTTACAGGCCATGGCACTGCTTCCTTTCATGCTGACCACCTGATGATTCCCTCCCCCCCTTTTGTGTCGTTTTTGGTGTTGGATATGTTCAGAGGTGATCTAGCACTAAACTAATTATGCAGCAAAAAGGTGATCCAATACTAAACTAACCATGCAATGATAAAGTGATCTAGTAGCTATCTAACCATGGAAATGATAAGGTGATCTAGGACTAAACTAACCATGCACTAAAAAGGCAATCCTGTGCTAAACTAATTATGCAGTGATAAGATGATCTAGTGCTCCAGCTTAACACACACACCATTCCTTTGTAGAACAGAATATCAATCACACAGGAAAAGTGTCATTCAAATAATTCTGGATTTAAAAAAGAGAGAGAGAGAACCCTCACCCCACCCTGTGGCCACCTCCAGATTGGAACCAAAAAGGACCAGCATGATTCAGATTGGCCATTTGGTCATGTGATCAGACCTCACCTGGAGTCCTGTGTCCAGTTCTGTGCGCATCAATTTAAAAAGGATGTTGACAACCTCGAGTGGGTGCAGAGGAGGGCGACCAGGATGATTGAGGGTCTGGAGGAAATGTCTTATGAGGAACGGCTTAGGGAACTGAGAATGTTTAGCCTCTCTAAAAGAAGGCTGAGGTGGGATATGATAGCTATGTTTAAATATTTGAAAGGATGTCATATTGAAGAGGGAACAGGTATGTTTTCCATGGCTTCAGAGACTAGGACTCGGGGCAATGGTTTCAAACTACAGGAAAAGAGATTCCATTTGAACATTAGGAAGAACTTCATGACAGTTAGAGCTGTTTGGCAGTGGAATATGCTACCACGGAGGGTGGTGGAGTCTCCTTCTTTCGAGGTTTTTAAGCAGAGGCTGGATGGCCATCTGTCAAAACTATTGTGATGGGGTTCCTGAATGGCAGGGGGTTGGACTAGATGGCCCTTGAGGTCTCTTCCAACTCGATGGTTCTATGATTCTATGATTCTATGATTCTATGATCAGCCCCAAAACACTTTGAATCCACCCGTGCTGATGGTGGAACTAGTCCTCAAGTGTTTGCCGCAGGCGTATTTCGAATGGCAAAAAATATGGCTGGTGAACTTTCAGAGTCGTGGCCCTCAAAAAGTCACTTTTCCAGTCGAGGCAACCCCCTTGGTCTGACCAAGAGGTGGACAATAACTGTTCAACCCCCCATGCCTGTTCGAGTTCAAGAAGTCGAAACCCAAGGTAATTATTTCAGAAAGCAAACGGCCCAGTGGCCGCGAGGGATTCCCGGGGGTTAGTATCAAGAGGGCCATTCTCTGTCACCTGGTGTGCTCAGCCGAAGGGCAGCCTGTTTTTCCCATCTGACTCATGAGCTAGGAAAGCAGGTGGAGGTGAGGAGGAGGAGGCGGCGGCTGGGGGAATCACCATTTCTGAGGCATCACGGTGGGCGGCTCTTCGTCACAGCTTTGCGAGGAGAGCCCAAAAGAAAGGAAATCTCTGCCAATCCATAAATAAGTCATTAGTGCTTCTCTCAACGTGATGTGTGTGTGGTGGGGAAATGGGAGCTCCCCTGATGCCTCTGTCGGAGCAGACAGCTGCATTTCGGATCAGCATAATAATATCCTCCTGCCTGGATTGGTGCTGAGAAACGGAGGTTGTAGACATTGTTCTACATGAGAAGAGACTTAATTGCCATGATTGTCCATGAGCTGTGGATTTACCCCACTCCCAATTCGCTTCTTTTCTTCTCTTCTGTAAGGCACAAAGACGAAACTGGATGATGATCACAGCTGTAAAAATGAAATAACAGTTGGGGTACTTTTACAACCTTGCATCCTGCCTGTAGTTTGTCTGACAGGGCATGACCTTCTTGGGCTGGGGTGACTGTCAATCTATCCAGCCCTAGCCAATCATTCCTCCTCTGCCTCTGAATTCAGAGAGATGCACCTCTCTCCTCCATCTCTCCCCTTGCTCCCTTAAGGAAGGAATAGAGAGTATCCTAATTAAATTTGCAGATGATACCAAATTGGGAGGGGTTGCTAATTCCCTAGAGCAGTGCTCCCCAACCTTTTTGTCCCCACGGACCGGTAAATGTTTGATGATTTATCCGATAGATGGGGGTGGGGGGGTCCGGGGTGGCAGGGGAGGGTGGGAGGGAGGACGGGGATGGGGGGGGAGGAGGGGGAGCGGGGGCTTGGCGTGTGTGCCTTGCCTGGGGCCACGGGAGCGTCGGGCGTTTGCCGGCTGGGGGCGTCGGGCATGCCGCTCCCCATGGGTGGGGAGCCCAGGGCTTCTGGGCGGGCGGGCCCCGCTTCCTCCTCCTGTCGGCGGCCGCGGTGGCCAGCAGCCACCTGGGTTCGGCCGCGCCGCGGCTGCCGCCCGCCTTGGTGGGGCGCCTCTGTGCCACCGCCAGCGGTGGCTCGGCGGTCCCGGTAGCGCCCTCGGGCCGGAGCCGCCGCCGCGTTGCGCACGCACACTCCGGTTGGGGGGGGCGGCCTCTCTCTCTCTCTCTCTCTCTGTGTGTGTGGGGGGCAACACCCCCGTGGCCCCCCCGGCGCATCCTCCTCCTCCTCCGCCCTCCTCCTCCTCACCCTCCACCAAGCAGCAGCAGCCACGGCGGCGGCGGCGCGTCCTCCTCCTCCTCCGCCCTCCAAGGGACAGAGAGCGCGGTCATGCGCGGCTGCTGCTGGTGGTGGTGGTGGAGGGCGAGGAGGAGGAGGGCGGAGGAGGAGGAGGATGCGCCGCCGCCGCCGCTGCCGGGCAGAGGAGGGAGGCAAAGGCAAAGGCGGCGGCGGCGGCTCCTGCGCTCCTCCAGCCTTCCTCCTCCACCAGCTGCCCGCAGGAGAGAAGAGGAGGAGGAGGAGGGCGGCGGAGGAAAAGGGGAGGAGCCTCCCCGGCCTCCCCAGGCGGCCCGCTGCCCGAGATGAAAATTCAAAAAGACCTTGACAGATTAGAGTGCTGGGCCAAAGCTAACGGAATGGATTTCAACAGAGGGAAATGTAGGGTGCCAATGCAATTCTTGGTTGCATCAACAGAACCATAGTGTCTAGATCAAGGAAAGTGATAGTACCACTCTATTCTGCTCTGGTCAGAACCCACCTGGAGTCCTGTGTCCAGTTCTGTGCGGCTCAATTTAAAAAGGATGTTGACAACCTCGAGCGGGTGCAGAGGAGGGCGACCAGGGTGGTTGAGGGTCTGGAGGAAATGTCTTATGAGGAACGGCTTAGGGAACTGGGAATGTTTAGCCATTCAAAAAGAAGACTGAGAGGAGATATGATAGCTATGTTTAAATATTTGAAAGGATGTCATATTGAAGAGGGAAGAGGTTTGTTTTCCATGGCTTCAGAGACTAGGACTCGGGGCAATGGTTTCAAACTACAGGAAAAGAGATTCCATTTGAACATTAGGAAGAACTTCATGACAGTTAGAACTGTTCGGCAGTGGAATATGCTGCCACAAAGGGTGGTGGAGTCTCCTTCCTTGGAGGTTTTTAAGCAGAGGTTGGATGGCCATTTGTTGGAAATATTGTGATGGGGTTCCTGCATGGCAGGGGGTTGGACTAGATGGCCCTTGAGGTCTCTTCCAACTCTATGATTCTATGATTCTAATTAATTAATTCTGTTGGAAACCTTTGATAGCCATTGCTGAAAGCAGTCAGTCAAGTTTGTCAGTTTGCTGTTTGATCTGTTTGGTTGTAAGTAATGAAACCTTTTATTCTTTCTTCCACTGATGTCTCAGAGTGAGTTATCAAGACTGTGAGTGCCAGTTAAAGAGAAAAAGTGTGCACTAATCTGGGGAACATGGTGCTATTCTGGTCTGTGAATCCCTGCACTTCTGCTGCACAGGAGAATGCTGGAATCAAAGTAGGTTCAGCACCTTGGATAGGACCTGTTTGTTTGTTTGTTTGTTTGTTTGTTTAATCAGATTTATATATTGCCCCCATCTTCTGGGCAGTTCATAACAAGAAGAATAAAAGATAGGTGACAAAATAAAACAGGTTAAACTATTTTTAAAACCCCACATACAACTCTAGTTACATGGAAAAACCATGTTAAAGCATATTAAAAAAAAGAACTAAAAGTTCATGTTTTCAAAGCATATTTACTAGACATCGCCAGCAGAGGGAGCCAGAGCCTATGATATCTGTTCTTGTTGTTTAAGACACCATAGCATGGCCTCTGGCTCCCTCTAGCGCCCAGTTTTACATGGTCAAAATTCTCTCTCCTGGGTTTTTCCCTTTGCAGTTCTACACAAGACGATTAGCTTAAGTTTTCAGCCTCCACAGAGGAAGCTTGGAACCAGGCCTCTGTGGATGCAGAAATCTACAGTACTTCTTTATATCCACTAGATAAAGACTGAGCAAATGCAGGAGCCCTAGAGGTCTTTTAAAACCCTATCCTGGCCCTTGAAGGGCCACTCTGCCTCCTTCTGAGGAAGATGGGAATCATCTGGCAGCTACTTCTAAACAGAGGTTGGGGGTGGTGGTGCTCAGTTTTAAAGTTGCTGAAGCTTCCCTGGAAGTTTCCACTGCATAATTCACCCTTAAACATTGCAGTTTCGGGATGCAGAGCCTTCAAGGGTTGCCAAAACTGGCAGAGCTTTATTTGCAACCTTGCATGCTGACTGCTGTTTGAATGACTGTGAGGGACTTTTCTTGACTGTCAATCTATCCAGCAAATAACCAATCATTCCCTTTGCCCCTATGAATTCAAAAAGAGCCTTGCCTCTTTCTTTCATCTCCCTTGGGAAGTAGTGTTGTTTGTTTACTGTTGATCTGCTTTTTTATTATTTCTCCTACAAATTTCTCAGTGTGAGTTACTGAGAGGGTAAGTGCTAGTTAATGAAACATGGGTATATTACTTGGGAAATTGTAGCTATTCACCTATGTGGATCTCTGTACTTGATCTGCATAGGAAGCAGTGAAATGTTTCTATCACTCAAGAAAAAGTCCAGTAGCCATGACTCAACTTCCAGATAAACTCACATGGATGACTGAGAATCTTCACAGACATATTGCATAGCAAGCGTTTTTGCAGTGATTTTGTTTTTTGCAAACACTGCAAAAAAAGAGGCTTGCAGTGTGATTTTTTGTTGTTCAGTCGTTCAGTCGTGTCCGACTCTTCGTGACCCCATGGATCAGAGCTCGCCAGGCCTTCCTATCTTCCACTGCCTCCCAGAGTTTGGTCAAATCCATATTTCACCGTCCAACCACCTCATTCTCTGCCCTCCTCTTTTCCTTTTGCCTTCAACATCAGGGACTTTTCCAAGGAGTCCTCTCTCCTCATGAGGTGGCCAAAGTACTGGAGCCTCAGCTTCAAAATCTGTCCGGGTTGATTTCTTTCAGAATGGATAGGTTTGATCTCCTTGCAGTCCAGGGGACTCTCCTCCAGCACCACAGCTCAAAAGCATCAATTCTGCGGTGATCAGACTTCTTTATAGTCTTCTTTATATTCTAGTCCCAAACATTCTTTTAGACTTGGAACAATACTTTGTACAGCCATCCCTGTTTACCCCATGGCTCAGCTGATTGCTGACATCTGACTGCTCCTGGTACTTTCACCTTCAGAGTTGCAGTGCTGGTGAAGATTCCATGACACTCCCACTGCCGATCCAACGGCAAGCCAAGTAACAGGCAGTGTCAGGGTTTAGGAGGATGGACAATTGGCACTGTGGGGGTGCTTTGGGAAATGATAACCTTGTGAACGGGCAAAAGTTGCATTTATCAGAGGCATTGTAAGAAGGGTAATTATTGTTCTCATGCCAAGGCAGCAATTAGGTTAGCTGAAAAATCTCCCCAAGGTTGCCCTGCTCAGTAAAAACAGGGCCGAGTATTTATATATTCTGGTCTTCTCCAAGTCCCCCTCCTCCCTCTCCTCCAAAATAAATAAATAAATAAATAAGTACAACAAAGTCTGAGTGGAATTTGTTAAGGCTTTGGAAGAAAATGATGGTCCTCCTCCCACAATTGTCATAAATCCTGTTTCTCCCTAACATAATTGCCGGCGCCTCGTTACTGCTGGCAGGGCACCATTTATTGGCTGCCACTTTCTCCCGGGTATGGGAGGTTGGCGCCCTTCATAAAGGTCAAAACTAATTAGAGAAGCCAGCCCATTGGATATTGGAAATAAATTCCACAGGTTCACGCGTGATTGTCACAATTCGGTTACTATAGTATGTTTGTTAAGTTACACATGGAGGAATTTCTAAGCGGGGAAACGGATGGAGGTGGACTCTGTCCTCCTAAATTTGCTGAATTATCTGTGCTGACTTTTCCAGATGGAACTCCCCCCTCTTAGCCTCTGTAAATGCCCCAAAGCAAAGTGTATTGCTTCTATACTGTCCCCTTATCTTGCTTCTTTGGCCGTTACTTCATGTCCTACATTGTTCCACGATTACGTTTGTACCGTGACAGTGTTGTTCGTGGTCACATGGTTTTGTCCCTGTTCAGTCCCTGTTTCCGTTTCCTCACGGGCATGATAACTTGTCTCGTGACAACTGTTACCTCACGTCCTTGTTCCGTGACAAATTCTGAATTTGTCTTGCTTTCTTAAGCCTTTTTTCAAATATCGTAAATAAAACTTTTTCGATATTTCAATTTACTGGTCTTCTGGGATTTACACGTCAATGCTACAGAATTTTCAGTACTTTCTTTAATAAACATTTGCACTGCATTGTGTTTCCCATAGGGAAACTAATGTTGAATGCTGCTTCAGCCGCTGACCACTAGGTGGACACTGGTTGTTGCGTGACAGGCCGTTACTTCACAGTCCCTTGTCTTGGAACAGGAACCAGGAACAAAGCGTGACAAGAGAATTCCCCAGCCCAGGGGCAGGTACGGCTTGTCACGCTCTGTTCCTGGTCCAGGGGGCGTGGATGAGACAAGGTTTTGCTGTCATGCTGTGGACGTGAGGTCAGATTTTTTTTATACCAGTCCCAAATGGGACAGCAAGGAGGGATGAACAGGACGTGAAGTAACGGCTTTTGAGTCACTGCTTCACCTCTGCCATGATTTTCGGCTTCTTTTCATCCTCCTCAGAACACACTTTACTTTCATTATTTCCATTAATCAGGCTTCCCCTCTGCAGCCGAACTTTTTTGCTGAGAACTGCAGTCGGAATTTCTCAGTCTCAAAAAATAGGCACCGAAGCTCCAGCAGGGAAGTGGATTATTTTGGAAGACAAAGTAAACTCTGCCTTCTGAAAGAGGCATTTGGACACCTACGAAGCTCACACGGAGATTCAGAAGGGCAGCCGTCAAGGAACTAGAACAGATAATCCCATGTACAGATGGGCCAGTGGAGGCCATGGTCAAGATCAGCCACACTTTGGTTCAAGACCACCTCAGGATCTAAGTTTGATAGCCACTGTGGAAAGAGGGTAGGTTGCCACCAATAGCCTTCCCGTCTCTCATGTCTGTTGATTTTCTCCATCCCTGTGCTGTTTGCTAGCAGTCATCCCATGGACTGAAGAGCCTCATAACTTTAAGAACTTGTGTCTTAGGTGACTTTTCCCCCTTTGCTCTCTGCATCTATTTTTCCCTTTCATGCCAATTTTAAATACGAGAAGCCTGAGGGCAGAAATTGTTTTTTGTGTCTATGATAAGTAAAAAAAAATATATATATTTCCAAGGTTTGAAATGTGGGAAACCAGCTCATAGCAAATTCTGGTTGCTTTTTTTGTTTTTGTTTTTTTGCAATCTTGCATGCTTCCTTATTAGGTTGGGCTAAGAGGGACCTTCTTTGACTGCAGTCTATCCAGCACTAACCAATCATTCCTTCCTGCCACTGAAGTTAAAGAAAGACATCCCTTTCTCCTTCTTTGACACTACCCCCTCTCTGGAGTCCTTTGCAGTCAGTGAGTGTGTTGAGGTCTGTTGCTCAAAGCAGTCACGTTTGGTCAGTTTGCTGTTGTTCTGTCCATAAAGCACTTTTTATAATTCTTCTTCCAAATGCCCCAGAGTGATTTATTGAGACTTTAAGTGCCAGTCGATGAGAAGAAAATGGGTGGTCTTCCCTGTGGAACTTGAACCTGTTCAGCTCCGTGAATCCTTGCACGTCTGCTACACAACCAGAAGAGTTTAACCAACGTTCAAAACTCTGCAGCAAATTCCACCTGCCCAGACGTACTTCCAGATCCACTCCCTCCTGTTCCCAAAAGCAACTGGAGTTGTGTCAGGGTTTTGCCTCCAGCAGTCCATAAAACACGGAAACCTGCACTGGCTGCCAAGGCCAACTCAGCATTGTGTCACTCTTCCATTCCTTCAGGTGCCCTGCAACTGTGAGCAATGCATTTAAAAGACATCAGGGAATTCTTCAGAAAGCAGTGCGTGTAGGAAATCAGATTTCAACCCTGAAGAAGAAAATTGAAAAGGAAAAAAAGAATTCCACGGCATTTATAAAACAATCTTTCAGTCTCCCCTCAGACAGGACAAGAATTGCTGCTGTCACTCACAAGTTATTAATTTTAATTTGTAGGTTGCTCTCCTTGTGTGGCAGTGTGTGAGTCTCTGCTTCTAAATACCAGTGCTGGATATAATACTGGCATGTGGTCAACAGAAGGCATAGGATCTGTGCTTGTCAAGCCGTATATTCAGTGTTACATGGGGTCCAGCTGCAGATGTTCTTGAGGTAAAATGCTCAGTGTGGCCGATTGCACATTTGCCTCCAGGAATCAGCCTCTGAGGTAGCTTCCAAAACAGTTTAGTGAAATGCAGCTGTCTCATAAGGCGCTTTTACACAAGCCCTAAGATCCTCTGGCCACTTAAATTCGGACCAGAGATCTTAGGGGCTTGTCGCTCTTCCTGTCTCCCCACCCTGGCTGCTGGCTGCGTGAGGCGAGGGAGAAAAAAAAGGAAGAAAAGATTGTGGCTCACCTCCGTTTTGCCTCCATTCTTGCCGTGGCAACATTCCTGTCTCTGAAAAGTAGCTCTTAAAGGGTCGGGAGCCAAAACAACAACAAACAGAAGTGAGGAGGGCCCCGCACTCACTATCCTTACACCGCATCAAGCAATTTTCACCACGGAAGAGCAGGTACTTGAAAGGTGTGCTGGGACGCACTAAAGTGGGCGTGGCCGCACTTAATTTCCTGTAAACTCCGGAGCTGGTGGGGATACATTTTTAAGCTCCGGAGCTGGGAGCCATTTGCCCCGGAGTTTAGGGGTCATGTATAAACGCCCATAAACAGAATGATGACCTCCCCTACTGAACTACCTTCAGGACTACAACTCTCACAAATAGGAGCCAACGTGGCAGCAAAAAAGGGCAAATGCGATTATAGGCTTAATAGAGGTATCGTCCTCAAATCCCATGAACTACCATATATACTCGAGTATAAGTCGACCCGAGTTTAAGCCGGGGGCCCTTATTTAAACCCAAAAAACCTGGGAAATTTTCTTGAGTCAAGTATAAGCCTAGGGTGGGAAATGCAGCTGGGCCTGGCAACTCCTCCTTTGTGAGCTAGGTGTGTGTGTGATGTTTAAAATGACTTTTAGCCACCGAGGCAAATGCTTGAGTTGGTGGCTAAAAGTCATTTTAAACATTGTTTTAAAATGACTTTTTAAAAAGTCATTTTAAACATGGGGGGGGGGGTCAGGAGATGTTTAAAATGACTTTTAGCCACCGACCCAAACTTGCCTCAGTGGCTAAAAGTATTGACCCGAATATAAGCCGAGGACCCCTTTTTTCAGCCCAAAATTAGGGCTGAAAAACTAGGCTTATACTCAATTATATACAGTATTAGCACCCTTCTGTTCCTCACTGGTTAGGCCAGTTCCATCTTGAGTCTGGTGTCCAGTTCTGGACATTACGCTTTATGAAGGAGGTCCCCTTCCATGATTCTAGGATTCTGGGATTATTCCCAGATGGGGGCACTCTGTGGGGAATCATCTCTCTCTCTATTAATCTCCTTTGACTCCCTCAAGAGTATCCCTTGCGTTCAGCTAACACGAGCCTTCTGTTATAGAACTGGCATGCCTGGAATGGAGACTCATGTCCTCAAGGGATTTCACAAATAATTGACTGGAAAATGCTGTGGGTGGCCAATAGGAAGAACTAAGCGGCCGAGCAGGAACCCTCTGTGTTTGCAAAGGACACCTCTGAAGGAGCAGCCCACGGACCAAAGCAAGCCCAGCTGTGGCTGGCCGGCTTGCCAGAGCCTTGCCCCTGAATACTGTACAACAATGTTCTTTACCTCTTAAGAAAAGTCTGCTTCTAATTGCAAAGCTGCAGTCTCACTTAGAGCCTTTTCACACGCCCCCTAAGATCCGCTGGCAACTTAAATTCGGACCAGAGATCTTGGGTGTTTGTCGCTGTCCCTGTGTTCCCACCCCTTCCGCACTCCTGGCTGCTGGCTGCGTGAGGGGAGGGAGGAAAAAAGAAAGAAAAGAATGCCGGCTTACCTCCGTTCTGCCGGTCTCGCTCTGTTTCCGGCAGCATTCAGATCTCTTAAAGGGGCAGGGGGCAAAACAACAACAAACAGAAGTGAGGAGAGCCCAGCACCCACTACGTTAGATCGACATCTGGGATTTTTCACCCCCAGAGAGCAGGTACTTGAAAAGTGCACTGGGACGCTCTTAGGTGGGCGTGGTTGCACTTAATTTTCTGTAAACTCCGGAGCTGGTGGGGAAACAATTTTAAGCTCCGGAGCTGGGAGCCATTTGCCACGGAGTTTAGGGGTCGTGTGAAAAGGGTCTTAGAATCATAGAATCATAGAATCATAGAGTTGGAAGAGACCTCAAGGGCCATCCAGTCCAACCCCCTGCCATGCAGGAACCCCCATGACAGGACTCCCGACAGATGGCCATCCAAACAATGTTTAAAAACCTCCAAAGAAGGAGACTCAACCCAGGAATAGACGGGAGATCATGCCACAAGAATCTGGAGTCTGCAACACCAACTGTTCCATCTCTGTGTTACACATCTTCTAGGTTATTAATAGGGAAGGGGGGGCACCTTTTCCATTGGCCTGTGATTCTTAACCCATGGCTAACTGCAGCTCCTCCAGAAAATCTTGCCTCTTGGGTGTCGACATAAAGAAACTAAATGATGCCAAAGCAGCAGCAGTTTCTCTGTATTTGAGAAATATTCCTCCCCCCCCAAAAAATATATGGCATGAACAAGTTTGACTCACTCTTTGGCCCCTGCTAAAAACAAACGAACAAATGAACAAACAAACCTCAGGGCCCTCCAGAATGAAACAGATTACAAGTGTATCATTACTATCATCTCCTGGCTTGACAGTGCTCAGCAGATTTAATTTTGTTGCTTAGATGAGTGGCATGGAGAACTCTCCCTCACCTCTGGGCTGAGGATGAAAAAGCAAGTCTACTCACAAATGGTAAATACAGAGGTTTAAGCAAATAAAATGTGAGATGGGGGTGAAGCAATTCCCCCTTCCTTGGTGTCATCTTCCATATCTCTGTTGTGAAAGGTGGCCTGCCATTTGATGGAGTTGTCTTCATCTATAATACACATTCAAATGTATGTGGCCTTGACTCTTAAAAAAAAAAGGTGGGGGTGGAGGGAGAGGGAGAGAGGAGGGAGGAAGGGTGGGCATGAAGGATCCCTTCCATACCCTGTGCCCGTAGGGCCAGCTGACCTCAGCCAGTGGAAGAGAAAAGAAATGCAAAATCCAAACCTATCAAAGGTATCCTGTAACTATGGGCGTTTATACATGACCCCTAAGCTGCACTGCAAATGGCTCCCAGCTCCGGAGCTTAGAAATGTTTCCCCACCAGCTCAGACAATTAAGTGCGAGTGGAAGAGCAACTTTTCTTGTACCTTCTCTCTGGAAATTGATGCGGATAAGAGTGCCGGGCTCTCCTCGCCTGTTGTTTTTTGCCTCCCGCCCCTTTAAGAGCTCCTTGAGATGGAACAAAGGTATCCTCCTTTTTTCCCTCCCCCTCACGCAAGCAGGAAGTGCTGAGGGGTGGGGACGCAGGAACAGAAATGAACCCCCAAGATCTCTGACCCGAATTTGATCTTAGAGAACCCTACCCAGAGACCCTTGATATAGAGAACACCACCTTACAGCTGAAAAACATGCCAGTGTCAGAGAGACATGAGACAGGAGGACCTCTGTGCGGGAGAAATCCAAATCCAAATGCATCTCGTTGGTAGGTCCCAAGTCCAAATCATAAACTGAATTTAGATAAGATGGTCTAGCTCCAACACTCACACACTGTCAGCCATGGGGTTGTCTAATATCCCAAAGCCAGAACCTGAGATCTCAGGGCAGGACCTTGTGATCTTACAGGGAGATCTTTGACACATAACAGGGATGGGGCTTTAGGCAACCAGCTCCAGAATATGCAGTGGTTGTGTGCATGGGTGGACACAGAGATTAAAAACAGAGGGTACATAGAATCATATCTGGAAGTTGAGTCATGGCAACTGGACTTCTTTTTCTTGAGAGATTGAAACATTTCACTGCTCATCCAAACAGCTTCATCAATCTTTTTTCAGACTGATGAAACTGTTTGGATGAGCAGCAAAACATTTCAATCACTCAAGAAAAAGAAGTCCAGTTGCCATGGCTCAACTTCCAAATAAACCCACCTGGATGACTGAGAATCTTCACAGATACATAGAATCATAGAATCATGAAGCTGGAAGAGGTCTGCAAGGTCATAAATTCTAGCTTCTGGCTCAAGGGGTCCTTGGAAAAATTAATAAAGGAAATAAAAGAGAGAGGGGTTAAAAGATGCAGTCAGAATGAATATTCACCTTCAATATGTTGGAGGTTTTACAACCTTGTATGTTGCTTCTAGTAGGCATGGCTGGGTGGACTGTCAATCTATCCTGCACGAACCAATCCTGATTCTGGATGCAAAGAGAGCCTTGCCTCTCTGCTGAGTGTTCCTTTCCCTCTCCTCATCCATGTGCTCTTGATCTATTTGAAATTGTAATGTTCTAGGAACTGTGGTGTTTAAAACACACACATATGCAAACCCAGTTTCCGGCAAAAGAGGAAGAATGAACAGGTTGGGCCAAAACAAAGATTTCTGATTCTTTCTCATCTGTCTTGTCCCCCTTTCCCTCTTTTACTGAATCTCAACCTCCCCTCTTCTGCCTCTAGTTTTATCTTTCCCTTTAGTGCCTTATTTTATTTGTTGAAGGATCACCAGCAACAAAAAGAAAACGATGAGGCAGATGTGGGGTGTGGAGTGTGGTGGAGGTCTTTGACTGCTCACCAGCCCTTCCGCTTCACAGAAATGATAAAGCTGAGTCCAATTTGTGGAGGAATGGTCCTGTGGAATCATAAACAGCTCGATTACATTAGTTAGGAAAGATTTATGGTGCCGTCCCGGTAGAAATTCTGCAAAGTGCTACGATGCAGGGACCCAGTCAGTCACCTCAATATGCGTAACCACATCTCGTTTTTATAGGTTGGTGTTACAGCTGGGGAAGAGCTGTTTCTGAAAGGCCATTTTCTTCCTCTTAACTGAGCCAGTGACCTTGGTGGTATCAAGAGAAGGGGGCGTCAAGGTCCAAGTGTGGGAGAGGATGAGGTCTAAAGCCATCAGTAAAGATATCCCCCCCACACACACCACAAATTCATACCTGAGCATCATAGAATCATCCAAGAGCTGAGTCAGGAGGGGTCTATCAGACCAACGTGTCCAATCCCCTGCTCCATGCAGGTATCCAAATCAGAACAGATCTGCCAGGAGGTTGTCCAATTTCCTCCTGAAGGCTTCCAGCGTTGGAACACCCACCGCCTCCCGAAGTCAGTTCTGTTGCCGCACTACTCTAACGGTATTATGAGCGTTTCCCTGAAGTTCAGCCGAAATCGGGTTTCCTGGGGCTTGAGCCCCATGTTACCTGTCCTGCCCTCTGGGATGATCGTGAAGAGCACATCCATAGCAGTCTTTCTGAAAAACATCGGACTGAGAATGGTTTAGGAGGTGGAGCAGGGCGTAGTTGTGTGGGGGTAGCAGATCGCAATTTGGGCCACAGGATTTGGGCCATCATGGAATCCAGCCCAACGTCATTACTAATATCACTATTAATCTCATTATTGTAAGCCACCTTGGGTCCTTTTCCAAGGAGAAAGGTGGGGTAAAAATATTCATAAGCAAACAAACAAACACACTTCAATCCACGCCCAAATGGACCTTTTTGATCCAGTATTAGGACTTCTGTTTTTCCATTTTATCTTGAGGGGGTCATTGGGCTGAGGTACCAGAGTTTGGGAGTTCGATGCCCCACTGGGCCTCCTTGAGATGGACTGGACTCCATGATCCACAGTGTACCTTCTAGCCTGTAGCTCAAAGGTGATGATGATGAAGCTGGGGAGGGGGCTCTTTAGTCTGGAAAAAAGGCGCTTGAGGGGGGATATGATTGAGACGTACAAAATAATGCAGGGCATGAGTCAAGTGGATAGAGGGACACTCTTCTCCCTCTCACAAAATACCAGAACTAGAGGACATGCACTCAAATTGAGGGCTGAGAGAGTAAGAACAGACAAAAGAAAATATTTTTTCACCCAGGGCGCTGTCAGTCTGTGGAACTCCTTGCCACAGGATGTGGTGATGGCATCTGGCCTGGATGCCTTCAAAAGGGGATTGGACAGATTCCTGGAGGAAAAGTCCATCACAGGTGACAAACCATGATGGGGATGTGTCATCTCCAGGCTTAAAACCAGGGTCCTTCAAGGGCCAGATGCAGGGGAGTGGTATCAGGAGACAGAGATCTAGGCTCATACGCTCCCAGAGGCATCTGGTGGGGCCACTGTGAGATCCAGGGAGCTGGACTAGATGGGCCTTTGGCCTGATCCAGCATGGCTCTTCTTATGTTCTTATGTTCTTATGTTAAGAGGATGATGATGATTGATGGACAGCTATTGCTTCCCTCTGGCTGCTATTCTGTTTGTTTGCTAGGTTTTCTGTCCCCTTATTTCCTCAGACGTTGTGACAAGGTCTTCATCTTTTTCAGCCTGCCTAAGCCGTGTGATAAATTACCGGGTCGATGACATGGGCCATCTTTTATCAACTCCAAGGACATCTTCTAGAGAACAGAAGATGACACTGGTGGCATTACAAGGTGGGCAAGGACACCATTTGATGTCCAGAAGAGTGGATGGCGGTGATTTACTGGCTCCTTCTAGCTTTCTCCTTTCTCTTGAGCATTAGGGGGAAAGCGTGGGAGCATTGTTTTGAGAACATGGTGGTCCTCATCTCATGCTCTGGAGCTGGGGGGAGCGGGTGAGGCATTGTCTCAGCCCCCTTGGTGAGGCAGAGTAAGGGGCCGCAGGGGTGTGATGGAAGAGCAACCACCATTCACAATTGTGTGAAATGTATATTGTTTTTTAAATTGCCATGTAAACTGGGGAAAACACTTGTGTGTTTTTTTAAAAGCAAGAGAGAGGGAAGAAAAACAACAACCCCCAAACGACCCCTCCCTGGCCCTGCTGTCCTACAGGAACACAGATTACAGGCCAGATGTATATGCCTCAGGGTATGAATGCAACCTAGGAAAAACAAAACAAACATACATCAGTGGATCAGCAATGCTACAAGCAACCAGGATCTTGGAATCATTGTAGACCACAAGCTGAATACGAATCGACAGTGTGATGTGGCTGCAAAAAATAAAAATAAAAATAAATAAAATAAAATAAAAATAAAATAAAAAAGGCCAATGTGGTTTTAGGCTGCATTAACAGAAGTATAGACTCCAAACCAGGCAAGGTACTAGTCCCTGTCGATTTGCCACTGACAGCTGTTTGGGGTTGGTCTTGCAGTCCATAGGATTCATGCCAGGAGCCATCCAGAAGTGCTTGTGGAGCTGGAATCATCCATGGATAAGGGCCTGCCACTCAGATGTGTTCACAAACATCCCATCCTTCAGAAAGGCTCCTTCTGGGTGTTAGGGTTATGGAGAGGCAGTTTCGCTGCCCTTCTGCAATCAGGTGACCTTCCTCTTCATGCAAGCTTTCCCTGGGTGGGCAGCGGCCCAAGTGGCATTTTGAAATGGATTATTGTGCTTTCATGCTCTGAAAGTGTTTTTGGAGTTGCATTTGTTTATTGTTTTTTAAAGTGTGGCAAAATTATGTGTATATCTACTGTTTTTAGCTTTAAATATTGCCTTTTAATGGGGTAAGCTGCCTTGCATCTTGTTTTTTAGTTTGAAGAGAAAGATGGGGTAAGCATACAGTATTTAATATAAATAAGTAATTTTTTTTGGAAACAAAACAAGGTATGTGTGGCTTCAAGTGCTTGTAAGTAGTGCTAAAATATGATTATTACCATCATACCACAGTGAAATCCTTTCTGTAAACAATTCCTTTCCTTGCTGTACATAATTCAGCACAAAAGAAAAATGGTAGGGGCTCCTTGGATACAACGGAAAGGCAGGGTTGCGCAATGCCTTTCATAGACCAGTCCAAAAAACAAAATGGTACAAGCAAATGGTAGCTTTTGATCTGTGCTGGATACCACAGAGCTATTGCCGAGTTTTGAATTTCTAGTTAAATCCCTCCAGCTGCATGGCAGAACTGCTGGAAATAGAGATGGGCACAACTCAAAAAAATTGTTTCGTTTGTCGTTTTCGTTTCGGTTCGTTTGTCGTTTGTCATCATTTCATTTCGTTATTTAGGGGATCCGTTTGAAAAATTTTTTTGTTAGCATTCTTTTTCAATGCATCTGCTGCAACGAAAACAAAAAACATGGCAAAAATTTCATTTTCATTTTTCGTTAGGTAACGAAACGAAACGAAAAATGAAAACGAAAATGAAAAATCACAAAGCATAACTGGCTTTCGTTAGCATTCTTTTTAGTTCAATGCTCATCTATTACTGGAGAAAGAATAAAGGGTTTCAAAAAACAAACTGACCAAGGATTGGCAAATTTGCTTCCAACAGGCTGAAGAGAGGGAAAGGTACAGAGCAGAGAGTCAGGACTCTCTTTGGATTCAGAGGCAGGAGGTAGAATGACTGGTTACTGCTGGAGAGATTGGCAGTTTGACCCAGAGTTAAAAACAGCTTGTTGTAAAAACAAGCAAAGCCAAAGAGGAGTGCATGACTGCCATTCAATATTCCTCCTTTGTTTCATTTTGAAACTCCTTTCCTTTTTGGGTGGAGGGGCTCTCAAATTCACAGCACTGAAATGTCTGCTTCTGACATGAAGCTACTGCTGCCCCTCTTAGAAACTTGCTCTGTATAGTGGAGCCTAACCTGGACATGCAGCCAAGGATTTAGGACAGGGGTGTCCAAACCTTTTGCATGGAGGGCCAGATTTGGGGAGGTGGAAATGTGTGGGGGCCGACCATTCAGGGCCTTTTCACATGACCCCTAAGATCCGCTGGCCACTTAAATTCGGACCAGAGATCTTAGGGGTTTGTCGCTGTTCCTGCGTTCCCACCCCATCCGCACTCCTGGCTGCTGGCTGTGTGAGGGGAGGGAGAAAAAAAGGAAGAAAAGAATGCTGCTCACCTCCGTTCTGCTGTCTCAGCACTGCATTCAGATCTCTTAAAGGGGCGGGGGGCAAAAAAAGAACAAACAAGCAAGGAGAGCCGGGCAGTCACTACATTATATCCGCATCAGGAATTTTCACCTCCAGAGAGCAGGTACCTGAAAAGTGCATTGGGACGCGCTTAGGTGGGCGTGGTTGCACTTAATTATCTGTTAACTCTGGAGCTGGTGGGGAAACAATTTTAAGCTCCGGAGCTGGGAGCCATTTGCGACAGAGTTTAGGGGTCATGTACAAAGGGCCCAGTCGCATTTGGCCCCTGGGCCAGACTTTGGACAAGTCTCTATGACATATAAGGAAGCGGGGAGGATGCTGCAGCAACGGAGCTGGAGGCAGGTAGGCTGGGCAGTTGGCTGGGGGATGGACAGAGGCAAGGGAGGGCAGGCAAACCGTAAAACTGCAAGCTGACATCTCTCTCCAGCATGGGGAGGGGCCAGCTGGCGGGGATGCATGACAGGCTAAGCCGGTGGGGAGAAGAGGCTGCGGACTACTCGAAATTTGAAAACGGGCCGCATTTGGCCCCTGGGCCAGACTTTAGACATGCCTGATTTAGGAGCTCTTTGTGATTTTAGTTCCCTGTGTGTAGGGTTTGTGGGTGCGTTTGTGTTTTTTCTCGTGCTCGATTAAAGGTCTCACCTGCTTTGCTTCTTCCTGCTGCCTGCCTGTACAAGCCTATCTGTTATATTTCATGCACATGGAAGTTTCCAGGGCAAAAAATAACCTGAAAGAATTCCTGACTCCACATTTTCTCTTGCCTCGGAACAGTGTTTGTTAGTTCCCTGCAACACTTCTAATAATCCCTCTTTTTAGAGCCAAACTTGCCAGAGCTTTAAATCATTGCTGTAACGATCTTTGTTATACCCCCGCTGAAACTTCAGACCAACAATTGGCCTGTAATAAATAATTGGCTTCAGGTAGGAATGCTAAGCCTGCTGGCGGATTTCATTGAAAAAAGGATAATGTGATCACGGGCTATTTCTTTACGAAAGCACAGAAAAAGGCTGGCTATAGATCAATTGAGTGCTATAATTTTCACTCATATTCTCTCGCATTTCTTGCATGAAGAAGAAAAGAATGCACATCTCAGAAACATGTATGATAGCCTATGCAGAAAGAAAGAAAGAAAGAAAGAAAGAAAGAAAGAAAGAAAGAAAGAAAGAAAGAAAGAAAGAAAGAAACCCCAACAGCTCAATGGAACAACAATCAATGGTGCATTCAGTGCTTTCAGTTCTGTGACCTGAATTTCTAAATTCTGCATGAGCACTTGTGCTTTTATAAATGACAGCCAGAGAATTATGCGTAGTATCCTTGTAGTGGTTGCATGCAGCCAAGTTGCCTCCGACTGACCGTGGCCCCATGGATGACCCAACTCCAGGATGTCCTCTTCTCAATTGCCCTGCTCAACTCTTGCAAACACAAGTATTGGATGCCTGGCCTTTGAAAAAAAGACAAAAGAAATATACCAAAGTGTCCTGGAAAGCTGAATTTTTAGCTTAAGGGCATGGCCACATTGATTTAAAAAATGTGGGAAATGCTACAGAGTTGGGATTTGCTGATTGGCTATTTCTTCTGTTGACCAAATGTGAATCAGCCTAGATTCCCCCCTTCCAAATTTTTGGCCTCTGCAACTGGGGCTTTCCCTTTCCCCTCCCAAACAATCAGACCCATTCACATTGGTTCAGACAGTGTGCTTGTTTGAACCAATACAGAAAACCTAGATCTCTCATGCTTTGAGTTTTATGCCAATGGGAATGCCAGTGCTTTGTACTGCCTTGGCCCTGTTGAAGAAAAACTGGAAAAGGTTGTCTGGTTGGCAACTTTATAGCTTCCCAACTAGAATATATACCCTGAGAGTCTTCTGTGCCCCCGAGGAGGCATGGTGGTGGCTCAGAACCATGCTGTCAGCTGCTTACATGCAAGAACTGTCCCGGTATTTACATATGGATGAAGCTCTGGAGCAGAAAAGAAGACACGGCAAGCAGGATGTCAGAGTGGTACCGCCCATGATAAAATGTGGCTCATGAATTTGCATTGCCATGCCACGTAGCCACAAAGAGGAGCAACTCTGCATTGCTTCTCGTGCACCTGGTATCCATCACAAGAATCTATTACCACTTTAATGAGGTGTTTATGCAGAAGGTTGAGTGTTGCAAAGCTGCAGGAGTGTGGCTTCTCCAACCTTGCTTAAAATGTGGCGTGTGTGCGCGTGTGTGCGTGCGTGCGTGCGTGCACGCGCATGCACGTGCACGTGCATGTTTGTGTGCTCGTGCGCACATGCAGGGTTGTTTATGCCCTGGGATGCATCTTTGCAAGGCTGCAATATAGACAGGATCTTCCCCAATTCATTTCCTGCCGTCTTGCTGGCCATTGGCACCAGTCACGTCTTGGCTAAACTCTGCAAAGTGGATTTGTAAAGTTAGCCTTAACTTTCAGGCCTTTGCCAGAGGAGTACAAAGATGCACAATGAGGTGGAGGGCAGGGCCGGTTCTGGGTCACTCCAGAGTGCAGGACTTGTAAGAACTGGGTCAAGCTACAAGAAGCCAGCTTTCAGTTGAATATGAGGAAATATTTCCCAGCTGTTAGAGCAGTGTGATGATGGAGCCAATGAACTCAGGAGGTGGATGAACACAACAGTAGTGGTGGTGGTGGTGGGGGGCATTCAAGAGAAAATTGGGCCACCATCTGTCTGATTAGCTTTGGTTTGGATGCCTGCCTTGAGCAGGGAGTTGGACAATGGCTTTAGAGGCCCCCTTCCGACTCAGTTATTCTATAATTCAAATCTGCTGCAACACACCTGTTGAGTTTTCTTTCTTCATACATGCACTCTACTGTGATCTTAAGTACCATATTTTCAACTCTATAAGACACACCTGACCATAAGACGCATCTAGTTTTTAGAGGAGGAAGACAAGGAAAAAATGTTTAGCTTAAGGTTTCATGGTGGGGGAATTCTGGCTGCAAAAGGAGAGAACGAAGGCTCAGTGGAGGAGACAGCTTTGCAAGCAAGGTGATTTTTGACTGGGGAACACTTGCTGCAGAAGCGAAGGGGTGGGGAGAGGCTCCTTGGAGGAAGCCTCTTTGCAAACCAAGTGACTGGAACGGCGGGATCCAGGCTGCAGCAGGGGGCAGGAGAGGTTCCATGCAGGTAACTTTTCTCTAAATGAAAATCTGTGATATATATATGTAGCGGGGACTACTATATTCAACATAAGAACATAAGAAGAACCATGCTGGATCAGGCCAATGGCCCATCTAGTCCAGCTTCCTGTATCTCACAGTGGCCCCACCAGATGCATTTGGGAGTGCATGAGACTAGATCTCTGTCTCCTGATACCACTCCCCTGCACCTGGCCCTTGAAGTGCCCCAGTTTTAAGCCTGGAGATGACACATATCCCTCATGGTTTGTAACCTGTGATGGACTTTTCCTCCAGGAATCTGTCCAATCCCCTTTTGAAGGCATCCAGGCCAGATGCCATCACCACATCCTGTGACAGGGAGTTCCACAGACTAACAACGCCCTTGGTGAAAAAAATATTTTCTTTTGTCTGTTCTTACTCTCCTAGCCCTCAATTTGAGTGTATTCGCTGTATATACGAGGCAGAAGAAGAAGAAGAAGAAGAAGAAGAAGAAGAAGAAGAAGAAGAAGAAGAAGAAGAAGAAGGCCCAAGGCGAAAGCAGGAAATCACTCCCTCTTCTGAGTTATTGTTATTCCTTTCCTCCATGTTCCTGTCTTGTCTCTCGCCGTGTTTGCCTGCAATCCTCACTTGCTATTTATCGATGTGTCTCCAAACGATCTTCTGGATTTATTGAGCCAAGAGGCAAATATTGACACCGCCTCTCTCTGCCTCTTGAGAAGTGCAGCTGATTTGCATGTTGCTTTCCCCACATTTGTTTTCATTCAAGATCAGCGAAAAGCCAATTGGCTGCAGGGTTTAGAGGAAGCTCTGCTTTGCACTTCCCTGCCGTCAAGAGAAAACAGGAGGGGTCAGTTTTATGACCTTCCTAGATATTGGAGGGGGACAGCTTTGCTTCAGGCAATCTAGTCCAGGCTGCTTTTCAGACATGGCAGAGCCCGTTGTTGTCATTAGCCTCATTATTTCACTAATCTGCTCCAGTTTGCAGTGAAAAGTGGATTTTAAAACAACAACAGGTATTTCCAGAGGCTCGATGGAGAAGCCATAATCTTGTCAAGAAGCAACAGAATTCAGTGTATTAGAGGATGAGTATATAGAATGCAAGGCAGCTGTGGTGGGCGGCGGCGGCAGGGGGGAGCAAATTAAAATTCTGCCTGTCCATTCTTGTTTTTACAGGCTAGAGATGGATTTTATTGTTTTCTTATTGTTATGGTAAACCATACGCAGAACTTGGCCATTATGTAGCAAAATTAAATAATGAACACAGCAAAGTGGCCAATGAAATCCTATTCAAAGGAAAGAACTTACGTTCTAGTCTGTTATTTCTGCATGATTTAGGCTCCAGTCCTAAGGACACTGGAAAATCACTGATTCTCCAGTGAGGTCTTCTATATTTTCAGTTGTTTTCCTTTTGAGGTGGTGGTGGTGGTGGTGGTGGTGGTGGTGGTGAAACAGCATTGTGAAGATTCTCAGTCATCCAGGTGAGGTTATCTGGAAGTTGAGTGATGACAACTGGACTTTTTTTCTTGAGAGATTGAAATCTCAAAGAGCTGTATCTTTCAGTGTTCTCAGGTGCAATATCACAGGGTCTTCCAACTTGCCAAGCTTGCTATCAACTAAGGAGGAGATTCTCTCTCTGCTCTTACTTGAACCACTAGGAAGGTCTTCCCCATTCCATTTGTTGCATTATGGGCAGCAACTCTGTTCAGCACCTTGGACAGTGCTAGAAAAAGCTGCAGCTAAAATCCAGCATGGAGTCATTGCCCATCTGGACCTGGAATTGCCATTAACACCTGGCACTTCAAAATGCCTTTTACCAATAAATACCTCCAAAGCCACAGGAATTAGATCATTCTTTTCAAGTAAAGGTCCAGGGTGCGAAAATGGCACTTTAGCCATTTCCCAACACAGCCTCTCTCCCTACAGTTGTGTTGAATCTCAGCAGATGTTGAATCATGTGCTTGTGGCTGGTGTCATCCACACACAACACCCAGGAGCCAGAGAACCCTGGCACAAGTTGGGAGTGAGGGAAAAAATGGATGGGTGGGTGGGTGGACAGGAGGACGGACGGACGGATGGATGGACGGACGGATGGACAGATGGACAGATGGATGGATGGATGGATGGTTGGGTGGATGGACGGACAGATGGATGGGTGGGTGGGTGGGAGAGTGGGGTGGGGTGGGGGGTTAAGTATGGATGGATATCCAGGCGTTGATGCCACTGGACTTACACAAATGAAACTTTCTTCTCCTTTGGTGCTGTTTGTCACAAGATGCTTCCTCACGATTTCGGCTAGCACCCTTTGACTTTGGAACCCTGGCCACACAAGGGTCGGACTCCTGAATCTGGTCTCTTGAACATGGATGGAGTTGGCTTTCTAACAGAATGTAAGGCGTTTGGTCTCTTTTGTTGCACAGGTTGTATTTGAGCTATGAATAGCCTGAGGGTTGATGCAAAAGTGGGTTGTGATTTCTTGAGAAAGAAAGAAAGAAAGAAAGAAAGAAAGAAAGAAAGATCGATAGATAGATAGATTTGGGAATAAATACATTCCTGGAAGTGGCTGGGGAGCATTAAGAGATGAATTTCTTCTGTAATTCTCACCCTTTTACAAATCTACAATCCTCTCCCTTGGGGGTGGGGCCCAGGGCCTGAGCCAAAGCCCCAGCAGATACTGCCAGGTGTGTGTGTCTAAGAGCAAAATGTGATGCAGAGGAAGAGAGTCTTGAGAGGAGGTTCGGAGCAAAGCAGGTGCATTGCCTTGAAAGAATGCCTCTTTAATGAGATTGAATTCTAAGAAGAGAGAGAGGGGGAGAGGGAGGGAGTAAGTTACTATGGCAGATATTTCAGTGTGAATGCCAGAGAAGAAAGAGAAGTGCTCCATTGTGAAAAGCCTTTGTATCATTGCCAAGCACTCCAGTTTCGCTGAACTGAAAAGAAGCTTGCATTGAAAAAGATGAGAACGGGGAAGAGTGATGATCGTCTCTCATCCTTCTGTTTCCCTCTAACTAAAACATCCGATCTCGCCTGATTTAGGAAGCTAAGCAGGGTCGGCCCTGGTTAGTACTTGGATGAGAGACCTCAAAGGAATACAAGGTGCTGTAGGTGCCTGGAGTAGGAACTGGCAAACCACTCCAGTATTCCTGCCAAGAAAACTCCATGGACATGGAGTCATGAAGAGTCGGTAACAACTAAAACGACACAACACACACGAACTAAACTAGGACGTTGCTTTTCCTTCCGAGGGTTGGTGGGCTGGCTGGCTGCAGCCTCTCCTTCCTGATCTTAGTGGGAATGAGAAATCCTGCTGTGCTTCTTCCCACCTGCAGGAACATCTAGGCAAGGAGAAAGGTCAGATCCTGAGCCATGAGAGCCTGGGTCCTGAGCAGAGGGAGCTGTCATGTCCTATGATCAGACCAAGCTAAAAAACATGGCTAGAAATACAGATTCGTGCATCCTTCCATGATGTAATTACCAGAACTGGCCATTAGAGAGACCCAGAGACCACACCACGTATAATGTTTCATACCCACCACTTTTCAGCAAGGCAGGCACCTTGGAACTGATCCCTATTGCAGTCCTATGGTAATTAAATTGACAATTAGGGATCTAAGCCCCAAATTTCTATTCTTGGGCTAACTCTCTTAATACAGTCCCCCTACATTTTTTCAGCCAAATGCTCACGTCTCCCCTCAGCCCCACCTTAAAGCCTTAATCTGCAAATAAATGGTGAGGAAACTATAAAGAGAGGAGTGCAAAGCATAAGAAAGCCAGTTTTGTTTTATTACACAGATGGTCTCAGGTCCTTGCCCCCCCCATTTAATCTGGACCTGCCAGAGAAAAAGAGAAGCAGGTGGGTGGAAGACGTATGTTGGGGTTGGAGTAGCAGCAAGACATCCATATTCATGATTGTGTTTTTCACCTGAATAATCATGCCTTTTAAACACCTGATTAAGTGAAACATGCAGAGACATTTGTTAGCCAATTCGGAGTCACCACCGAGCCTGGCCCAAGGCACATTTAGTATTCCAGGGATCATGTGAGGAAGGGAGTAATTAAGTCGTAACGTGTAATTGGGGTTGTTAGAGAACCAAGGCAGGTAAGAGCAAACTTGAAGATCCTAGGAGAAAGATGGTTTCTGTTGCTTGGCTTTGCCATCCAGGTCGCTTTGTGTTAGGAATTATCTTTCCCTCAAATCCTTTAGAACTACTCTCTCTTTATAATACTCCACTAGATGGCCCTAAGGGAGCTCCCGGTTTTACTTTAGGTAATAAGTGCAGCTGAAGGTGTTCTGAAGGTCAGCTGTTTCAGACCAATTACAGGCAGACCCAGCAATCCCACAGATAAAACATTCTGCCCAGTTTTAATCCATCGCCAGACAGCAGAATAGATGAAAACCACGAGCAAAGAATAGCCATGGGCTCAGACCAGTAGAGGATCACAGCTCTGATATCAAGTGAGATGTTGAATCAGCTGAAAGAACAAGCCAAAGATTGAGGGACCCAGTTCAGCACCATGGAGAGCTCCAGAGACGTTGGAAGGAACTAAAAGCAGGTGTAGATTCAGCAACTCATGGACAGTGTAGCTGCTCATCCCCGCTGGATGAAGCCACGGCAGTGGCAAGAGCGCCTTTGGCCCTTTGTACACGACCCCTAAACTCCGCCCAGCTCCGGAGCTTAAAATTGTTTCCCCACCAGCTCTGGAGTTTACAGATAATTAAGTGCGACCACGCCCACCTAAGCGCATCCCAGCGCACTTTTCAGGTACCTGCTCTCTGGAGGTGAAAATTCCTGATGCGGATGTAACGTAGTAACTGCCCAGCTCTCCTTGCTTCTGTTTGTTCTTTTTTTGCCCCCTACCCCTTTAAGAGATCTGAATGCAGTGCCGGGATGGCAGAACGGAGGTGAGTGGCATTATTTTCTTCCTTTTTTCCTCCCTCCCCTCACGCAGTCAGCAGCCAGGAGTGTGGAGGGGGTGGGAATGCAGGAACAGGGACAAACCCCTAAGATCTCTGGTCCGAAATTAAGTGGCCAGCGGATCTTAGGGGTCGTGTGAAAAGGTCCTTTGTTTTCATTTGTGGGAGAACATAAGAGGGAACATAGATCCCCCATGCTACCACCTTTTAAACTTTGCTGAGATTAAACTATCACGTCCCCATCCTGATATCCAAATTTCTGGCCCTTGGTCATCACCAGCTTCTGAGGATTTCTGCCCCCATTACATGAGTTCTTCATCTGTTCTGGAAATAGCTTGTGATGGTATGGAGAGCAGGGAACAGCAGGTGCTCAGCACTTAGATGGAAGAGCTTCCAGGTGAAGAGGAATCAGAACCAGGAAAGGGCTTTCTTTCCACTGTTTTGGAAACCACAAGGCATGGAAACTTGTTGAAGCAGACCAGATACAGCGTGGCTCTGATTCCATGTGTTTTAATCTGTTTGGGGAATATAGTCCCTGCACCTCTTTGTCCTCGCTGACCTTTGATGAGCATATGATGGACAGTGGGTTCATCTGTGATTGGTTGTGGCAGTAGGTGGGACCATAAACTTGATTTGCAAGTACGATTGCTCAGTCACAAAAGGGCAAGCTAATTCGCTTCTCCAGAATGCCAATGGATATTTATATTTTTATATAATAGTGGAGGGTACTTATTTTGCCAAGCTCGGGAGGATGGAAGGGTGAGAAAACCTCAAGACAGTTACCTGATCTCATCAGGATCGAACTCGGGTCATGAGCAGAATCCTGACTGCAGTACGACAATTTTAACTGCTGCAGCATGAGGGTCTGTACTGAATATAGTTGGACCACTGAAATAAAACCACTTGCCTTCATGGAAATCACATCCTCTTCCTCTTTAAATTCTTCTTCCTACCCATTGGTTCCCAACCTTGGATCTCCAGATGTCCTTGGACTAAAATTCCCAGAAATCGTCACCAGTACAGCTAGTGGTGGAGGCCTCTGGGAGTTGTAGTCCATGAGAATCTGGGGCCCCAAGATTAGGAACCAAGAGCCAATTAACCCATGACATGCTCCACGTGTGTCCTCCCCACCCCATATCCCTCGCCCCATATCCCTTTAAAAAGGTTCTGGTGACCTGAGAAAAACTGTCTTGTCTAGCGTGGAAGCACCCAACCTGATCCAATCTGACAGAATCCAAGTCAAAATTACATTCTGACAGAAGCTTGCTGTGATTTATTACCCCCAAACACCTTTAACACAAGGGGGCTTGTGAGTTTGCCACAGCAAATGGCCTTAGCTTGATTCCTTGCATAAATCATTTCATGGGGCAGGACTTATATCTATATCTATATCTATATCTATTATATATATAAATGGCAAAAGAAAAGAAAAGAACAAAAATAATAGCCAGGAAGCAAAACCAATCAAGGTCCAGAGCCTTCCTCCGAGATTTACCGTGAAAATGTGGCTGAGGAAGCCAAGAAAGACTCAGAGGGAGCCAACACAAGTACACAGAACATAATCAAATTTGCAGCCAAAGTAATTAGATTCCTCCAGAAACTCAAACCCGTTCCCAACCACACCCTCGAGGGATGGCTCACCGGTTCACAGCTGTGTGTGATCTAGTGGGCTCAAGTCCATCAAAACCAATTCTGTAAGAAAATGTGTTTGCTATTTCTGCATCCGCTGCCATCTCCTTTGCTGGTCCCCCGTCAATACATCCCTTTATCTGATAAAGGGCAGTGTAGTGCTGCAGCCCTTCATCAGCTCAGGCTCAACTCCTCCTGGCAGGGGAGCAGAAATGACATGTTCTGGCCACCCTATTAGCATAAAAAAAATCCTTATTTGAGTTTTAAAAAGGAAGATGGAAAAGAGATGCACCTCATCTAGAACCAAAGTGTCTAGATCAGTGGTTCTCATCCTGTGGGTCCCCAGATATTCCTGGACTGCAACTCCCAGAAACTTCTTCCATCACAGCGAGTGGTGGAGGGTTCTGGGAGTTGCAGTCCAAGAACATCTGGGGACCCACTGGTTGTGAACCACTGGTCTATATCAAGGGAAGTGATAGTACCACTCTATTCTGCTTTGGTCAGACCCCACCTGGAGTGCTGTGTCCAGTTCTGTGCGCCTTAGCTTAAAAAGGATGTTGACAACCTCGAGCAGGTGCAGAGGAGGGCAATCAAGATGACTGAGGGTCTGGAGGAAATATCTTATGAGGAACGGCTCAGGCAACTGGGAATGTTTAGCCTTTCAAAAAGAAGGCTGAGGGGGGGGATATGATAGCTATGTTTAAACATTTGAAAGGATGTCATATTGAAGAGGGAACAGGTTTGTTTTCTATGGCTTCAGAGACTAGGACTCGGGGCAATGGTTTCAAACTACAGGAAAAGAGATTCCATTTGAACATTCGGAAGAACTTCCTGATGGTTAGAGCAGTTCGGCAGTGGAATATGCTGCCACAAAGGGTGGGGGGGTGATCGAGTCTCCTTCTTTGGAAGTTTTTAAGCAGAGGCTGGATGGCCATCTGTTGGGAGTCCTGTGATGGGGGTTCCTGCATGGCAGGGGGTTGGACTGGATGGCCCTTGAGGTCTTTTCCAACACTGTGATTTGATTATTCATCTTCTAAAAAGGTAGGCAGGATAGCTCAATTTCTGGCTGTGGAGCCAAAGGTCGGGGAGTTCAATGTCGCTCCCTGGTCCTCCTTGCCTGGGTGTGGACTGGATGATCCAGAGGTTCCCTTCCAGCTCGGCAGTTCTAGGATGGTGGAGGTGGCGAATTTCTCCTTAAAACTAAAATTGCTTTCAAAACCTTGGTAGCAGACAGTCAGATGGATTCATTTTCCTGGCCTCCCGCTTAGCTTAAAGTAAGAGCATTAAAATTAATGCCAATGCATTATTTCTGAGATCCGCAGAGCGTTAACTGGGTTAGGTGTAGGCTGGATGAAACCCTTGGAGATTCTTTCTCTCCCTCTCCTTTGGCGAACAGTTGAGGCGATAATCCAGCGTAGCCATGCCAAAATGTGGGAGCTTCATTTCTATTAGGATTTTTAAAACTGTGGTGCCATTCTTGTCCCATCCCCCATTCTGTACCAAGTAAAAATATTGGATTTGTCACCCTGTAAAATGTGTTACATGGGCTGGATGGCTCAGTGGTTGAGGTCTCTAGCTGCAGAGCCAGAGGTTGGGAGTTCGATTCCCTCATGGTGCCTCTTTGGAAAGGGGATGGACTGGATGATCTGCAGGGTCCCTCCCAGCTCTGTGGTTCTACAATTATTTAACTGCTGGATGGCTCCCTGGTTTAAGTATCCTACTGCAGAGCCAGAGCTTGGGAGTTCGATTCCCTACTTGTGGTTCCCGGGAGAACAGCCAGCCGGGGTAACCTCGGGTGAGGGGCGTACACAGTCACAGAACGACTCATAACCATTCTCTACTTAGATTGCTTGATGGCACACAATTATTATTAATAATCTGTTCATATTTTGGCACTTGTTTCCCTAAGGTAGGCATTTTTCTGCCTTTCCCATCCCGGCAAATGCAGGCTTGTGCCCATCTTTTGGAAATGGCTGGGTTTTTACCTGTGGTGATTTAGAGGGGGGGGGACAGGAGCTTGAAGGCATTTTCCCTTACAAGCCACAAGCTTCAAGAATGCAGATTCCTGAGATCTGCCTTTGGGCCTTTTCACATGACCCCTAAAATCCACGGCAAATGGCTCCCAGATCCGGATCTTAAAATTGTTTCCCCACCAGCTCCGGAGTTTACAAAAAATTAAGTGTGACCACGCCCACCTGAGCACGTCCCAGTGCACTTTTCAAGTACCTGCTCTCCGGGGGTGAAAAATTCCTGATGCGGATGTAACATAGTGAGTGCTGGGCTCTCCTTGCTTCTGTTTGTTTTTTTTTTGCCCCCCCCCCGCCCCTTTAAGAGATACTAAGAGACTGGATTGCTGCCGGGAGCAGAGCAAGATGGCAGAATGGAGGTGAGCTGGCATTCTTTTCTTCCTTTTTTTTCTCCCTCCCCTTACGCAGACAGCAGCCAGGAGTGCGGAGGGAGTGGGAACACAGGAACAGCGACAAACCCCCAAGATCTCTGGTCCGAATTTAAGTGGCCAGCGGATCTTAGGGGTCATGTGAAAAGGCTCAAAGTGAGTTTCAAGAGGAGCAAAGGGAATCTTTTTTTGTAGAAGAACCCAACAACAACAACAACAATAACAACAACAACTTCTATATTTTATTTCCCGAATCCTGCGGAGAAGAAGGCAGGCACGTGCACTAGCAATAGCTGTTGTTTTTTTCACCCCCAGGGCCTGTGGAAAAATTCTGGGTTTGCTTTCTCTCTCAAAACCCACGTTGTTGTTTCAGAGTACAAGTTGCTTTATTTCCTTGGGCACAGCTGGTTTTGGCACAAAACAGCACTTCTTTTGTTTCCTGGCAGTTTCAGCCGGAGAACCAAGAGCTTTCCTGCCACCTGTAACATCTGTGTTTTCCTCCAAATGAGTATGAAGTTTGCCCACTTTCCCGCATTTCCTTCAAGGCATCACACCTGTCAAATTTCAGAACAATGGGAAAACGTGGATGCCTTTAATAGCTGGTTTCAGAAATGGCACAGCGAAAACCATCTTGAAAAGGGAGTGTGTTTTCATTTAAATGGAGTGCACCAGGTGCAGAAGTAAACACACTGATTTGTTTATTTTTTTAAAAGGCTGAACAAACTAGGGAGGGGGGAGAAAAACACCTCACAACCCACTATTATCCATGAGCTTCTGAGAAGGAATAAAACACAACCTCAAAGACAATGGAAGCAAACTCTGTGGGGAAGCTTTTGAAAAATAAAAGCAGAAATGAACTGTTTGTAGATCAGCCAAGTCCATGGAGGGACAAGAAAGGAAGGAAGTTTAAGACCCTGGGTGCAGAGGTATGGAGGGGGTGGGTCAGGCCACATTGAAAGGCAGAACGATACCACCCCAAATAAAATCAATCTTGTTTCTAGGATGAAACTTGTAGGTCACATTCATGGTTCCTAAAAGGGTGGGCCAGCTCCTCCACCATGATGGGTTCCCAGATCCATCTTGTTGGTTTGTTTTGGGAGTTCAAGACAACGAACTAATCTCTTTTCTTCCTCACAACAGTCCTGTGAGGTAGATCAGGCAGGCCAGTGTCTCCTCAAGGGCTTCTGTTCTGAGCAAGGTCTGAGGATTTCAAATTCAATGCTCTAACCACTACTCCACGCTAGCCATCTTTAACCTAGGGGAAAAAGAGGACATACCTCCTCCATCAGAATAGAATCATAGAATCATAGAATCATGGAGTTGGAAGAGACCTCAAGGGCCATCCATTCCAACCCCCTGCCATGCAGGAACTCCATCACAGGACTCCCAACAGAGGGCCATCCAGCCTCTGCTTAAAAACCTCCAAAGAAGGAGACTTGATCACCCTCCTTTGTGGCAGCATATTCCACTGCCGAACTGTTCTAACCATCAAGAAGTTCTTCTGAATGTTCAAATGGAATCTCTTCTCCTATAGTTTGAAACCATTGCCCCGAGTCCTAGTCTCTGAAGCCATGGAAAACAAACCTCTTCCCTCTTCAATATGACATCCTTTCAAACGTTTAAACATAGCTATCATACCCCCCCCCCAGCCTCCTTTTTGAAAGGATAAACTTTCCCAGTTCCCTAAGCCGTTCCTCATAAGACATTTCTTCCAGACCTTCAACCATCCTGGTCACCCTTCTCTGTACCCGCTTGAGGATGTCTACATGCTTTTAAATTGAGGTGCACAGAACTGGACACAGGACTCCAGGTGGGGTCTGACCAGAGCAGAATAGAGTGGTACTATCCTTTCCCTTGATGGAGACACTATGGTTCTGTTGATGCAACCAAGAATCGCTTTCCTGTCATTTTCCTTTTTCATGGATGAGCAAGGTTTAGAACCCGGTCCTCAGGGCGAGAACTCCCGAGATTTAGGTTCAAAGATTCACACAACTATGTCAAACTGTAGGGTTTTTTCTTGGCAAGGATAACACAACTGCTGAGACATTTCTAGCATGTTTAAAGTCCCCCAGGGCTGCCATACGTTGGATGCAACTAGAAAGCAAATGAAACTCCATACAAATTGGTGTTGTTAAAATAATACATACAGATGTGTTTTGAAATCTCGACATTGCAATTAATTATTAAGAAAAGATACATAGATTGGCTTCCTGGCTAGCTTAGCAGAGCAGCTGCGCTTTGCCTGGGAACATATAGGTGATGGATTAAAAATGAACACACTGTGCTTTGTTGGGCCTTCCTCTCAAACAATAACACTGGCTAGAAGCATTGGATTCCAGTAACTATGGATGCTACAAGGAGATGACGCCAAGCTTGCTGTGTTTTCCTGTTGAAACGAACTGATGGAGCACTCAGGGATTGAGGCATCTGGTTGCAGAGCCAGAGGTTGGGAGTTCAATTCCCCCACGGGGCCTCCTTGGTGGGGGTTGGACTCCCATGATCCACAGGGTTACTCCCAGCTGTGCCGTTCTCAGATGATGGCTATCCTGATGTTCTGGCTGGGAAAATCTGGAAAAGCAGATCTGAATGCAGCTTTGTAGTAATATAACGTGAGAGGAAGGGCAGTTGGCTCCAGAGCATCGCTGGAGTAATGCCAAACACAAGTGGTCCTGTGAGAAGATCAAAGATGTTCTCACAAGGCATCAAACGAAAGCTCTCTGCCAGGATCGCCTTCTTTTTGGCTTGTCTTCCTTTGGCTGTTAGGACTGTTCTGAGCAGGTGGAATCCACATCCCAAGCCTCCAAAACCAACCTAATCGGAGAGAGCAAAGAGGCCCTTTCTGTGCTTTCTGGAGCACAGGCTGAAGACGTCATCATGGATCAAACCCCCTCATAACTCAGAAGGGGTGACGTGCCTACGTCACCCTTGGAAAGGGGACGCATCAAGATTTTTTCCTTCCAGGAAAATAACAGAGCCAGTTGTCATCAGAAAAAGGATCTTCAGATGGTAGGGATCCTAGTCACAGCTAATGAGATGGCAGCAAACAATGAGGATGATTTTAGAATTGCAGATCTGGATGGGACCTGATGGATCATCAAGCCGAACCCCTGTTAAGGAGGCACGGGGGTGGGGGTGGAGGGTGGGGATGGACCTGAATGCCCAACCTCTGGCTAAACCAGTCAGTGATCGAGCTAGCTAATTACCATGTGTCATCAAGCCCATTCTGACATTCAGACATTGATTCCCATTCCCTTCTTTGGCAGAAGGGGTTAACCCTGGGACCCCGCGGCTTGCCCAAGGTCCACCTGATGCTTCTGCCATCTTGCTGCTGCTACAGCTTCCCTCTACGAGCCATTTTGGAGTCAAGACAGTGTCCTGCGGCCAGAGGCCTCCCTTCCCAGCCCAACATTTGGCTTTCTTTTCGAAGCCTCAGGCGGCAAAATGTCTTTGCCTTCCCAGGATGTAGCTGGGAAACGTGATCTGCTGCAGGGGAGGAGAAACCTCTGGAAGTTTCCCTCAGGTGAAGATTTGAACTTGGTATCCCATTAAAGCTGGAGGCTCCAAGGCAGCTTTCCATGGGTCTTCTTCCCTTCCTTTCAGCCTGGATTTTCCTTATCAGTCCTCTGGCTTTTCCTCGGCAGGATGTGTTCCCATAGAGACTGCTTCCCAGCAGGGAGTGTTAATGAGGCGTTAACGAGGCTGAGGTGGCTTCTTAGCTATTTTCTTGGGCCTCCCCCAGGTGGAGAGTAGACGGTTACTTCACGTCCACTCTCGTCCCGGGAGAAAGTTCGTTGCGTGTTGATGTCGGTTGCAGTCACGTGGTCTTCTTGCGGTTCTGTCCCTGTTCGCGTGTACTCACGGGCGTGCGGGATGTTACCGGCATGACTGTTACCGCACGTCCTCGTTAGGTGATGAGATGTGAAATTCCATGCCTTTGTTCTGTTTTTTTTCCGGCCCGGCCTTCTACTTTTCAATGCTTCGATTCTCCAAAGCCTTGCCCTCAATGCGTTACGGAGCTGAGTTTGAGGCATTTGTCTTTTAGTCTCTCTACACTGCGTTGCTGACTCCATAGGGAATGTACTGGCGAATGGCAGTTCACACTCCTGCCACTAGATGGAGAATGGCATGTTGCGGGAGGAGACTGACCTCACAGGCTCTCCTATCGGAATGAGAAGCGAGATTAGGAGATTCCCGAGGCCAGGGAAGGGAATCTCTCATCCTGCTTAGATCGCAGTTCAGGGTATGTGGTCGGGACGAACTCCCTTCGTCCCACAATGGACGTGCGGTTAGATATCTTTGTACCGGTCCCGAGCGGGACCGCGAACAGTGATAAGATGGATGTGAAGTATCAGCCAAAAGCTCTTTCTGTTACTAACACAGGACAATAAAAGCCTTTCAGTGGAGAGGATTTCCAGGGAGAGTCAAGACATCAAGCCCACCCCCACCCCCCGTGATACAGTTACTCTCCAAATTTAATCTGGTTTAAACAGTTGATTTCCCCCCATGAAGAGAGTGAGGGGAATTGTGGTTTTGTGGGTCTGGAGCTGTTTCCATCTTGAGACCTATATCCTTGCAACCCTGCATCCTTCTCCCTAAGCTGTATCCTGTAGGAGCACAAGAGTTTGTTCAAAACTCAGTATTGTCACTGCCACCAACTTCTCGTAGGGTATCCCAGGTCTGAATGAAGAAATAGACTTTTTACCATTATTATAAGTTTTGGTCAAGGCTACAGCCACAAATGGATTTCACTTGAATGCTACACCAGCTGGGTAATCTCACCAGCAATTATAAAAGTCCCCAGCTGTAGCTAGCAACAGACTGAGAAGCAAGACATTTAAAGTCTCCAGAGTTTCTTTGAGCACAGGTTAGTGATGTGTATTGTAGTATAATATTGCAGTTATGTTGAAAAAACAGTTCTCTTACCCTACTGAACAATGAAGTGATAATACTAAGAAAGACAAGAGCATGTTTGCCAACAAGTGGAACACAGAGATAAATGCACGCAAATTCTGCTTCAGATAAGATGTTTGGAAATAGTTGTAGACAACACCCACATACATGCAAGCAGATGAATGATACCCTATGTATGGAAATAGTGGGGTAAACAGTAAAATACCCATGCATCTGCTATCATCACTTCTCTTTTGAAGCTATATATTTTTGAGATTGTATACACATGCATACCACGCCCTATATGGTCGTTCTCCAGAATGTTATTATGTAAGTTAGTTAGGAGTTTGAGACAGCAGGCCAGACTGTTTTTAGAGTATACCTGTAACACTTAGTGAGTATCCCTACAAAACTTACTGTTTCAGCATTTTAAGTGTTTATCACTTAAGTGGTTATTAGTGCTTCTGTTTGTTGTTCATATGTAAAATTCTCTGACTCTATGTCTTTTAAATGTCACCATTTTATCGTAAAAAAGTCCCTGAAGAAGGCCATTTGGGCCGAAACGCGTTGGGCTCTTTTAATAAAGGCCATTTTAATAAACTTTTAATAGACTTCCTAATCAGCATCCTGAGAGTGTTCTCTCCCACATTGCTACTAACAATTTTGGACCCTTATTGCTTTTGGAAGGAAGGAAGGAAGGAAGGAAGGAAGGAAGGAAGGAAGGAAGGAGCCTCTTTGCATTGAGGACACATGGGCTGTTCTTTTTTGTCCATCCTGAGAGCATGGTTTATTTTCAGTCCTCTCTTGTCCCATGTGTGGAGTTTACTTCTCTAATGCATTTCTCATTTCGATGTTGACTAAGGTTTCAATTCGGAGCAGAAAAACAAAACAAAAGCAAAACTGAACAATGAAGTGGACTGGAAGTGTCTGGAAGCTTTCTTACTAGGAAGTGCCTTTCCTGAAGAAAATTTCAAAGGAGACATCTGAAAGCTAATTCCAGGAAGCTGACACTTGGCTGGCCCCGAGAGACAGAAAGCCAGTGGGGGTGGAGGTGCTACACAAGCTGAGGGGAACTATAGCATTCTTGGCTCCACGAGAGGATAAGCTGTGTGGTTCAACAGCCCTTTTCCGTTGCTGCTGTCTGGACCTCCAAGTGTGAACTTGATGACTTTGGGATCATAGAGTTGTTGTAAGAAGACAGTTGGAAGAGGATATATTCTGACTGAAGTGCCAAACAAAGACTTGAGTTTGAACGTTAAGACCAAAATCAGAAGAACTACACAAGCTTAGAGTTGACAATGTAGAAATTGGAATAGTGATGTTGTCCACCTTGGTTCAATTGTCAACCCAGAGGGAGGCTGCAGCCAAGAAGAAATCAGAAGAAGGCTGAGGCTCAGAAGGGCAGCAAAGAAGGAACTAGGAGATACCCTCAAATGCAAGGAGGTGTGCCACTAGAGAACAAGATGAAGGTCATCCACATTCTTGTATTTCTGATCACCATGGATGGACAAGAAAGCTTGGATGCTTAAGAAAGCTGAGAAGCACAAGTTGGTTTTCTGGGAGTTGAGTCATTGCAACTGGACTTCTTTTGTGTGAAATTGAAATATTCTGCTGCTCATCCAAGTAACTTCATCAGTCACTCATCCAAGTAGCTTAATGATTGACCAAGTTACTTTGATGAGTAGCGGGTAACGTTTCATTCCCTCAAGAAAACAAGTCCAGTTGCTATGACTCAACTCTTGGATAACCTCACCTGGATGACTGAGAATCTTCACAGGTGGTAGTTGATTTGTTTGAAATGTGGCATGGATTAAATCTCCGGTCCAAAATGTTGAAACTAAAGCTGCCTTACTTTGGGGAAATCATAAGAAGTTAAGAGGTTCTCTGGAAATGACAATAAAAGATGGGGAAAGGGGGAAGGCAGCAGGAAAAGAGGAAGGCCAACACATGAAACAGGCTCCCTAAAAGAAGCCACAGGCATGAATTGGCAGGAATCGAGCAGGTTGCTCGAGGACAGGATATGCAAGGAGATCTCTCATTTAGAGGGTCTCTCCATAAGTTGGACTCAACAGTTCATCACAGTAAGCAGAGCCCAGCTCCTCTGATCCATCTCGAATGGTAAGATTAAAACACCGGGAAGATCACATAACCGATATTCTTCTTCTCCTTGTGACCAATGGCTTGTCAAATGTGTTAGGTCGGAGATAAGTTTTGGACCTCAGCTGAAAGGTCGTTGTGTCCCCATCTAAGCAGGGCGGAGAGAAATCTGCAGCATTTTGATCGGGCTTCGTTGCTCATCAAAGGGTTCCTCCCTCCTTGATGGCGCTGTCCCATCAAACATCTTCCCTGGACAGGTCGGTGAGGAGGGATGGAAATCAGAATTCAACCACACTTTCCCCAGTGCTTAATGCATGGAGCACACACACACACACACACACACACACACACACACACACACAAGGAAAAAACCTTTGACCTATCTGCTTGCATGGTGTGGGAGTCAATTTGTAAATGTTCGGAAGAACCCAAAGGCCAAAGACTCATGGAAGGGAAGAAAGTCAGAAATGGCATGGTGCACCAGAGATGCTTCACAGCCAAAAACTGGGAGCATGGGAACCAAGCGGGAGAGGACATGGCACCAGAGGCCACTGAGGGAAGCAGAATCTCTCTCAAGGTTCAGGCTGGTGAGCCTGGCTCAGCCCTGAGAAGGAGCTGACGTGTCTTCTCTCCCCTTTCATTCTATTCCTGCTTGCTTCTTTTCGGGCAGCACGGCCTCGCGGAAGTATTTTTAGAGCAGGGAAACACCACCGGTCCTCGCAGACTGATTCTCAGATTACCTCTTTTGTACTGTGCCCAGTTAGCAACTGTTTCGGTTTTAATTGCCTCTCGTATGCTCCTTCTAAGTCTGGCTTTCACCTTTGGATTGTAAGCAGGTGCTCGGTGTGTGTGTGTACCGCGTGGTTGAGGACACTGGATGAAATCTCTGACTCAGAGCCACCATGAATTCCCTGACTAGTACATCGATCTAGATGTCAGCGTTGAATGCCTAATTTAAAGAATCCACTTGAGGTGGATTGAGGTGCACATCCCCTCATGGTGTCCCCCTTGTATCTCCAGGGTGCCTTGAGATAACAGGATCTCATCAGTTTGCATTCCCCACCCTCACCCCACTCACGAGGTGGTGCCGAAACAGCCAATGGCTGGAGGAGGGTAAATAAATGGTTACATTGGCTAGATAGGTTGATTTTCAGTTTTTAAAAAATCCCAGGAAATGGAGACCCACATGGAAAGCACAGGCTATGTTAGCAAATGTACCTTGAGTTTTTATGCAACCTACTAGGGGAAAAAAAAACCTAATGTCCACGAAACGTTCCATTAAAATATGAACGATTACTCTTTAAGGTGCCACATGCTTTGTGTCTTTTCTTTTCTTTTCTTTTTCTTTGATCTTTGCCTGCAACAGAGAGAAATGTAGGGTCCTGCATCTAGACAGAGACTGGATGTCCATATGTTAGGGGTTTTTGATGGGGGTTTCTGCTTGGCAGGGGGTTGGACTGGATGGCCCTTGAGGTCTATTCCAACTCTAGGATCCCATGCTTATATGGTTCTATGATTCTAACTCCGGCAGGAGGAATAGTACATTACAGAAATCAGAATAGAAATTGCTTGGGGCAACTTTCTTAGAACACAACATGCCATGAAAAGAGAGCCAAGTTTCAGAAGGTATGTCATACAGTGCTCTGCCTTCTTGGTTCTGCTCTATGACAGGGAAATGTCGACTCAACACAGCCAACCATCATACAAAATAACGGTCAAGCAAGAAATCACGAGCACCATAAAGGCTAGAGCAGAAGTTCTACTTGGGAAGACAAGATACAGCAACACCAGGTTATTACAGCTGCTTAATTAAGGTAAAAATTAAATGGGAAAATAAGTGCAGGGAGGAAGGGAGGAAAAAGCTTCCTGCCTCCACTCCTTGGACTACAAATCCCCCAAAGCCCTACCCAACTCTCAAATCTATACTACTAATAAATAAAGTTGAGGACTTCAGCGCTGTCCTGAAACTGAATCATCTGGTCCATCTAGATAAGTGGTTCTCCACCGGTGGGTCCCCAAATGTTCCTGGACTGCAACTCCCAGAAATCCTGGCCAGCTCAGCTAGTGATGAAGACTTCTGGAAGATGCAGTCCAGGAACATCCGGGAATCCACAGGTTGAGAACCACTGATCTAGATAATACCTATTTTTTTTTAAAAAAAATAAATATTTTCATCCCACCTTTCACCTTAGAAAGAACTTTTTATCTGCCTATTCCCCCCACCCAACTGCTCTTCCTCAGCGGTGATTCCAGAGTCTTGGATGAATTCTGAAAAGAAGCCCCCCTCTGGGAAACCTATACTGTACAAGAAAATCAGAAACCCAAATTTGAGCCTGGCAGATGGAAGAGCAGTCAGCATTATTTGAAAGGATAAACGGCGGGCAGGAAGAGACACCCAGAGGGTGTAATGGATAAAGATGGGCACGACTCAAAAAAATAATTTTTCGTTTTTCATTTTTCGTTTAGGGGGTCCGTTTCGGTTCGTTTTCATTTTGGGGGGGGGTTTGCACATTTTTCGTTTTCGTTTTCGTTACGAAACGAAACGAAAAAACAAAACAAAAACGAAAAATTTTCGTTTCGTTAGCATTCTTTTCAATGCAATGTGTCTGCCGTAATGAAAACGAAAAACACGGCAAAATTTTTCGTTTCGTTTCCATTGTCGTTTTGCTTCTGAAAAAATTTTTGTTTTCGTTTTCGTTGTGAAACAAAACGAAAAAAACAAAAACGAAAATGAAAATTTCGCTGAGTCGTGCCCATCTCTAGTAATGGAAGATGCGTAAAGCACAGCTTTGAGGATTCGCTCCGTGGGGTAAAGAAATGTGGAATACAGCTCATAACGATAAATGGTAAAATTAAGGCTAGGAAAGGAATATTGAAATGCAGCAATTTCAAGCAATTTCAGAATCCATTTTTGGTCTCTGTGTTTCAAAAACACGAAGGGTCTAATGCCAGGAGAAGAATCAAGGTATTTTTTTGATAGAAATTGGGCCGTATGAAATGCAATTTAAAATAGATATGTTAACTATTTATTTATTAATTTATTTTAGAGTATTTTACCCTGCTTTTCTCCTTGGAAAAGGACCCAAGGTGGCTTATAGTAATGAGGGATAATATACAGTTCAGAACAATTAAGATATGTTTATGTAGCGAGAACAGGGAATTGAGGAACATCTTACAGCATTAAAAGACAATATTTCTTTAAAGCTACAAGAGAATGCAAGCAGTCAAAAGGAGAGTAAAATTCCATGTAAAGTTATGAGTCATGGAAACTGACATTGAAAACATAGTGTCAATGTAATCACACAAGGTTGTAAGTGGCTATAAACACAAAGCCTATATGATCCTATAGATTCATATGAAAGATACGGGTAGTCCATCATTCAGGGAAAGCTTCCTAGAAAGACATCAGAGAAGGGGCAGTCCTCGCCTCTGGTGGAAGGGAGTTCCAGAGTCTGGGCACAGCAGCTGAGAAGGCCCTTTCATGGGTTCCCACCGGACGTACCTGTGAGGGAGGCGGGATGGAGAGAAAGGCCTCTCCAGATGACCTTAACACCTGAGTTGGTTCATCCTGTGAGATTCGATCTTTGAGGTATCTAGGACCCAGGTCATACAGTCCTTTGTAGGTCAAGGTCTGCACCTTTAATTGTGTCCGATAACAGATTGGCAGCCAGTGGAGCTGCTTTAATAGGGGTGTAATGTGATCTCTGTACCCCACCCCAGTCAGCAGTCTGGCAGCTGCATTTTGGAGCCGTTGAAGTTTCCGGAGACTTTTCATTGGTAGCCCCACATAGAGCGCATTGCAGTAGTCCAGCTGGTATGTCCCTAGGGCATGTGTCACTGTGGCCAGAGCTGGTTTCTCAAAAAGGGGGCGTAACCTGCATACTAGCCTTAAATGTGCAAATGCGCTCCTGGCCACAGCCGTGACCTGGGCATCCAAGCTCAAGGGTGAGTCCAAGAGCACCCCCAAGCTGCGTATCTGTTTTTTCAATTGGAGGGTGACCCCATCCAGTACAGGTTGTATCCCTATCCCTTGTTCTCCCTTTTGACTGACCAGAAGCTCCTCTGTCTTGTCTGGGTTTAGTTTTATTTTGTGCATCATCATCCACTTCATTACTGGAGCTAAACACTCATGTAAAGTTGAGATAGCAGCTCCCTTAGAATCCAGAGGTGACGAGAAGTAGAGCTGGGTATCATTGGCATACTGGTGGCACTTAACACCAAAACTCCTGATAATCTCCCCCAGTGATTTCATACAGATGTTAAATAACACAGGAGGCAGAAAAGAACCCTGGAGGACTCCACAGGTCAGCGGCCGTGGTTTCAAACATGATATCACATAACACCACTTTCTGCATTCTCTCCTGCAGGACTAGTTCCTAGTGTAGGGGTAGGGGGTTGCCAAGGGGTGATTGTGAGGTTTTTTTTAAATTTCAGGGTGATTTGTTAGCATGTTGTTGTATTGTTATTGTTTGGAAAAAACAAAAACAAAATCATTTTTTAAAAAAACGGGTCTCCCCAAAAAAGAAACCAGATTCCCCCCCCTCCAAAAGCTCAGTTTTCATTTCCTCTCTGTGGCAGGTGTTGGTGGCAATTGTGTGGCTCTTTCTTCCATACCTCCTTGTAAGAAACTTCCCTACACCGTTGGAAGTCACTCCTTTTCATTCCCTTTCCCATTTCTGCTGGCCCTTCTGGCATCTCCCATGGACCCTCCCAACCCAAGGCAATCATGGGGAGATTCTTTGATGCACAGGTTTCCCGAACTGTTGTCTGGCCTGGCTTTCCAAATTTTGCCTCTTGCAGTTCCCACTGGTCCACTTTGAGTAAGCAGCCTGTCAGCTCAGCATCCTCTTAACGATCCACATCGATCCGGCCAGCTTTCAGATTCTCATGGTTTCCCAGGCAGAACGTTGAGCTCTTGCATGAGGCTATTTGCACCAAACTTGCTGCTAAATTCAAATTAGAAAGGCAGTTTTCTTCTGTGTGTGTGTGTGTGTGTGTGTGTGTGTGTGTGTGTGTGTGTGTGTGTGTGTGTGTGTGTGTGTGTGTGTGTGTGTGTGTGTGATTACAGTCGTGTCCGACTCTTTGTGACTCCATGTCCACAGAGTTTTCTTGGCAGGAATACTGAAGTGGTTTGCCAGTTCCTACTCCAGGTGCCTACAGCACCTGGTATTCCCTGGTGGTCTCCAATCCAAGTACTAACCCGGGCCGACCCTGCTTAGCTTCCGAAATCAGGTGAGATCGGATGTGCTCAGGGCATCTAGGCAGCTTAGAAGCACGAGTGTGTGTGTGTTGTGTTGTTACAGTCGTGACTGACTCTTCGTGACCCCATGTCCATGGAGTTTTCTTGGCAGGAATACTGGAGTGGTTTGCCAGTTCCTACTCCAGGCGCCTACAGCACCTGTTATTCTCTGGTGGTCCCCCTTCCAAGTACTAATCAGGGCTGACCCTGCTTAGCTTCCGAAATCAGGCGAGATCGGATGTGCTTAGGGCATCTAGGCAGCTAGTTTTCTTCTATATGATCTAACAAATCATTGTGGTATAAAAGACCGGGGGTAAGGTTTCACTGAATCCTATCACAGAATCCTAGAGTAATGGAGTTGGAAGGGACTTATAAGGCTCCAGCAGTAACTGGAAGATGAGACTGGCCTTGGCCAATTCCAGTCCGGGTTCAGGCCACAACAAGGTGATTCTTTCACAAGTACTCCTCATAATCTCTTTTAGTGATCTCAGGTGCCTTTTAAAATACTTCTGAGAACAGACAAAAGAAAATATTTTTTTACCCAGCATGTTGTTAGTCTGTGAAATTCCCTGCCACAGGATGTGGTGATGGCATCTGGCCTGGATGCCTTCAAAGGGGGTTGGACAGATTCCTGGAGGAAAAGTCCATCCCAGGTTACAAACCATGATGGAGATGTGTAATCTCCAGGCTTAAAACCAGGGTACTTCAAGGGCCAGATGCAGGGGAGTGGTATCAGGAGACAAATATCTAGTCTTGTGTGCTCCTAGAGGCGTCTGGTGGGGCCACTGTGAGATACAGGAAGCTGGACTAGATGGGTCTTTGGCCTGATCCAGCATGGCTCTTCTTATGTTCTTATGTTCTTATGACTTGTAAGGAAGTAAGCCACCATTGTATCATTCTAAGCTTTAAATATTGCTTTTCAATTATGTAAGCCACCTTGAAAAGAAAATTGCAATAAAGAAGAAAATTGCAATATTTCAGACACATGTGCAATAAGAAATACCATGTGTTGCAGATTATCCTTCAAGGAAAAATAGATGGGAAGTGTGGCCTGGGGTGCAGAGGAACATTCTGGCTTAAGAACGTAAACCGGTGGTCCGCAGTGAGCACAGCTGCTCTATTTAGAATAGCTTTAGATAGAAACCAGTTCAGGGTACTGATCACCAATGTTCTACAAGGGCATGGCCCTTGAAGAAGAAGCTGCCTTGGGTGCTTTTCCAAGGAGAAAGGTGGGGTAAAAACCTTTTAAATGAATAAATTCATGAAGAATCCATGGGGTGACCTCCCCTTGGTCCCCTCACCCAGGGATGAGTAGATAACACCTTGGGACTTCCATTCCATTGCTGTGCGTCCTTGCAGAGGCTGGCCTTGATGGTCTAGGACACGGATGGCGAAACTTTTTGAAACCGAGTGCCCACACTGTGAATGAAAATCCGCTTATTTTTCACTGAGTGCCAATATGGCAATTTAGCCAGAATACAGTCGTACCTCAGCTTTAAAATACTTTGTGTTAAAAATGCACAGGGGGTGGGGTGGGGTGGGAGAGAAGCGGTGGAGAAGCCCCCCCTTCTCACCTTCCCCGGACAGAGGATCATCGTCCCGGCGGTGCAAGTGGGGGAGAAGCAGTGGTGAAATCCCCTGTTTCCCCTTCCCCAGCCAGAGGATAATCACCCTGGGGGAGTGCTGGGTGGAGAAGTGGCACCAAATTTAAAAGAACCAAGCATCCTTCCCCCTCCTCCCCTTCGCCCGGGCGAAGGGGAGGAGGAGGAAGGCTGCTAGGTCTTTTTGAATTTGGCACCCTGCATGCACCCTCGGTGGTGCCACACCAAATTCAAAAGGATCAAGCAGCCTTCCTCCCCCTTTGTTCAGGAAAGGGTGAGGAGGAGGAAGGCTCTTTGACCTTTTTGAATTTGGCACGGTGAGACCTCTGCTTGTTTCAGTGGCTCAAAGGCAGTTTGAACCCCCTCCCCTGGTTTACATGCCCAATTGGGGGGGGGGGACTCCCTTTCAAACTCCCTCCTCCCCCTCCCCTACTCTTCCCCACCTTACTCCTGGTCCCCTGCCTTGTCCTCTTCCCCTCCCTGCTTCTTCCCTACCCAGTTTCCCCAAAAATAAGACCTAGCCCAAAAATAAGCCCTAGTAGAATTTCTATGCATTAGTTAAATATAAGCCCTACCCTGATAATAAGTAGAGATGGGCACGAAACGAGCGATTTTTCATTTTTGTTTTCATTTTTTCGTTTCATTAAGCAAAGAAAACGAAATGAATTTTTTAAAAACAAAACAAAAACGAAAACAAAACGACCAAATTTGCCGTCTTTTTCATTTTCATTGCAGCAGATGCATTGAACTAAAAAGAATGCTAACGAAACAGCAATTTTTCATTTTCGTTTTCGTTTTTTCGTTTCATCACCTAACGAAACGAAAACGAAATTTTTGCAAAAAATGTCACGATAACGAAAATGAACCGAAACGGACCCCTAAACGACCAAACGACAAACGAAACACCATTTTTTTGAGTCATGCCCATCTCTAATAATAAGACCTAGTGATGGGTGTGGTTGTGCCTGCGCGCGTGCACCACACACACACACACACACACACACACACACACACACACACACACACACACACACACACACACAATATTGCCCCTGCCCCTCCCTTTCTATCCATGGTCCTTCCCCCCTTCTCTTGGGCCACCAGAGTTACCGTACTTTGTAGCATGTTTGCTTGCAGTTCCTGTTTCCCTGAAAATAAGCCCTAGTATATCTTCTTGGGGAAAAATAAATATAAGACAGTGTCTTATTTTCGGGGAAACACAGTACTTCTTTTCCTGCAGAAATTCCTCATGGCTGGAGGGAGAAGTGGGGGGTGGTGGTGGCGGGGGCATGTCGCATGCCAGGCAAAAACTCTCCATGTGCCACCTTTGGCACGCGTGCCATAGTTCACCATCCCTGGTCTAGGATCCCTTCCAGCCCTCCAGTTCTTAGATCAGGATTCAGCTGCCGGAGAGCACTGTGGTTGAGGCATCTGGCTATGGAACCAGAGGTTGGGAGTTTGATTCCTCCCAGGGGCTCCTGGACAGAGCCCCCTCCAGCTCTGCGGATCTAAGATGAAGATGATAATGAGGAAGCAGTATCAGGCCCAGCTAAATGAGCAGGATAGGGAGACAGCAGACTAACCTGCCTGTTTCACTCCCCTGTTAACGATGCTCCCCTTTGGTTTGGAGTCCCCTCATTATTTGTTGAGCCATCAAAATATCACGGAAGCTCATAACAGGGCTCGCCTCTCATTATCTGGCCCTTCACCAGCCTCTCTCATATCACCAAACAATCATAATACCTTAGTTGTATGTCTAAGGTAAGCAGAAACACAAGTTTCCCCCTTGGAGAGAACAACACCCTTAATTGAAAGATACTTCCTAAGCATGCAAAATGAACCTCTTCTCTTTCTACAGAGCCCAAGACCACATTTATTTAGCCTTTAGCCTTCTGCTCCGTGGTCCAAATATTGCCCACCCAGCACCCACTCCTCCAGGAAGTAATCTGCAGATAATGACCCCAATATTGGCTGGCAGTCAAGGTGTGGCGTTTATTCTCCTTTATTAGGAATGCTGGGTATTTATCCTAGTAGATTACAGGTTTCTGTTGTTGCCGACTTTTCCATCTATCAAAAACCATAAAATATTTTGAATAAAAAGGAGCTTTTTTTCTATTGTTTCTGGAAATGCTTCCAGACACAAATCAGAAGTGGCGGCCGGGGGTGGGTGGGGAGGGAGGATCTATCTAGCTTAGTTTATAAAAACTATCAAAGCAAGCTTTTAAGAATGTAGGTGTGCTTGCTGCAATTACAAATGCAAGTGGATGCCTCCTTTTGTGAAAGAGACAACCACAACAAGCCCTCTTTGGAGAAGAAGCAGGAAGGAAGAAGATTGACCCAAAGAAAGTCAGTCTACATCTTGTTAGTTCCTACCCACACCTTTTTGGCTCTCTGTCAAGGGTGACTGTTTTTAAAGTGTGGATACAACTGTTCTGTTTTTGTTTGGTTCCAGCATGTGGCACTTGCTCCCTTCAGTTTCTCATCCAGTTCAATTTCCCAATATCATTACGTGGTTGAAACAAACAGTGTAGCCACTGAATGATATCAGGAAATCAAGAATAGGCAGAAGGAGGAACAGAAGATGTGTGTGTGGTGTTTTTTTTTTAGAACTTTTTTTTGAACTCCTGCGGGTTGTAGGCAGTGTAACCCAGCATCTTTGGAACCTCACCAGACTGTGGTGGCTGGATCTAAACTGATTTGAGAAGTGAAATCAAAGCCACCGTTCTAAATGACGCTTCACCTCAGAAAGTCTCGTAGCATTCTCTCCACCATTTAAAAAAAATTCCACTGATATTTTTGTACCTTTAATGATAAGAGATCTGTTAGACAGAAATAGATTTAGCCAGCCTGAGACAAGGTAGTCTGTCTGTAAACATGCTCCAAAGAACATCAGCCCTATGTCAAGAGAAACAAAACAAAACAAAACAAAAACATTTTCCCCCAAAGAACCTTTTTAGGGCCAAAGAGTTATTTAGTTTGTGATTTTTGGCATGCCAACATAAGAAGGCTTGGGCTACTGGGGTTACTCCACGTTATTTCAGTTCTGCATAACCTCACTGGCTCTTGTCAAATGGGAAGTAGTGATAAATAGATACAGTATGCTTCTTCAGAGAGGTTGTAAAAAAGATGAACATGTTCAGAGGAGGGCAGCCAGGTTGATCAGGGCAGCAGAAAAACAAGCCCTACAAGGAAAGACTGAAAGAACCGGGGGATGTTGAGCCTGAAGAAAAGAAGACTGCAGGGAGATTGGATACCAGAATTTGAAGACTTGGAAGGGAATCCTACAGAGGAGGGGCAGGATTTGTTCTCAGCCATTCCCAAAGTGTGGGACATGTCAGAATGGTTTTCACGTGACAGGAAGGCAGATTTAAGCTGAATATCAGGAGGAAAAACCTCTTAACTGTTAGAGCAGTATGACAACGGAGTCAATGACCTCAGAAGGTGATGAGCACTTCAACACTGGAGGCCTCCATGGGAAAATGGGACAACCGTATGCCAGATCTGCTTAGGGCCTTTTTACACGACCCCTAAGATCCGCTGGCCACTTAAATTCGGACCAGAGATCTTAGGGGTTCGTCGCTCTTCCTGCGTTCCCACCCCCTCCGCACTTCCTGGCTGCTGGCTGCGTGAGGGGAGGGAGAAAAAGAGAAAGAAAAGCATGCCGCTCACCTCGTTCTGCCTCTCGTCTCTGGTCTCTGTAAAAGTAGCTCTTAAAGGGGTGGGAGCCAAAAAACAACAAAAAGAAGCAAGGAGAGCACCGCACTCACTATCGTTACACCGGATCAAATAATTTTCACCTCCAAAGAGCAGGTACTGGAAAGGTGCGCGGGGACGTGCTAAAGTAGGCGTGGTCACACTTAATTTCCTGTAAACTCCGGAGCTGGTGGGTAAACATTTTTAAGCTCCGGAGCTGGGAGCCATTTGCCCCGGAGTTTAGGGGTCATGTATAAACGCCCTTATATTTGGATCCCTGCATGGAGTGGGGTGGTGGTGGTGGGAACCGACAGCCTTGGAGGCCCCCCCTTGCAACTCCATGGCTCTAGAGTTCTGTAAGTGTACATAATGAAGTGGGTCAGCTCACTCCCTTACAGCCACAAACTATGCATTAAAACAAGTGTTGCATTAGAGTTAGTGAAAGACATATTTGTGAACCTGTATGACAAGGTGGAGAGCGAGAGGAAAGCCCGAAGCACCCAAGAATAAAACGTAAGGTAGCCGCTGTCCTCCTCCTGCTGGCTGTCAGCATACTGGAAGAGGCTGAACCTCCCAAGAGACAGAAGCGTTAAAAAAAACCATGGAGGGAATAAGCGGTCCATCGCTCAGGTAAGGGAAAAAAAGGATCCAGATGGAGCGGCATCAGTAGAGGGCAGCATCATGCAATGCTGAGAGCCGGAAAGGGAAGAGGAGAATCAGAAAGAAAAGCCTGATGAAGGAGAGAGAAAGAGGAAGCCCGGCCTGTCCCAGAAGGGTCCCCTACCCTTTCATCTGCAGCTGAGCAGCAGCGGCATTATGAATCCCTAATCCCTAACCCTAACCCCACCCCCATTAACAGTTTTAGGAGCAAAAGATGGCCATTTCCTCCCTGATGGACAGACCACATGGAAAAGAGGGAAAATGAGAGTTTTCGCTTGGGAAATAATTCTCTCTCTCTCTCTCCCCCTCTCCCTCTCCCTCCTCCTCCCCCCTCTGTGTGTGTGTGTGTGTGTGTGTGTGTGTGTGTGTGTGTGTGTGTGTGTGTGTGTGTGTGTGTGAGTGAGTGAGTGAGTGAGTGAAAAAGCTCTGGAGAAGAGGTAGAGAAAAGACTACAAAGTCAGTCAGCCTATCTATCTATCTATCTATCTATCTATCTATCTATCTATCTATCTATCTATCTATCTATCTATCTATCTATCTATCTATCTATCTATCTATCTGCCTGGCTGGCTGGCTGGCTGGCTGGCTGACAGCAGAGAGTAGCATTGGTATTTGAATACTGGAAACAACTCTCAGCTCCCTGCATTCCTGTCAGATTTGCAATGCACGCTTTGCTTCTGGCCAGGCTGGGATAATGGGCTCTATTCCACATATCCCTACAATGGAGCTGAGAAACGACCCATGCAGAGTGGACCTTGGCTACATTCCCTGGTCGGTGTCCTCTGCTCTTCTTTATCTGCTTTGTTGGCCACCATCTTGATGCACAATCTCTTTGTTTTTCACTCGTTGGCTGCTTTCAGACATGGTGTAAGTTGGAACCATGGCCATGGTGCCTGGTGCTTGCCAGCTGGAACTTGGCTTCTCCTCTTAGTGGTGTGTGCGCAAAACAAAAGATATACAATACAATTTTGTTATATTCCCCTCCTGCCATGTTTAATGGTAAAATGACTTGAATGTGAAAGCGTACTTGAGTTACATACTTGTACCCACCATGGAATAATCACTAGCCGCAGTGCTGTCTCTCACATGAACTAAAGCTACCTCGGGCCTGTATGAATCCTGCTCCCTCGCTTCTTGGAGCTGTAGTTACCATGCTCTCTTTACTCCTGGTTGCTAGGGAATAATTAGAAAAAAAGTGTGTTTGGCAGGAGCTGCATAGCAAAACCAGTCTCTCCTGAAGGTTAACTGTCCTCTAAGCAGCTGTTGACTTCTGCATTGACTACTGAATCTAGGTTTCTGGATGGCACCTCATTTAGCCCTACATGTGTTGCCACTTTGCTTTAATAGCAAAACAAGGAGCCAAACGATTGTGCCCAATGCAATTACAACACAAGTGTCTTGTTTTCGAGGCACCGAGCGCCTGTTTTACGACATGTACGGGTTGGCGCTGTGCCACGCATTAGCAGGGGATTAATGCACTGCTAATTAGACACTGAGCTAACCAGCCCAACAATTGTGTTCGTTGAAGATGTGTGTCTGGAGAAGGGGTGAGATCAGAAATGCTTGGCTCTTTGTTTTTCTATGTGGACGAATCAAACAGTGAGTAAGAAAGACACGAGAAAGTGAGTGAGCGAGCAAGCGAGTGAGCGAGCGAGTGAGTGAGTGAGTGAGTGAGTGAGTGAGTGAGAGCGAGAGAGAGCGAGAGCGAGAGCGAGAGAGAGAGAGCACAATTCTGGTCACTGCAAGGACATCTCCAATTCCTTAGAACAGTGGTTCTCAACCTGAGGGTCCCCAGATGTTCCTGGACTGCAGCTCCCAGAAGCCTCCACCACTCGCTGTGCTGGAAGGGATTTCTGGGAGTTGCAGTCCAGGAACATCTGGGGACCCACAGGTTGAGAACCACTGCCTTAGAAGACCAGAAAACTAGAAAGCTCAGTTGTTGGGTTTCCTCCTCCCCAAACCTACCAGATGCAACCAAATTGTTGACATGACCCGAGCACTGCAGAAGCACAGGAGCAATTTCCTGACTATTTTTCTGCCAAGAAAAAGATGAACTTTTGTTACACCTCATCTGTGGATGTCCAAAGGTGTCACAAACAGATCACAAAACAATACACAACTGAGGAGCAAAATTAGTGCACCAGTCATTATGCAAAAAACCCAAAACAAAAATCCAACAAAACACATGACAACCTTGCCAGCCTCCAAAAACCTATGGGAGCATCAGGTACAGAAGGTGTCAGAAAGTGATGACCTCAACGGAGGGATTCCTGGATCCAAATTAATAGACATCTTGAGCATAGCAGACCAGACACAGAAGCAACAGAATGAAGAAATACCTGGCTCATTGGCACTGCAACTCCAGGGGGTGCCAGAGTTGAAGCCAACGAATTGGAGAAAGTAACAGAGTACAGAGACCTGGCAATTGAAACATCTCACTTGTGGATGACAGAGGCTGGACTCAGTGACCCAAAGGGTCCCTTCCAGCCCTGCAGTTCTAAGACGATTACGGTAGCTATCTGGATAGGTCAGTGGCCGAGGTCTCTGGCCGTGGAGCCAGAGGTTGGGAGTTTGATTCCCTGCTGTGCCTTCTTGACAGGAGCTAGACTGGATGATACACAGGGTCCCTTCCGGCTCTGCCATTCTGAGATAATGACGATGATTTTACCACATTATCAGTGCATTTGTATGCACAGTCAAACTACTGTCGGAGATGTGAGAGTATTTTTAAAAATATTTGATATCTGGGGATGACACTTGGTGCATCGCAAAAGCACACCATGTTGGATGGTCGTCAGTGACAGCTCGACAGCCTGCAAGCATTTGGTTCCGTGTGTCCATCATTGACAGAATCTGATTGCTGGGAAGTAGAAGCTGTTGATGTTTTGAAACCACCTGATGTGTAGCCATCCTCAGCTCACACAATTAGAGGAGCAACTTCTCCGTTTTTTTCTGGATGATGCATTACATTGCACTGCCAGTGTGATCTAACGGGCAAGCAGTGAGTTCCGGAAGGAAATATGAACAGAAACATCAACTGAAGGTTTAGCTGTTTCTAGATTTCTCCTCCAGTATCTGCTTTTCAGGCTCAGGTTTGAGATGTGAATTGGCCTCCTGAGCAGGATGATGTCTGGATATGACTACAGAGATGGGACCTACCTTGAACCTCAGCTGACCTGAGCTCCATTGATGACATTTGTACCCAACACTTGTCTGAGTTGGGTGAGGGGGACAAGTGTGCGTCTGAATCTCTGTGACAAATGCCACGTCTACAAATGGATTATAGCTAGGCACGTTAAGGGTTCTACTAGGCAGCAGTAAATCAAGTGGGGTGATTGCCTGTGAATTCCTACCTGGGAAACTGGCATGGCTACAGCAGAGTTGATTAAACAAGCTGCAAACAAGGCACATTCATAGCCCAAGGAGCAGGAGATCTGTGGCTTCCATGCATCTATGTGGGATTCTGCAAATGTCAAGCCCCAACTGGATTCGGATACTTAGAGCAATGCCCCCCTTCCACCAAAATTCAGACATAAACGAATACAGAAATGCCCGGACAGAAGTGACTAGCAGTCGAGGTGTTCTTCATATGCAGCAGAGTTCCTTAATAGATTTTCCTGGCAGTTCCTCGCATAAGGTGACTTTTATGATGCAAGAATGGCAGAATAAAGTAAGAGAATGCAGCAGCGTGGACAGGCGGGACTCAGGTTTCATAGTTATAGTCCCACATCTGCAATACATTCTGCTACTGCTGGTGTCACTGAGTGACACTGAAGTGCAGCGTTCACACACACACACACACCCTTGCACATTTTGATGGCCGAGGTAACAAATAGGACTGTCCCCTTTTTTTTGGCACATCTTTGTGCGTCTAGGAAGGGCCTGGGATGGCAGTGACAGGATGCAGTGATGGCAGGCAACACTGTGGGCTCTCTTTATTCAGCTGCCTGTCAGTTCGTGTGCCAGGCAGCATCAGAGAACAGGGGCTGTGCCGGGCTGTGTGTGTCAACCTGCCAAGACTATGCGGTTCATAGCTCAGAAGACATTGGGGTGAATTAAGAGAACAAGGATGATGACTCTTTTTGGGGAGACTCAGAACGCCCCCCTCAGGCCAACCTCCCTCTTTGCAGCTGCTTGAACAGTTCTCATTAGAGATGGGCACAGAACAAACTTTTTTCGTTTCCATTATTCGTTATTTGTTCTGTTACGTAATGAAACGACTAACGAAAATTGTGATGAAAATGGAATGAAATGAACAGAACCATGAAAATTGTGTTCGTTATGTTTCGTTTTCATTAATGGTGACGCGCAATGAAATGAGCTGTTTTAAATGTTAAAAAACGCCCTGGACATCCATAAAAACGTAGCGATAATTATTTATTGTCTAATAATACCTACCGGGGTGGTGGTGGTTGGGGTCCTTAAAATGTGCATTTATGTCTTTTTTCAGATCGCTGTATTTTTTTCCTTTAAGGGGAGTTAGGGGACATCGACCCAAAATGGTTCCCAGATGCCTAATATTGATTTCTTGGTATTAAAACGCCCTGGACAGCCATAAAAATGCAGCAATAATGCAATAATTATTTGAAATTATTACCTACCAGGGGGTTGGGGTCCTTAAAACGTTTGTTTTTGTCTTCTCCCATCGTGATGTATTTTTCTTTTCCCTTTAAGAATGACAAAATGGATGTCGCCACCAGCCACAAAATGGAGGCAAGCCATGTGATGGGATCATGTTCAACAAATAGCATGCCCAGGTTGCAGACTGGGCAGGTCTGGCAGCCACAGAGGGCATAAAAATCTCTGGCCGCCCCCGTCCTCCTTGCAGTCCCGGTGGGAGTTAGGGTGGGGTTGCTGTCTCTGCGACTCTAGCTTCAGTCCTGCAGCCTCCCTGTGTGCGTGTGTGCATGTGTACCTCTTGGTGAGTACCCTCCCTTGCCCCACAGTGCAGTCACTCTGCGGCTGCCTTGCACCCTGGGCAACGCCTGCCGCTGCCTTTGCAGCCTCCCTGCGTACCTAGTCTATACTGTGTCTTTGCCAGCATCATTTTTTTTAGTGTTTTCCCTCTGGTCTGGGCCGTTGGAGGACGCCCGTGCACGGAAATGCTTTAAAAATCGTGCAAAAAGTGGTTAGAAACAAAAAAATGAATAAATGAAAACCGAAAACATTTTTTCCCCAAAAATTCACGAAAAACGGAAACAAACCAAAACGGACCTCTCAAATAAAAACGAAAAACCAAAACACCATTTTTTTTATTCGTGCCCATCTCTAGTTCTCTTGGGCCTTTGGAGCATGAGGGCCGGATTCAGAGTCATTACCTCTTTTTGTATTGATTGTTGTACACCAGCGAGAGTAGCCCAGTAACAAGATAGGGTGGTATTCAAAGCAAAATAAATAAATAAATAAATAAATAAATAAATAAATAAATAAATAAATAAATAAATAAGCAGACCTTGTGCTCTGAGTAACTTCATTTAGAATGCAGGACTCTACATCCAGGCAGATCTGGCTGATGGCATTGGAGCACTTCACCACCTCCTGAGGCCATGGGTTCCATTGTTGCACTGCTTTAACAGTTAAGAAGTTTTTCTTGATATTCAACCGAAATCTGATTTCCTGCAGGTTGAGCTCCTTATTACATGTCCTGCATTCTGGGCTGATGGAGAACAGATCGTGTCCCTTCTTGGTAGGGCAACATTTCAAGTCTTTGAAAAGTTTGGTCCTGTCTCCCTTCGGTCTTCATTTGTGGCTCCTTGTTTTTCTAGACCAGACCAAGAAGAAGGAAAATTTGTATTCCCCAGTCTTAATAAAACTGCCTTCTTAAGCTCTGATTGAGATCCGCAGCAGACCTATGTTATAAGGAGGTAACCTGATTGAGTTTCCCCCTCTGTTTGGCCCAGCCAAAGACTACCTCTGCCCTTGATAGGTTGGTCCTGAAAGCTGCTGAAGCAATTTGTCACTACGAAAACCAAAAAGCCCCATGGAGAGAAATTTCACTTTTCTGTTTACTTGGTGTGATACTTTCTTATTGCCGACACATAAATTTGCAGTGCCTGGTATTACCGAGACTTGCAGGCAGCTGAAAAAGCAAGCAGGGAGAAGAGGGGGAAAGATGGTTTCTGTGACAGATGGACAGGCAATTGTAGTCCCTGGGAAATTGATAGTGAGCAAGAGGAGATTGTTGTTGTACTTGAATGAAAGCTGTAAATATAATAAACCCAGCAGAGGAAAGAAAAAGTCTACATGAATAAAGACAGGGCATCTTGTGACCTCAGAAATATTACCTGGAGGAAACCATTAGGAAAACACCCGAGCAACAGATGAAATCCATCCAGCACATTTAAATGAGCTCTACTCAGTTGGCATCTCCAATATGTGAAGGGCAGTGAATCCGCTTTAGGTTTTAATCCACACGGTTCAGTTATTAGCCAAGCTGCTGAACCGCTAAGCCTCAAACAGGCTCAGCACCCCGGACAGCTCTTCTAAAATGCAAAGAGTGCCGCCCCAGCCTTACTGACATGGCTGGTTAAGACAGGCTTCCACCCGGTTTGTCCCAGGGACAGAAAACACAGGCTTACCTGCCTGTCAGGTAAATGAGGTGCAGGAGACCTAGAGCCCAATCCCAAACCAGTCTGAGTCTAGACAGGTTGAGAGCTGTGCAAACAGATGAAGGCAGTCCAATGGTTAGATCAGGCAGTTCAGAAGGCTACACATGGCAAGGAGTCTGGAAAGCCCAGTGATTTAGGTATCTGGCTGAAGACCTAGAGCAGTGGTTCTCAACTTGTGGGTCCCCAGATGTTCCTGGACTGCAACTCCCAGAAACCCCTTCCAGCACACTGAGTGATGGAGGCTTCTGGGAGTTGCAGTCCAAGAACATCTGGGGAGGCACAGGTTGAGAACCACTGACCTAGAGGTTAGGAGCTCAATTCTCTACTTGGCCTCCTTCCCAAGGAAACTGGATTGTTTTCCATGGCTTCAAAGACCAGGACGCGGGGCAATGGTCTCAAACTACAGGAAAAGAGATTCCATTTAAACATTAAGAAGACTTTCATGAGAGTTAGAGCTGTTCAGCAGTGGAATATGCTGCCACAAAAGAGGGTGGTGGAGTCTCCTTCTTTGGAGGTTTTTAAGCAGAGGCTGGATGGCCATCTGTCGGAAATACTGTGATGGGCCTTCCTGCATGGCAGGGGGTTGGACTGAATGGCCCTTGAGGTCTCTTCCAACTCTATGATTCTTCCAATTCTATGATCCCATGATCCTATGAAAATCTGTCAAGCACAGCCAGAGGCTGTGAGCCAGTCTGAATTTGCCCTTCCATCAGCACTGAGATGAAAGGAGCCAGCAAAACAGAAGTAGAAAGGAGGTAAGAATGAGAAAACCAAGAGAACAGAAGATTGGATGACCCACATCATGCAACTCAATCACCTTTGCACTCTTGGTTTCCCACTGCTATTTGAGGGAGGGGGCAAGACCCGGACTGCCACCATCTTGCCTCTCTCTGAGCCTTGGCAGAATAGCATTGAAATCAGAGTTTGGCCTCATCAAGGGATTTCTTTCTTTCTTTCTTTCTTTCTTTCTTTCTTTCTTTCTTTCTTTCTTTCTTTCTTTCTTTCTTTCTTTCTTTCTTTCTTTCTGGACCTAAGGTGGCTTACATCATTTAAAACATGACATTAAAAGCTTTTTAAAAAAGTAAATTATTCAAATTATAAATTCAAATTATAATTATAAATTCAAATTATAAATTATTCAAATTATAAATTTGAATAAAGTTCTGTTAAAAATATTAGATAAAAGCATAACTAAAACAGATTTAGATGCGACAAAATAGAAACTGTCCCATTCATTGTCTCCTAGATAGTCAGACACTCAGGGAAAGCCTGCCCGAAGTGAAAGGTATTTGCCTGGTTACAGAAGGAGAGCAAAGGTGGGGCCAGCCTCCCAGAGTCTGGGAGCAGCCACAAAGAAGGCCCTCTCTAGTGTCTCTAGGCCCTTCACACCTGTGAAGCTGGTGGAATGGAGTGAAAGGCTTCCCCTTATGATCCTGCCACATGAACAGGCTCATTAAAGGAGACACAGCCCTTGAAATAGCTTGAGCACAAGCCAGTTAGGACTTTATAGGTTAAAACCAGTACAGGCCACACACTTATGTGGTAGCTTCTAAGTGAAATGGCATGAAAGATGGGACTCCTTTAGTCATCAAATTTCAGTGTCACTTATGCAAATATCCAGGTAAAACATTGAACATTTAGCAAAGGCAAACTGTCCGTGAGATCCACAATGATCATGCTCCAGCTTTTCAAGTTTTGGACCAAACTGCTGGAGATCTCAGTGGTTTAAGTCTTTGGCTGTGGAGCCAGAGGTTGGGAGTTCAATGCCCCACTGGGCCTCCTTGAATGGGGCTGGACTGGATTGTTAGTCTGTGGAACTCCCAGCCACAGGATGTGCTGATGGCATCTAGCCTGGATGCCTTCAAAAGGGGATTGGACAGGTCCTGGAGGAAAGGTCCATCAAAGGTTACAAACCATGATGAAGATGTGTCATCTCCAGGCTTAAACCCAGGTTACTTCAAGGGCCAGATGCAGGGGAGTGGTATCAGGAGACAGATATCTAGTCTCGTGCGCTCCCAGACGCATCTGTTGGGGCCACTGGGAGATACAGGAAGCTGGACTAGATGGGCCTTTGGCTTGATCCAGCTTGGCTCTTCTTAGGTTCTTATGTTCTTATTATCCAGAGGGTCCCTTCCAACTTTGCAGTTCTAAGTGATGGACTCTGTTCTCAGGGAGATTTATTTATTATTTATTTTGAATATTTTTACCCCACTTTTCTCCTTGGAAAAGGACCCAAGGTCCCAATACTCCATTTGAGTGAGATGCATTGTCTTTCCATCCCAGTTAAAAAGGTGCTGTTTTGTGGTTCTGAGACTACAGCACCCATAATTTCAAAAGCAGCATGCAGAGTAGCTGGGTTACCTCAAAAGAGATCTGCATGTCTCTAGTTTAAATGATATAAATGACACCTAATTTTCTACCTGGTCATAGGAACAAGCCCCAAGCTGGGAGGATCCAGGGCCCCCAAGCATCCTCTTCTTCCTGCAGAGTTCAGGCAGCTGCCTGCCAGCTCCATCCTGATGTCTTGGTGCAAAGGAGAATGCAGCTAGCTTGATAATGAAGCAATAAAAAGGATTTTAGCTGGGAAGACAGAAATAAATCAAACCCTCCGAGCTAGGGTCTGCATCTGCTTCTCTGCTGCATGTGGGTAGGGCTGCATCATCCCATAATTCCCTCCTGTTAATAGCTTGAGAAAGCATCTTGGATGGAGTTTCAAACGTTACTTTTAAAAGGAATGTGTTTCCCTGGGCTAAGGATTAGCAATGGGACCCAGTCCGCCGCAGCCACCTTCACTGCTGCCGCGCACCAGGCGAGTGGCAAAGCAAGCAGGCAGGCAGGCGTGCGGGGACCATGGTGGTTGTGGCACCCTCCTCCTCCTCCTCCTCTTCCTCGCCTTGCTCTGGGCCTACCGGGGGGAGAGGTAAGACACGTGCGCACACACATAAACACCAACCTGCCCAACCACCCGCCTGCATGCCCACCTCACTCCCGCAGGATTGCCCCCCCCCCTTGCTGAGTGGATGCAATAAGAACATAAGAACATAAGAAGAGCCATGCTGGATCAGGCCAAAGGCCCATCTAGTCCAGCTTCCTGTATCTCACAGTGGCCCCACCAGATGCGTTTGGAAGCGCATGAGACTAGATATCTGTCTCCTGCTACCACTCCCCTGCATCTGGCCCTTGAAGTGCCCTGGTTTAAAGCCTAGAGATTACACATCTCCATCATGGTTTGTAATCCGTGATGGACTTTTCCTCTAGGAATCTGTCCAATCCCCTTTTGAAGGCATCCAGGCCAGATGCCATCACCACATCCTGTGGCAGGGAGTTCCATAGACTTACAACGCGCTGGGTGAAAAAATATTTTCTTTTGTCAGTTCTTACTCTCCCAGCACTCAGTTTGAGTGTATGTCCCCTAGTTCTGGTATTTTGAGAGAGGGAGAAGAGCTTCCCTCTATCCACTTTACTCATACCCTGCATTATTTTGTATGTCTCAATCATATCCCCCCTCAAGCGCCTTTTTTCCAGACTAAAGAGGCCCAATTGTTTTAGCCTTTCTTCATAAGGGAGGTGCCCCAGCCCAGTAATCATTTTAGTCGCTCTCTTCTGCACCTTTTCCAGTTCCACTATGTCTTTCTTGAGATGCGGTGACCGGAATTGTACACAATACTCCAGGTGGGGCCTTACTATTGTTTTGTATAAAGGCATTATAATGTTCGCTGTTTTATTTTCAATCCCCTTTTTGATAATCCCTAGCATGGAATTGGCCTTCTTCACTGCTGCCACACATTGGGGAGACACCTTCATGGAGCTGTCCACCAACACACCAAGATCTCTTTCCTGATCCGTCACGGATAACTCAGAGCCCATGCAATGGGGTTGCGGAGGGCCGGAGGGGCACAAAAACAACTTTGTCCCCCGGTGCTCCAAACCCTTGCTACCTTGCAGCTCCTGAGGTCAGGGGTTCCATTGCTGTACTGCTTTAACAGTTGAGAAGGTGCTCTTGCTATTCAGCCAAGATTTGGTTTCCTGCAGCTGGAGCTCATTTGGAGGGTGGTTTGATGGGTTCTGCTCCCTCCTCCATGAATTATTATGCATCAGCAGTAATTTGAACCTGTTCCCTGAGTCTTCATCCATCAGTCTATCCACTACAGCCTTTTGGGAATCAAGTATAGAGACCAAGGTGCAAAATTTGAAATTGCTTCTAAAAACTGTCAAAGACCTCCAAGTCATCTCACTTGAGTGGAGAAGACAGAACCCAGGTGACCAGGGGCCTGTTGTTGACTCTAGCTGCTACCTACAGATGTGCAACCCAAGGACTCAGAGCTGCCTCTTTCTGGTGCTTTACCGGTAAATCTAAGGTGGGGTTGATTGGCCTTCCAACAGAGGACACGATCAAAAAGAGAAAGATCCCCTGATAGCTATTGAAATTGCAGGCAGTCTTCCTTAAAAGAACCCAGGCGGCCACTCCAGCGACTGATGGACACAGAAGAGGTGGACTTGGTGTTTTCTACAGAGTGTGTCCATCTGAGTCCATGGAAATAAGAGAGCACCCCTCCCTCGGAAAGCTCCCCCCCCACTTCCTGCTCATTATGGGATTGCCCCAGCCATTCTCCATAAATCATGCTTTCATTCTTATTTTGTCGTTCTTTGCTGGAGTCACAGCTCTCCCCCCCCTGCTCCTGTGCTTGGCAGGCATGGGTGTTGGGTGGGGAACAGCCAAACCACGAATTATGGATGGCTGCCTGCCCCCCCTCTTTGCTGTGCCATTTGCATCTTTGACTGATTTATAGCCAAATTTGTCTTCTTTCAGGCAAGCTAGATCCCTCAAAGCCTGCAAGGAATGGGATATCCTGGCCAGGTGGTCTCTGTGGGAACCAGGAGTCTCGTTCTACCCAACAGGGACATAGTGGATTATTAAAAATGTTTGTTTTATTGTTTTATGAGTTCAGGCTAGGGCTGTTTTGTTCCCTCATATATCACAGATGCATTTATTTCATAAATATTTTAGTATATCCTTTCATGTGACAACACTGAAAAAATGACACTTGGCTACAATGTAAAGCAGTAAATATACAGCTTGTATAACAGTGTAAATGTGCTGTCCCCACAATATAATGCAACACACAGCCAGTAATGTCTAAATTGCTGGCAACAAAAGTGAGTACACCCCTGAGTGACAATGTCTTAATTGCGCACAAAGTGTCAATATTTTGTGTGGTCATCATTATTTTCCAGCCCTGCCTTCCCCCTTTTGGGCATAAAGTTCACCAGAGCTTCACAGGTTGCCACTGGAGTTCTCTTCCACTCCTCTATGATGACATCACCAAGCTGGTGGATGATAGAGACCTTGCACACCTCCACCTTCTGTTTCAGGATGCCCCATAGATGCTCAATAATAGGGTTTAGGTTTGGAGACATGTTTGGCCAGTCCATCTCCTTTACCCTCAGCTTCTTTAGCAGGCCATTGGTCATTTTGGAGGTGTGTTTGGGGTGGATATGTTGGAATATTGCCCTGCGGCCCAGTCACTGAAGGGAGGGCGGATCATGCTGTGCTTTAGTATGTCAGAGTATTTTTGCATTCTTTCCATAAATGAACTGATTTATAGCCAAAGTTGTCCATGCTTGACTTTCAGGTCTTTGTACTCTTACCTGGTTGCCGCCAAAGCCTGACAATCTGAACCAGATAAGTTGATCTTGGTCTCATCAGACCACAGGACATGGTTCCAGATATCCTTGTCCTTAGTCTGCTTGTCTGCAGCAAACCGTAGGCAAGCTTTCTTGTGCATCATCTTTAGAAGAGGCTTCCTTCTTGGATGACATGCAGATGAATTTGATGATTAAAAATGTTTGTCTGCAGAAATGCTGGCAGCACTCAGATCTATTTCCTGAAGCCAGCCTCTGGATATGATGCCTAGAACAATACTCATCTTCTTTGTTCAGGCTGTTCTGAGGGAATCTGGCCTGTTAAGACTGTGTTTAGTTCCAGCTGCAGCTCAGTTTCAGGCTCTCAATCTGAAGCCTAGGCCACCTTTATGTAGAGCATCCAGATCCTCAGATTTCATAAACATTTTAGTATATCCTTTCATGTGACAACAACTCTCATGAAAAAACGACACTTGGCCCAATTTGGACATTGTTAAAGCAGTAAATTTTGTTGCAGCTTTAGACATTACTGGCTGTAAATGTGTTGTCCCCACAATATAATGCAACACATGTTATACAGCCAGTAATGTCTAAGTTCACTTCTTCAGTGTTGTCAACAAAAGATGTGTGTGTGTGTGTGTGTGTGTGTGTGTGTGTGTGTGTGTGTATTACAGTCCTGACTCTAAGTGACAATGTTTTCTTAGGAGTACTGGAGTGGCTTAGCAGTTCCTAAGTGTCAATAATTTGTGTGGTCATCATTATTTTCCAGCCCATCTAGGCAGCTTTGAAAAGATATACTAAATACTAAATATACTAAAATATTTATGAAATGTGACAGGCTGTACTCACTTCTGTGATATACTGTATATCTCAAAGTAACATAGTTTAGGTGACTGTCCATAAAATCACTGGCCACAGCCTTCTCGTCATTATCATGTGCTTTCAAGTCAATTCTGAATTATGGCAACTCTTTTTCGTCATGTTTGAGATAGAGAATACCCAGGAGTGGCTGACCCTTCATTCCCTCCTTCCCAGTGGGGTGCGGGGATGGGACTCTGCAGCTTTCCCAAGGCTACACAGGCTGGCTCTTCTGGGATGCGCAGTGAGGAACTGAACCCTCAACCTCTGCCCCCACAGGAAGAGACCTAAACTATTGAGCTCTCCAGCCAATCAGCTTGAGAGCAATCAGCTTCAGATAAAATTTGCATAATAGCCTGGACCCATGTTCTGATCCATGGGTCTAATGCCACTTAAGTATGCTATGTGGATGTCTCTTGCTACATACTGTAATGACAAATTTTACAGATCCATTGAGCAAAAGAGCCTGAGATTACCCCTTTGTCTGTATTGAATCTCCCAGCATTTGGCTTAGTAACAGGGTCCTTAAGTCTACTACAATGAAAAACAGAAGGAGAAAAGCCCTCTCTGCAGTAAAACGTTCACCCTCGCTATCTGTAGCTGAAGGCATTTAGTGATACAATAACATCAACAGGTGGGAACTGTTTGTATCCTTTACAAGAAGATTGCCTGCATTGGCAAGGGGTTGACTTCACCCTTTCACTCATCTGTCCATTTCTTTCCCATTCATCACAACGCAGCTGGTGACTTCAGTGCCATGCTGCACACAATTGTGTGCTGGGTTTAAGAGTGAAATGTTGTCGAAGCCAAGGTCCATCCAGGTTCAGCACCACGGACAGCTGCCTTGAAGTTCCTTGAATTGTCCAAAGCATCTATCTATCTATCTATCTATCTATCTATCTATCTATCTATCTATCTATCTATCTATCTATCTATCTATCTATCTATCTATCTATCTATCTCCATAAATGAAGTTACAGAAAAAAGCACAAGATCAACAGTACCAGTGGACAAGTGTTAGGAAGGATTCAGAACCCTGACCTCTTATTTGGTTTCCCTCTGTCCTGAGAGAGCCTTGGCCGCTGACTCAGCCAGCACCCAGATTATCTGCTGACAGAGCTCCCTACTTGTGTGAGATACGTAGTCATCCCATTCAAATTATAACAGATACCTCTAATTTGCCACCTGCAGAGATAAATCAAATGAAGCTAGCAACTGGGGTAGTTTCAGTGGTTCTGCTCCTACCTTCATGGCACATTCCAGAGATCCACGTTAAGAGATAATTTCTTGGCCCTCAACCAACTCTGAAGTGGAATATTATTTATTTATATATTAAATTTCTAGACCACCCATCTGGCCACAAGGCAACTCTGGGTGGTTACTGAATATTAAGAAGTCCATCTTATCTGCTGCCATAGAAACAGTCTTACCCTTACAAAATGCCACCCCAGATGGACACCTCAATATACCGACTGGTGAGCCTGCTTCAGGAAGATGTTCAATTGTTCTGAATCTTTTTTAGCCCTTTGGTTTGTTGTTGTTATTGTTTGTTGTTGTTGTTGTTGTTGTTGTTGTTGTTAATCTCTGGGTTCTAGCCAAGACTTTGCTGGTAGTGACAGATGGACCTGTCAGCAGCTCATACTCAATAGAGTTATATTAGTAACAAGCAGCTTTGTGTGTGTGTGTGTGTGTGTGTGTGTGTGTGTGTGTGTGTGTGTGTGTGTGTGTGTGTGTGTGTGTGTTAGGGGGGATGCCAATAGTTTACCTTTGAAGAGCCTGGATTCTCTTGAACAGAAAAGATGGCACAACCAGTTAAGTTCTGGTCCGATTGGTATAGACTGAGCTTAAACCTACAGATCTGGAAGGACTCCCTCTGGCTCACCAAAGACAGACCCTGTCAGGGAGTTATGATGGGGAACTGAACTCTCAGCTTCTGCCTCAACAGGCAGATAGCTAATCCACAGAGCTATCCAGCATCCCACTGTTTGGCATTTTTTAAAGTGTGGTATTGGTTTGATCTTTTAAAAATATTTGTATACTTTCTGTTTTTAACTTTTTAAGACTGTATTTCAATTATGTAAGCTGCCTTTGGGGGTGCAGGTTTAAGGAGAAAAGTAGGGCAAAAATATTTTAACCAACCAAGGAAGGAAGGAAGGAAGGAAGGAAGGAAGGAAGGAAGGAAGGAAGGAAAAGGAAAAGAAAGAAAGAAAGAAAGAAAGAAAGAAAGAAAGAAAGAAAGAAAGAAAGAAAGAGCCTCTTTTCATCATCAATTTTGAAATACAATCAAAGCATTAAAACAGGACTTCACAACCCTGGGTCCCCAGATATTCTTGGACATCTCCCAGAAATTCTGGCCTCTGGGAGTTGTAGTCCAAGAACAACTGAGGACCCAAGGTCAGTTGCATTAATTCTCACAGCACAAATGGTCCAATCAAGTTGCACATTGATGACAGTTTGCTCTTTACGTGTCACACAAGACAGCCCTCATAGCCTTTAAAGGGATTTTTGGAAACTTTCCAGCATTTCCACAGAAAGCCAATTTAGATATGAAAAATTAGACCTGATGATTCCAAATATCCCCATGGGCAGATAACAAAAGCCTCCTGACCTAACTTTGAAGCATCCAAACTCTACCAGCTTGGGAATAATAATTCTGAAAGATCTTTTGGTCAGTCAGGGAGCAGATAGAACACCTCTTTTCTTCCCTGACTCAAAAGCAACCTAAAGATTTGCAGTTGTTTGACATGCATTGCATTAGTCAGATTAGCTGGAGTGAAGATCTATGTTCTACCCAACTTTCTTCCTCCTTTTCTGAATGATCTCATCGCCTTCCCAGGCATGTGAGTTAACGAAGCTGCTGCTTTAGTGTTTATGTAAGGTCTATATTTGTAGGCAAGTGTTTTGGATTGTCAACAGCCATGCTTTACAGATTTCACTGCTCAGGACATGTGCCTGTTTGGATTCTATATTTTGCCACCTTCTGATTACATCAGCCCAAGGCTGCACAACGCAGAAGTATGAACCAAAGTACAAGAAATGGATTATGTAAACTTTGCAGTGCTTGGTGTTACTGAAAATGCAGGCTTTGTGAGGACCCCCAGGTATCCTTCTTGGATGACCCTGAGAGGGCTCTTTTCTGGAGTGGAGTTAAATAAGGTAGCTCAAGGCATCAAGAAGTTGACTTCAGCCCCTCAGTTCTTGGGCATTGCCACCGTATAATCATTTACTGGGAGGAGTGGAGCTCTGCATCCTCAGCCAGATGGAGGAACCCTCACAGGTGGTCCAGGCATGGGGTTCCTTAGCAAGAGTGTTGGATATATGCTGTCAAGTGTCCCTGTAGGTGGGGAGCAAAGACTTCCACTGTGGCCACTTCCCCTAAATCTTGCCAGCCCATAAGTATGATAATCCTCTTGGGCAGCTTGGCCAAACTCCAAAAGGACCTGGCTGGGATCTCCTGGGCAGTGGGGTAGAGGGCAGGGAGGACTTGGAAACTGCAGAGAAATTAAATGAGTTCTTTGCATCTGTCTTCATGATGGAAGACCTGGGGCAGATTCTGCTGCCCAAACCGCCCCTCTTGACTAAAGAATTAAATCAAATACAGGTTAAAAGAGAGGATGTTTTAGAACTAATTGATAAATTGAAGATCAACAAGTCACCGGGCCCAGATGGGTTATTAAGGAACTGAGAAATGAAATTGCAGATCTCTTAACGGCAATGTGCAACTTGTCTCTTAAAACGGCCACAGTGCTGGAGGACTGGAGGATAGCGGATGTCACACTAATTTTTAAAAAAGGTAGGAGGGAATGGAATTCCAATGAAATGCCCCAGTTTAAGTTTTTTTTTTCATAAAGCATTAAAAGTTGATGTGTGATGTTCGCATGATGAAAAGTTTAAGATTTTTTTTTCAATGGAATACCCTGGTTTGCCTTTTTTCTGACCTCTGGAATGAATTAATTGGTTTTCAGTGCATTCCTGTGGATATAGATATAGGATGGGAGACAACTGGATGGAAAATAGTGCCTGTGAAAGGGATTTGGGGGTCTTGGTGGACCACAAATTGAACATGAGTCAGCAGTGTGATGTGGCGGCCAGGAAAGCCAATGCGATTCTTGGTTGGATCAACAGAACCATAGTGTCTAGATCAAGGGAAGTGATAGTACCACTCTATTCTGCTCTGGTCAAACCCCACCTGGAGTAGTGTGTCCAGTTCTGTGCTCCTCAATTTAGCAGGATGTTAACAACATTGAGCGGGTGCAGAGGAGGGTGACCAGGATGGTTGAAGGTCTGGAGGAAATGTCTTATGAGAAATGGCTTAAAGATCTGGGAATGTTTAGCCTTTCAGAAAGAAGGCTGAGAGGGGATATGATAGCTACAGTATGTTTAGATATTTGAAAGGATGTCATATTGAAGAGGGAACAGGTTTGTTTTCCATGGCTTCTGAGACTAGGATGCGATCAATGGTTTCAAACCACAGCAAAAGAGATTCCATTTGAACATTCAAGAATGTCATGATGGTTAGAGATGCTTGGCAGTGGACTATGCTGCCACGGAGGGTGGTGAAGTCTCCTTCTTTGGAGGTTTTTAAGCAAAGGCTGGATGGCCATCTGTTGGAAATACTGGGATGGGGGTTCCTATATGGCAGGGGGTTGGAGCAGATGGCCCTTGAGGTCTCTTCCATCTCTATGATACTATGATTCTATGATTCTGTGATTCTAAAGGTTCTGATAGTTGTTGTGAGTTGTTTGGGCTCTGTGGCTGGCATCTTCAGAGGGCAAGAATCTCAGGGAACAAGGAGTTTCTCTCTGTGCTCTGGGGTATAGAATTAGTGCACAGAGCACAGAGAGAAACTCCTTGTTCCCTGAGCTCCTTGCCCTCTGAAGATGCCAGCCACAGAGTCTGGTGACACGTCAGGAAGAACAACCTCCAGAACACAACCAAACAGCCCAAAAACTCACAACAACTATCAGATCCTGGCCGTGAAAGCTTTCAAGAATACATGAAAAGTTCTGTCACAGAGCCTCCTTCCAAAATGATTGATCCCTTTTTCTGGCAGTTCACACCACTGGTAGCTCATGCTGTCTGGGAAGTCAGATGTTGCAGGGACTCCTAGGTTCAAGATGCTCACCAAAAATGCTGGACATGGCTTGGACTTGGATGTCTGGAACCCTGGGATGGCAACAAACCAAAGTTCTCTCTGATATGAAGAGTTTCCATCATGTCTTGTTCACTACTAATCTGGGATCAAGGAGCCTGATCAGAAAACTCTGTGAAGATAACCAGGTTCCAAACTGTGAACCCCCTGTTTGCTCAGAGTCACAGGGCACATATGGTAGCAACTTACTGAGCAGAAGGTGCTACAAGCAGAATCAGGAGGTTGTCTGTGAAGATTCCCAGTCATCCAGGTGAGAATATCTAGAAGTTGAGTCATGGCAACTGGACATTTCTTGTTAGGCCAAAACATCCATGGGTGTTGGGAGGAGCTGCATGGGGTGACTTTCATACCCATAAGCTAAGCTAAGTGTTCTGCTTATATACAGCCCAATACCACTTCAGCTAGTCTCTGGGCAGTTTACAGTTATAATTAGATTCACAGGGTACACATTGCCCCCCCCTGCAAGCTGGGTACTCATTTTACCAACCTTGGAAGGATGGAAGGCTGAGTCAACCATGAGCCTTCTACCTGGGATTGAACCCCAGGTTGTGAGCACAGTTTTACTTGCAGTACAGGCATTTAACCACTGCACCATGGGGCTCATCCATTATCCATCTAAACCTGTAGTTCTCAACTGGTGGGTCCCCAGATGTTCTTGGACTGCAACTCCCAGAAGCCTCCACCACTCGCTGTGCTGGAAGGGGTTTCTGGGACTTGCAGTCCAAGAACATCTGGGGACCCACAGGTTGAGAAGCATTGATCTAAACAGACCAAGGTGAAGTGAAACAAACTACCACCTTCCTCAGACTGTAGAAGCAACTTGGATGAGTAGACAAAGGTCTCGACCGAACAAGGAAAGAAGTCCAGTTGCTATGACTCAACTTCCAGATAATCAGGAGGTTCTCACACTTATTCTTGCACAGCTGCAAAAAACTATTATGAATGCATGACAGAGAAGCCAAATCACACTAGCAAATCAGAGACTGATGTTTGGGCAGGATGCATTTTGCTTTGGAATGATTGGTGACCTTCATAGAGTTCCCAAGGGATAGGAGACATTATTAAGACCTGAACTTAGATTTTAGAATGAGGAACAGTCAACACAGAAAAATCCACACCTTGCGTAGGGCTGTCCTGCTGATGATCCAGACTGGAACTTGGTTTTGTTCACCTGCATAGCCAGCAGATTTAACGGGCTGGCTTCTCATTTCAAGCATTTTCATGACAAACGGGTTTTGTTTTGTTGCATCTTTAAACAGAAGAGGAAGCAGGATGGGATGTTTTAGTCCACCCCACTCGCTAAGGATCTTTCCTTAGGTGATGGTTGGGGGCCGGATTCTTAGCACTTGAAAACAAGTACAGCTAAACATAAGCAGTCTCCTGGTTAATGAGTGCTAATTGACTTTTTGTCTTTCTTTTTTACAGAGTATTTCTAAGCTCCTTTCAGAGTAGAGACAAGGAAGGACAGCTGACAGCAAAGTGGGGGGGTTAGTTCTCTATGGGAAAAACCCCACAAAAACACTTGCCAGGATCCATCAAAGACTTATATTAAAGCCATATTTCAGAGAGGGGTGAACGAAATCACCCCTGTCAAAAAGCGTTTTGGCATTGAGGAAACATGAAAGGAGCTACCAGCAATAATCAGCTCATGAAATCCATTACATGTTTGACCCTGCTGTGGTTTCAGCAGGCTGAAGGAGGACTTCTTTGAAGGTGGGGTGGGCATTATTGATTGTGAAGGAAATGTCAATGTGTCACATGGCCAATTAACTTGGCACTTCTCTCGATCAATAGCCTAATTGCCTCCTCTTTAGAATGGCCTCTAATTTAATTAACCCTCCACCTGCTTAATTTTTACTTGGCTTTCCCAGGAGGAAGCAAAAGCAGTAGAAGGAGGTGATGAAATGGGATGAGGCTGGATGATGGTGCAAGTGCCTTTTGAAACCCTCTTGGTTTTCCTCAACTGGGGTGAATTTGGAAAAAGGGAATCCCCCCCTCTCTCTTTCTCTCTCTCTCTGTGTCCGTCTGTTTGTCTGTCCGTTCATCCATCCGTCCGTCTGTCTGTCCGTCCGTCCTTCTGAGAAGCTACTACTCTGGATGGCCAAAACAATGAAGCATAACAGTAATAGAAAGACATTTTTAAAAAATCAAAAGAAAAAGATTCCAAATTTCCAAATTCTGGGGCCATTCTAAAGAGGACCCCAAATGTTGTAAAAGGAATTTATGAAAAATAATTCCAATGGGTTCTTTGTTCCTCTTGAATACGAAAGTGTCCTTTATTGGGTATGAGAATGGATACAGTTCTGTGAGGATTGCTGCCCAGAGACCACTTGGTATTGGGGCCGCTACCAAGTGAGTAAAACAATAATAAATAATAATAGTCGAATGCTGCCAAATCCATTTTGACTAGCGTTGATCTTTTTCACAGGGTTTTCTAGGTGGAGAATATCCAGAAGTGGTTCACCCTTCCCTTCTTCTGGAGGTCCCCTGGGACTGTCCAGCTTGCCCCCATCCCAAGGTCACCCAGGCTGGCTCTACTCGCCCAGAGCAGAATCAAACTCCCAACCTCTGGCTCTGCAACTGGACACCTAAACCAGGAGATCATTTTCCCCCTTAGAGCGTAACTCTAATTACTGTATATACTAGAAGATAAGCCTAGTTTTTCAGCCCTAATTTTGGGCTGAAAAAAGGGGTCCTCGGCTTATATTCAGGTCAATACTTTTAGCCACTGAGGCAAGTGCTTGGGTTGGTGGCTAAAAGTCATCTTAAACATTGCATGCCACTTCTCATGACCTCCCTCTGCATCACAGGGGAGCGGCACACAATGTTTAAAATGACTTTTAGTCACTGAGCCAAGAAGCACTTGCCTCAGTGGCTAAAAGTCATTTTAAAAATCACACACTGCTCCCCCAGCTCACAAAGGAGGAGCTGCCAGGCCCTGCTGCATTTCCCACCCTAGACTTATACTCGAGTCAATACGTTTCCCCAGTTTTGAGGGGTTAAATTAGGGCCTTGACTTATACTCGGGTCGACTTATACTCGAGTATATACGGTCAGTGCTTTTATTGCTACAACGTTTGTTTTGTTCTTCCTGGACTTTTTTTTTTTTAACCATAAGCCAACAGATTCTAAACAAGCAAGCAAGCGAAAGCTGTCTTTTTAAAAGTGGGACCTGTGCCCTGTTTGCATTACATCACTCTCCAGCAGATCTTTTTTTGTCCCAGTGGTGACTCACTACCCACTGCCCACCTGGAACTGGGTGGGTGGGCCCCCTCAATAATCCACAGCTTGGATCGCTCCAGCTCTAAAACTGGATCTTGGTGTTTGGGCAAGTGTGAACACCCACCACCAGAGCCCAGATGGCAAGGTAAGCAGTGGATTGACAGCCAAAGAACCCGGAATGTCACTCTCTCCCAACCAGCTGTCCACTGTATCAAAGGAAATAATAAGGACAAAGAAACGTGGTCAAATCTTTCCACTTGGGCTCCTTGCTCACCCTCTTTTTTGGCAAGCTTCAGATAAGGAAAGTGAGGTTTTCAAAGAAAGAAAGAAAGAAAAAGAAAGAAAGAAAGAAAGAAAGAAAGGTGAGTGAAACAAATCACAGCACAGGTGGATAGAACTAGGGATGAGATGGGGAAAACAGAATGTAGAAGAGGCTTTTCACAATCTCTCAAAAATGGTTACAACCCACCAGGATCTTTGGCCAGAGCTGCATGGAAAAATAAAATGAATGAAAGTGCTTCTTTACACTTTTCACTTAGCTGAACTGTAGAACTCATTGCCACCAGATGTTGTAAACAGCGATAACAGTGCATCGGTTGGTCTGAGTTGAGTCATGGGTGGCCCTTGAAGTTAAGCTGCCAATATTCAGGAAGCCGGACACATGGTGAACATAATAGGCAAAGACAAGATCTATAAAGAAGTCTATGTGTGCCAGCTCTATTTCTGAAATAATAATAATAATAATAATAATAATAATAATAATAATAATAATAATAATAATAATAATAATAATAATAATAATAGAACCACAGCGCTGGAAGGGACTCTGTGGATCATCCAGTCCAGCCCCTGTCAAGGAGGCCCAGTGGAGGAATTGAACTCCCAACCTCTGGCTCCACAGCTGGAGGCTTTTTAAAACCCCTAAAGCTATTCAGCAATTCATTCATGGCTTGGACAAATAATTCTGTGCTCCTATTTTTGGAGAGCATCCTCAAGTGTAATGTTCCTTGTTCTGTACAAGGATCTTCTTGTACAAAACATCCTTGTTCTGTAGCAGCGCAAGTTGGCCAGCCTTGGTTTGATCTTCACATGCTCTGAACTCGATTGTCTCTGCCTGGTCCCTGGGAGAGACCCACGGATAGTAGTTGCCTGTTCCAGAAAGAGAATGTTTTGCCACCTTTTAAATTCAAAGCTCGCACCCCAGTAAGTTTGGCTCAAACTCACCCGCTCAGCTTGTTTTCCATCCCAGTGCAGAGGACCATGAAAAAGTTTGGGCAGGCTGGTGTCGGAGAAGTGAGGAAGATTCCCTCCACTGAGCTTCAGACTGACAGGATTCCTTACAGAAGTATCAAGAGAAGGGAATGGCTTGTTTGTTTTTCAAGCAGCTGAGCGTCGAGATCTGGGTCAGGTGCTTTGTGGAAAAGGTTTCACCCCAGGTTGCTGGTCGGCTACGGATCAGAGAGAAGAAAGAACATCTTGGCCTGCTTGGCAGCCACTTCAGACTCTGCATGCCCAGCAGGAGTTGTGTGATGAGTGAGCACATTTAGAACTTGGCTCTTTGCAGGCCCACAACCTTTAAACATTACATTGCCCTCATGCAATGGGGGCTGGGTGAAGGGCTGAGTTGAACCCCCGCAATGCAGAAATATACCCAACCCTCAACTCACCCAAAATTTCTCTAGCTAGCCACAGTTGCTTACATGACTGCAAAACCGTAAGGGTTTTGTGAACTGCTCACAAAAACCTTAAACCAGGTCTTGTAACTTCTTAGGGCGCTTTTACACGACCCCTAAAATCCGATCCAAAGGGCTCCAAGATGCGGAGCTTAACATTGTTTTCCCACCAGCTCCGGACTAAAAGAAAAATTAAGTTTGACCATGCCCACCTAAGCGTGCCCCAGTGCATTTTCCAAGTACCTGGTCTCTGAAGGTGACAAATTTCTGGTGCGGATTGCAAAGCAGTGAGTGCCGGGCTCTTTTCACCTTGTTTGTTTCTTTGTTTTGCCCACCACCTCTTTAAGAGACTGGGATGCTTCCCGGAGCAGCTCCCATGGCAGACAGAGGTGAGCCTGCATTTTTCTCCCCGTTTTTCTCCCTCCCCTCATGCAGACAGGAACAATGGAGTGTGGAGGGGTGGGAACACAGGAAGAGGGACAAACCCCCATGATCTCTGGTCTGAATTTAAGTAGCAGGCAGATTCTAGAGGTCATGTAAAAGCACCCTTAGTTACTTTTCTAAGTAAAGGGAGGAATGTGTGACCCAAGGGGTGGATGAAGATGATGACATGGTTTGGCACATCAACTTGTGTTGCTGCCTCATAGCCTGTTGTGAGTGTCAAGGTGACTGTAGTGAAGACCAGGGAAGAACCTGGTTAGTACTATGTCATTATTTTCCCCTTTTTGTAAATTTATACACTGCTACTTTAGGTTAGGATGCTACCCTAAGCGGTTTTCAAAGGCAAAATGAGCAATAACCACCCAACCACCCAATAAAACCATAGAATAATAAATGGTGACATCAAATAAAATCTCAAATGATGATAGCATTCTGTTGAAAAGGAAAGCAAGCCCCTAAACTTTACTTTCCATAACAATTAAAAAGAGAGATAAAAAAGTATTTTGGAAGCTCCTATTTGTACAGTATGAATCACAGAATCACAGAATAATGAAGTTGAAAAGGGGGTCTACTAGTCCAACCCCTTTTTTCGAGGAAGGAATCTGAGTCAAAGTTGTCCAAACAGATGGTTGTCTAATTTTCTCCTATAGGCCTCCAGTGTTGGCGCACTTACCTCTTCCCGGGGTCATTGGTTCTTTTGTCGTACTGCTCTAACAGTGAGGAAGCTTTTCCTGATGTCCAACCACAATCTCACTATTAATTAATGGTTATCTATTAATGGCTGACTGCTTTATTTCCAGGTGAGGGTTTATTTATTTATTTATTTATTTATTTATTTATTTATTTATTTATTTATTGGATTAAGCAGATGATGTGAACCATGAAATATTACTCTCAAATAAATCTATCCAAAAGGCGCTGGGATACTTTTATTCTGAGATATGTAAGCCGGGCCATACTAAGATGATGACCTCTGAAAAGTTTATTCTGATAGCCCACACAGATGGTACCTGCTCACAGTCACCCAGAAATAGAATACTATGGGAAAACTGACAGACTCAGATGCCAAGATCCAAGCGGAGAAGGTAGCGACGGGGGGTGGTAGTGGTGTCTGTTGAGCACTACCTTGACAGGGACGCCTTCGTGCATCCCTCCAAGTTATTTGCAGCTTTCCTGAAAACCTTTGCAAGCGAGATAGCTAGCAGCCCCTCGCCTGCCGCCTCCATGCTGACAACCTGTCAGATTGGCATCTGTGAGGGCTTAATCAGCTGTAGAACCACGTGGAAATCAAAGGTGGCATGCATGGGAAGGGTCATTGATTATCCCTGGGCAGAATGGTAACAATGAGTTTGCTTCTCTCCCCCCCCACCCCCATCATCACCAAAACACGTGGTGGGGGTGATGGGGACAGATCCGGAATGGGGCCATGGGGGAACAAGGAGGAAGTCCCTGCACCTTCCAGTGAAGAGTGAGGTGTAGAAACATATGGCAGATTTAAAATGGACAGGACAAGATAAATCATCTGTGAACAGTGGCTGGCCAATTAGTTTTTGGCACTGCCATATTAAAATTTATAAAAGAAGGGATGAGGGAAAAGTTTATTGGATAGCCAGGGGGCTCTTTTCAAAAGAGTTTTCCAAGAGAAACTGCACAACAGATTAAGACAAATCCCCAATTCGGTTGTATGAGGTCAAGGTCGAAACCAAGTTTGGTTTTACATCAGTGATTCCCAACCTTGGGGGAATGTTCTTCGGCTATAACTCCCAGAAATCCTTGTCAGCAGAGCTAGTGGCAAAGGCTTCTGGGAATTGTAGTCCAAGAACATCCTGAGGATCTGAAGTGCTGAAGCAATGCTCTAGGGCAGTGGTGTCTAAACTCTGGCCCTCCAGATGTTTTGGACCGCAACTCCCATAGACATACGTCTGTGAAGATTCTCAGTCATCCAGGTGCGTTTAACTGGGAGTTGAGTCATGGCTAAAAAAAAAAGAAGTTCAGTAGCCATGACTCAACTCCAAGTTAACTCCCATAGACCTTTGTCATTGTCATTATAGGCTTGGAATTCTGGGAGTTTTGGTCCAAAACATCTGGTGTGACAAAGTTTGGACACCCCTGCTCTAGGGCCAAGCTAGAGGCCAAATCAAATTAAGTGCTCACTGATTGCTTCATCTTACAAGGTGCCTGAAATCTGGCAGGTTCATCTCTCTAAAATCTATCCTGTCTCCAGGTTTCATGTATGTTGCTGCAACACCCTGTTGAGTCCCCAGTAGGCTATTCCTACTGTACGCTGCTGAATTTCCCAAGGTCCAATGAAAGAAATTCAACACAGAGAGGTCCAGGAAAAATTACCGGTTTATTAGACCTAATAAAGGACCTAATAAAGGACCCTACAACCCAGTTTTTAGCATTTGATTTTCCAGTTGAAAGCCCATTCATCGACTTTGGAAATATATAGACCAGTTTGGATTCAGGACAAGGATTGAATCAGATCAAGGCTGGAAAAGGACACATTCAAAAGTTCTTCATTGTGGAAGGAGAGCAAGGCCTCCAGTGGGAGGGAGTTACAGAGTTTGGGGGCAGCCACCAAGAAGCCGCACTGTCTCAAATGTTACCTATAAAAACATATAGATCCCTGGGGTAAAAGCGTTTCCACTCCTCCTTAGTTTAATATATCTGGTAGCATATATATAATATATGCCCCCATCACCTGACAGGAAACATTCTTGGCAAGAGGCCATCATATTATGGGTCTGTTCCAGCATATCAATTCCTGCATTCCCTGCCAGCATTCCTCATTATTCTTCAAGATTGCAAACGGAAGCCATAGACTCAGATTGCAGTGAGGCCCCACTAAGAGAGTTTGCATCTGAGTCACTGGGCATGAGAGCTTGGAGTCATTCTTTCCCAGCTTTCCAACAGTGGCTAGGTGCCCACAGCGTGGCAGCCCGCCCGCCCGATTGGCTCGATAACTCCTGGAAGCAGCGGCATTTGTTCCTACACTCAGCAAAATAAATTGTGGCATAATTCAGGTGATATGAATAAATCAAGAAGTGTCTTTCAAAGCAATTTGGAAGAAGAACGGCCTTGCTTTGAAGCTGAAGAGGCTCAGCCTTTGCTTTTAGAGGCAATCGTTCTTGGCATCCAGGTCAGAAGGCACAGCCTCAGCCTTTATCTAAAGTAAAATTCTGAATGGGGAGGTTTGTGAGCCCCTACCAAACACTCTGGGAATTTCAAGGGATGGAAAAATGTTTGTCCATGTGGTTAGTAAAAGTTTGTGATTGCCTATGATATGTAAATGGCAATTATTTCAGTGGAGGCTGTTTCCTTGAGTTCGGCATGAATTGGAAAAACAGTGATTCATTTTGATTCATGATTCATCAAGGTCAACAAATCACCCCCAAATATCTATCTATCTATCTATCTATCTATCTATTTCTAAAAATCTATCTATACAAATTGATTCACCATAGAAAATCGTAAATTAATATATGTTCACTTTTTTAAAAATTTAAAGACCTACAGTATAAAACCACAACCTGCACACTCAGACACCAAATTTACAAGGTAGCTTCTTCAGACTCTCCTTTACAAGCTCTACAAGTTCACAAAGTTTGAGTTCCAGATGTCTGAATTATACAGCCTCTAAGGAGCTCCTCTCCCACACCTCCAGGAAAGTGCTTGCATTAACCTAGAATTGCCCAAATGTTCAAACATGGAACACAGAATGATGCCATAAATGTATACACCACCTAACCCTTCAGTGTTCGAGAGAAGCATCATAGTAAACCAATTAGAACAGTAATTTGTTAACAAATAATGCATTATTAAATGTGTTGAGGATCTTCACCAGCAACTGTTTAATAAACAGTTAACATTCCCTAGAATGCAGAGTAACATATGGTGTAAGGAGCTGTCACAGTCAATCAGAACTGGCTTCTGAGAAGAAACTTCTCAACTGAGGTTTTCTAAGGCCAAAGGCATTCATTGCTAGCTCCAATGTCTTCTGGACTTGCCTCTTTTGAAAGTTGTAGATGACATTATAACCACTCCACTGTGTGTATTTGTGTGAGACCTTTTGACAAGGTCCCGCACCAAAAGCTCTTGAATAAACTTGCCAGTCACGGACTCAAGGGACAGGTCTTGTCCTGGACCAGCAACTAAGGGCCAGGAAACAGAGGGTAGCACTAAACAGACACTTCTCCAAGTGGAGGGAGGTAAAGAGTTGGGTCCCCCAAGGTTCAGTACTGGGACCCCTCCTTTTCAGCCTCATCATAAATGATCTAGAAGTAGGAGTAAATAGCAAGGTAGCCAAATTTGCTGACAACACTAAATTATACAGGGTAGTAAAAACTGAGAGAGATTGTGAGATGCTCCAGAGAGATCTATTGACACTGGGGGAGTGGGCAAACCAGTGGCCAATGAGCTTCAACATTAGCAAGTGCAGAGTGATGCACGTTGGGGCAAAAAAGAAGAAGAACCAATTATATTTATAAATGGATGGGGTCTGAACTCTCTGCAGCAAACCAAGAAAGGTACCTTGGTGTCCTGGTGTACACCTCTATGAAGGTGTCGATCCAGTGTGCCGCAGCAGTGAAAAAACAAACTCAATACTAGGAATCATTAGGAACGGTATAGAAAATAAGTCAGCAAGTGTCATTTTGCCTCTTTATAAATCTATGGTGAGGCCCCATCTGGAGTATTGTGTCCAGTTTTGGTCACCATATCTCCAGAAGGATATTATGGAAATGGAAAAAGTGCAGAGCAGGGCAAACAGAATGACTAGGGGACTGGAGCACCTTCCATACCATCTGAGGCTGCAACAGCTGGGCCTCTTCACTCTCGAACGACGGCGCATAAGAGGTGACTTGATTGAAGTTTATAAAATCATACATGGTGTGGACAAAGTAGATAAGGAAAAGCTGTTTTCCCTATTGCACAACTCTAGAACTAGGGGGCACTCCATGAAACTTTTGGGTCTCTAGATCTCAAACAAATAAGAGGAAGTCCTTTTTCACCCAGAGGATCACTGGTCTGTGGAACTCCCTTCCAGAACAAGTGGTGGCAGCTGTCAGCCTTGACAGCTTTAAGAAAGGATTAGACAAGTTCATGAAGAACAAGGGGATCCATGGCTATCATTATAGATGCCTAAGGACAACCTCCGGGTTGGAGAGACAGGCAGGATATCTCTCAATGCCATTTGCAGGGAATCATAAGCAGGTGAAGACATCTGCTTGGGAATACCCTGAAGCAAATGGTGAGCCGCTGTGTGAGACAGAATGCTAGAATGGATGGGCTGTGGCCTGTTCCAGCAAGGCTGTTCTTATGTTCTTATGAGACAACTATGTGAGTCTAGCAAGGTAGGGAGGGCACTAAAGTAATTCTGAGCATTTTGCTCACAGCCTAGGCTGGACACTTGCACATCACTAAAAAGAGATTCTGGCTTCCCCAAAACTGCATGAGGTGATTTGTATGTACCTATGTCAAAGGAGAAGTGATCCCCCGCCCAATTCTATCCAAAGCATGTCTTACCTGAATGAGTACATATGGATGAGATCAACCTACAGGAAGCCAGATTTTGGCTGAATATCAGGAAAAACTTCCTAACTGTTTGAGCAGCACAACAATGGAACACATGACATTGGATTTTATATTACTATGCACGTGCTTTAATATGGATAAAGGAATAGATATGCCAAAGAAATAAAAGATTATTATATTCAGAGGGGCATGATTTGCAATTAAGTTGGCATGCATTCTTATGGTATAGAAGGATGGAAACACACAAATGTTTTGAAAGAAATATAATAAGAAACTCACTCTTAAGAATCTCGGAAAAGATGAAATTTAAAATTTATCTGAAAATACCCAGGTGGGTCTTGAATTCTGAACGACTTTGTGAGGGTTCCCCGTTTCCCCAGGCACTCCGCCCTTCAGGTTTCAGTAAGGACACATTTTTGAAAGAACAGACTGGACTTTTATTCGGTTCTTCCATTATTACGGAGACTCTTTTCTTGATTACAGTTCCAACATCTTTAACTTCAGTAACAAACGGATTATTCTTTGATTCATGTGTTGTTGTCTCGTTACAGTCGTGACCGACTCTTCATGACTCCATGTCCATGGAGTTTTCTTGGCAAGAATACTGGAGTGGTTTGCCGGTTCCTACTCCAGACACCCTACAGCACCTGGTATTCCCTGGTGGTCTCCCATCCAAGTACTAACCAGGGCCGACCCTGCTTAGCTTCCGAAATCAAGCGAAATTGGATATGCTTAGGGCATCTAGGCATATTCATACAACGGAGTAAACATAGATAGATCTAACCCTCCCCCTAGTCTTTGAGAGATTTGCTTCCACCACTTTCCTTCCCCTCTTTCTTGAATAGGCTCGGCTCCCCCACTTGCACTCCAATCTCCGAAGTGGATTTGGGCCCAGGTACACATCCTCCCGGTTCTTTCCTCCTCCTCCTTCAGCTTGGCCAGCCATTGTTCCCAAGCCAACTCCTTCCGGATCTCCTTTCTGTTGCGGTTATACTCTCGAGCCTCTCGCTCACCCCAATACGAGCAGTGTTGACGATGTGCCCTTCTCCTTTAACTTTCAGCCTCTGGCTTTGGCATCATCATTTGTTCCCACTCTCCAGTCCATGGGTTTTCCATCCAAACCCATACCCAGTCTGGGGGCAAGACACATGGCGTACCCTTTTTACATTGTCCAAACCCCACCTCCACCACAGCTGATTGGCTGGGCTTTCCCGCCGTTTCTGTCTCCTTCTCCTCCATAACCCGGGTCTTAGCTTTACCCTCTTCCTTCTCCCTTTCCAGAATCTTCAGGGAGTCTTTGGACTGCTTCCAGAGCATTTCTCTTTCCTGGGTTTCACTGTCCTGAGCAGCTCTACGTTCTTCCTCATCCTCCTTTGTTTCTCCAGCCACTCATCCCTGTCACTGTCTTGTGGTGCTGATGTCCCTTTCCCGCCTTCACCCCCTTCAGGGTAGCTTCCCTCACAGACCTCTTGAATTCCGAGGGAACTTTGAAAACCAAAACTCAATTAGTGGATCAAGGACTGACTTTTTCATGGTGGCCTCAAATGCAAATACAGTGAACCCTTGTATAACAAACAGCTTGTATAACATAAAATCTGTACAACATAAAAAATTCCGGAGATAGGGGAAATTTGCTTAACACAATCGCCTATGGGGAAAATCCATACAACATAAAAATGGGATTACTCCATTTTCAATGCATTCCTATGGGAATTTGTATAAAGGAAAACTTGCTTAACACAATTTCATTCAGAACGAATTAATTCCTTTATACAAGGTACCACTGTACAATAAATTAATTTATAAGCAAGGTTTTTATAAAGAGTACACGGTATATGACAAAATCTTAGTAATGACAGAAGATAAACAAATTCAAAAAAAATCTACAGTTTTTACTACAATGGAACATACAAGATGAAGAAGTGAAGGACACTATGCTAAAACGGGCCAAGATTTTTGGCCATAGTATTAAACTCCAAAAATGGCAATAACTATGGATAAAGAATTTTATGCTAACTTTGGCTACTCCATATAAAGAAAACCTTTATAAAATGTTTTATAGGTAGCATATAAAGCCAGCAAATTTAGCCAAAATGTTCCCTAATATGTCAAATAAGCTTTGGAAATGTAAAACTCCAGAAGGAACTTATTATCATTCCTGGTGGACATGTGAGAAAGCAAGGGGATACTGGGTCAAAAATTCACACTTGGGTTAAGTAAATTGCAAAAGAAGAATTAAAGTTTAAACCGGAGATATTTTTGCTAGGATTACTGCCAAACACAGTAGATAAGCCAAAATCTTACATAATATTATATCTTTTGGCAGCAGCTAGATTATTGTGGGACCAGTTTTGGAAATGTGAAAAGCTCCCAAGCGATGAGATGATTGTTAAGAAAATATTAGAATGTGCAGAAATGGATAGGTTAACAAAAAGCTTAAAGGGACAATAAGATTTGATGTTTTATTTGAGTTGGGACCTCTTCTACAACTGGTGGAAGACAAAAGCATTTTAGTAAAAAAAAAAAAGGGGGGGGGAGGATGATATTAGATTGATAATAGAAAGTCAATGATGGAAACTCACCAAACGAGATATGTACACTGTAAATTGCTATATGTTTTAACTCTTTTTACTTTTTGTTTTTTTTCCTGTTCTTCTTTTTGATGTCTATTAGAGATGGGCACGAAACGAGAGAGTTTTCGTTTTCGTTTTCATTTTTTTGTTTCGTTACGCAACAAAAATGAAACGATTTTTTTAAAAACAAAATGAAAACAAAAACGAAACGACCAAATTTGCTGTGTTTTTCGTTTTCATTGCAGCAGATGCATTGAACTAAAAAGAATGGTAACGAAACAGCAATTTTTCGTTTTCATTTTCATTTTTTCGTTTCATTACCTAATGAAACAAAAATGAATTTTTTTGCCAAAAACATCACGAAAACAAAAACGAACCGAAACGGACCCCTAAACGACCAAACGACAAACGAAACACCATTTTTTTGAGTCGTGCCCATCTCTAATGTCTATTTTTATTTTATTTTATTTTAATTATAATAAAATACCATATATACTTGAGTATAAGTCGACCCGAGTATAAGTCGAGGCCCCTAATTTAACCCACCAAAACGGGGGAAACATATTGACTCGAGTATAAGTCCAGGGAGGGAAATGCAGCAGGGCCTGGCAGCTCCTCCTTTTTAAGCTGGGGGAGTGGTGTGTGATGTTTAAAATGACTTTTAGCCACTGACCCAAACACTTGCCAGGCCCTGTTGCATTTCCCACCTTAGATTCCCCTGTAATGCAGAAGGGGGGGGGGTCATGAGAAGCGGCACGCAATGTTTAAAATGACTTTTAGCCACCGACCCAAGCACTTGCCTCAGTGGCTAAAAGTACTGACCTGCATATAAGTCGAGAGCCCGTTTTTTCAGCCCAAAATTAGGGCTGAAAAACTAGGCTTATATTTGAGTATATATGGTAATTTTTTCAAAAATGGAACCCATGACCTCATGGGCCCTCTAAGAAAAGTAAAGAGCTATTGGTTAGATCTACTTTGATTTGTGTTTCTGGACTGAGGCCCCTTCCAACTCCATTACACTAGGCTTCGACAAGAGAGACTGGACCAAATGAACTTTGTCTGCTGTTGAGTCTGCCTTCCAGTTGCTTCTCCCTGAGGATGATGGCCAACTCCAAGGTCCCCGATGCCCATTTTTAGATTTAATGTAGACTTGGATTGGGCAGTCATTCAAACAGAGGCACTCTTTCTTTCAAGACTACCCTCTAGCTGCCCTTGCAAAGGAAGACTGTCCTGCATAAAAGAAGACGTATGCCCTGACTTTCCTTCTCCAACTTCAAAATCACAGGTTGCATTTTCCTTGGATTGCAGTTCCTAAGAATGAGGTTACATTCAACCTTGAAGCAACAATATGAAATGTGCTCAGTGATTGTACAAGCGAGAAAGAGAGCTCACATGACAAAGGCATAGAATGCAAAGGGAGACAATACAGTTGAAAACTGACGAAAAATTGGATTCACGGTTGGAAGTTGCAAAAGAGTTTTCTTTTTTTAAAAAAGAATCTTCTGGAAGCTTCAAAGAAACGGGCCTAGGACAGCCCATGCTACACTTGTGGCTTGTCTAGAGGGAGAACATTTGGCCCGATGCACGTGCCAAAAGCTATTTCAACAAATCTTCAGAGCATGCTAAAACCCCAGAAAATTTTTTGTTGTTGGCAGAATGAGGAGAAAACAACTACTGGAAGAATGAGCCTTAAACTGATCCAGCTTTCATGCAGACTTGCCAGCGCAAGCTTTTTATCTTGTTCTCATAATTACAAAGTGTGCACCTGATCTTTCCCCACCCACCACCCACCCCCTTCAAGGACAAAAACGGTTGGGCTACAGCAAGCACTATTCAAAAACAGAGCGAGAAGCAGTGCCTTTCAACCATGTAGCATCTTTCGGCAGATGCTTCTCAATGTAGCATCTTCTAGCCAGTTCCTCTGTTATCAATCAGGTGCTACCCAAAAGGAATGCAGTGGTACCTCAACTTAAGAATTTAATCTGTTCCAAATACATGCTCTTAAGTCAAACTAATCTTGAGTCAGGGTACCTATCTAAAAATTGAAAAAAACAAGTTAAAAATTAAAAAATAAAATAAAAAAATATTTGTAATTCGAGCAGACCATATCTAAAATTTGTAAGGCGGCAGTTAAAATGCCAACAGTTTTCTGCTCTTAAGTCAAATTGTTCTTGAGTTGAGCTGCTCTTAAGTCGGGGTACCACTGTACTGCTTCAGATCGGCTCACAGGGTGTACAGGTTGGCCTGGTCGTGCCCCTGAACTGAACTAATTCTGATCTCCCCTGAATGGTGTGCTTCCAAAGCTTCCTAAGTCTCCATATTGTTCTTGCACTGCACCTGCTAGAAGCCTTATCCACTTGCTAGCTATACAGTATTTCTGGGAGTTGCCATCCAAGAATGTATGGGGACCCAAGGTTAGGAAGCATTCTTTTAATGTTTCAGACTGATCTTGAGAACTGATGGTGAAAAGAAGCACCCTCCCTCCCTCCCTTTTCTTTTCTTTTCTTTTCTTTTCTTTTCTTTTCTTTTCTTTTCTTTTCTTTTCTTTTCTTTTCTTTATTTAATAGGTGCAATACATAGATACATGCCTTTCACTTTGCTGTTATGGAACCTGAAAATGGTAGGATTTCCAGTAGAAACTGGATTTCCATCTTCTGCAAAAGTAATCCCTGTGCACAGAGGTTATAGAATCATAGAATCATAGAATCATAGAGTTGGAAGAGACCTCAAGGGCCATCTAGTCCAAACCCCTGCCATACAGGAACCCCATCACAATATTTCCAACAAATGGCCATCCAGCCTCTGCTTAAAAACCTTCAAAGAAGGAGACTCCACCACCCTTTGTGGCAGCATATTCCACTGCCAAACAGCTCTAACTGTCATGAAGTTCTTCCTAATGTTCAAATGGAATCTCTTTTCCTGTAGTTTGAAACCATTGCCCCAAGTCCTAGTCTCTGAAGCCATGGAAAACAAACCTGTTCCCTCTTCAATATGACATCCTTTCAAATATTTAAACATAGTTATCATATCCCCCCTAAGCATTCTTTTAGAGAGGCTAAACATTCCCAGTTCCCTAAGCCGTTCCTCATAAGACATTTCCTCCAGACCCTCAACCATCCTGGTCACCCTCCTCTGTACCCACTCGTGGTTGTCAACATCCTTTTTAAACTGAGGTGGACAAAACTGGACACAGTACTCCAGGTGGGGTCTGACCAGAGCAGAATAGAGTGGTACTATCACTTCCCTTGATCTAGACACTATGAGGGGAGCTGGAAGGCATGATCCAATCCCAGTAGAAGATGCACTCAACATCATGCTACTTGAAAATAAAAAATGGGTTGAATCCAGGCTGTTAGTGTGGTCCTGAGGCAACCACACACAATTTGTTTGCAGTGACATTCTTGGGAATAAAAAATGGAAAAGTCCCCCCCCCTCAAATACATGCTGCATAATGAAATTGTGATAACACACAGGATCTGAAAGATGGAGTGGTAGATGAAGGAACTTCTGACAGCTTCACCCTCTCCTAGGCAATCCAGTGTCAGAGGAGTCAGGGAGGGTCTCCATGTGAGTTAACGGAACTTGATAGATACTCTCCACATTTTTAACTGAAATGTAAAGCAACATACCTCTGTTAGTATAGAATTGTAGAATCATAAATCATAGAATCATAGAATCATAGAGTTGGAAGAGACCTCAAGGGCCATCCAGTCCAACCCCCTGCCATGCAGGAACCCCCATCACAGTATTTCTGACAGATAGCCATCCAGCCTCTGCTTAAAAACCTCTTTGCCTGCTTTTTAGGAATTTATCCATATGAAATACGACTCCCTTACCTGCAGGATCAGTATATAGCGATTCACTTATCCACAAATATTAAAAATCAAAGAAAATTTTATAATGTCCACCACAGAAATATATTTCTTCGATGTCTTTACAGGGGCTGGCCACTAGATGGAGACAGTGACCATGCTATGTTTTTCATTGCGGGTCCCATTTTGGTTCATTTTTGTTTTTTTGTGAATTTTTTGAAAAAATTTCATTTCGTTGGTTCATTTTTTCATTTTTCATTTTTACCTGCTTTTGGCGCAATTTAAAGCATTTCCGTGCGTGGGTGTCCCCCAACGCCCCAGACGAGAGGGAAAACACTAAAAAAAAAAATGATGCTGCCAGAGACACAGTATAGACTAGGTACACAGGGAGGCTGCAAATGTTTTTTATGCCCTCTGTGGCTGCCACACCTACCCAGTCTGCAACCTGGGCATGCTATTGGTTGAAATTGTCCAAGAATTTACATGATCCCATCACATGGCTTGCATCCATTTTGTGGCTGGTATCCATTTTGTGTCATCCTTAAAGGGAAAAGAAAAATACAATGCAATGGGAGAAAGACAAAAACAAACGTTTTAAGGACCCCAACCCCCTGGTAGGTAATAATTTCAAATAATTATCGCTGCATTTTTACAGATGTCCAGGGCATTTTAACACCCAAGAAATCAATATTAGGCATCTGGAAACCATTTTGGGTCAATGTCCCCTAACTCCCCTTAAAGGGAAAAAAAAATACAGCGATCTGAGAAAAGACATAAATGCATGTTTTAAGGACCCCAATCCCCCTGGCAGGTATTATCAGGCAGAATAAATAATTATCACTGGGTTTTTACAGATATTCAGGACATTTTTTAACATTTAAAACAGCTCATTTCATTGTGTGTCACCATTAACTAAAACGAAATGTAACGAACCTAATTTTTGTGGTTCTGTTCAGTTCGTTCCAATTTCATCGCCATTTTCGTTATTCATTTTGTTACGTAACAAAACGAATAACGAATAATGGAACGATTTTTCCCCCATTTCGTGCCCATCTCTAGTGTTCACTATTATGATAGTGTTTTGTTCCTATCCACATTTTCCAAGATCTGTGGGAGGGCTTGTAATAGATCCCCCGCCCCACATATGGATGTCCCACTGTATGTGCAAATGAATGGCTGCCTTTTTTGTGGCGAGGTCAGAACTTCTCTTTAAGAGATCAGTGTCTATCTTTCCTCCCTTGTTCTACTCCTGTTCATGGTTTTCTGGAATGTCGCTGCCAAAGTTCTGAATAGTTGCCTCCTGCTTCTTGGTTTTTTTTTTTTAAGTTCTATGGCATCAGGCAGGATAGATGGGCAAACAATTCTGCCCAAAGCAACCCTACTCAAGTGTAAGTCATTTCCATTTATGATACCTGATTTGTGGGGCTCCCCCCCATGGAGATCCAGAAACAGCCAAATGCTGGCTTGCCTGAAGATTATGACCAGGCTTGGTTATCTCTAAAAAGAGGAGGGTTTTATTTGGCCACAAACCAGTCTACAAGTCCAGGGCACAATGTCTCAAGGAGAGGAAAACCAACTATAAAACAGACCTTTTTGCTACTTGAGGGAGCACATCTGCAAAGCATGTGATGAATGCATAGCTAGTTCAAGCTTGGTGACCTTAAGCGAGCTCTTACATTTTAATGGCTTTCCTCTGGCAGATGTGGAAGCTATCGATCGAATACTGCTATCAAAACTTTTCAAAAGGGGGAAGAAAAACCCTCCCTTACCGGTGTTTTTCGTTGCTGCTACAGATTAAAGGGAGGAAAGGGAAAATGGGGACTCCCCTGAGCTTTTTCAAGGGAACCTGGAATAAAAATGAAATGAATGAATGAATAAATAAATAAATAAATAAATAAATAAATAAATAAATAAATAAAACAGCACAAGATCTTAAACACTGGAAGAAAGGAAGAATAAAAGAGATACCACCTCAAAGAGGAAGAGTCAATATGTGGAGATTAATTGATGTGTGTGCCACTGAAGTTCTCTGCCAGTGATCATTAAAATACAACAAGGAATGAGATACAAAGCAAAATCTTCTGTATACTGTACACAGAATATAATATACAGTGGGGCCCTCCTTCACTCGTCTGATGATGGGAGCAAAAATATTCCCCCTCTCTCGCCTGAGGAAAGCATATCCCAAACCTGTCTTTCCCGACGGGATGGCAAACAGCCGGATGGGGGCCTTACGAAGTTATAAGAGGTGGAAAATAACCGTGGCCTCATTCCTTCAGACAGCTGTCAAGTTGTCTCTTGAGTGCTTCCAGCACTGCCACCCTCACCACCTCCCAAGATCATGGGTTCCATTGGCATACTGCTCTGCTAGTTAGGAAGTTTCCCCCCAATATTCAGCCTAAATCTGGCCTCCTGCAGCTTGAGCCCATTCGTCAACACTGGGATGATTAAGGACAGGTCCTGCTCCTCCTCTGTAGAATAGCCTTTTGAGTTTTCAAAAAAAAAAATGCTCTCTTTTCTCCATTCAGACCCCTTTTCTCAAGGCTAAACATGCCCACTTATTCCAGGTATTCCCCCCCCCCCCACAGGTCTTGGCTTCCATTTCCCTGGTCATCCTGGTTGCCCTCCTCTGTCTTGCTCTGGTTGGTGATATCCAGAAGTGAACACCAGATTTAAGATGAGACATAACCAGTGCTGAATGGGTGGGTTGGGCAGCGGGTACCTCACAAGATCTGGAGACTAGCCATCTCTTAAGGCAGCCTAAAATTGCATTGGCCTCTTTTGCACCCACATTGCACTTTGGGCTACAGTAAAGGTTCCTCAAGTGCCATTATTATTCTTGGTTGATCTTCCATGTTTTTTGGGGTCTTCACAAATATTACAGGCATTATTCTCACTAGGAGGGGGAAGATCAGTCAGGCTTTTTGTCTTTTTTTTTTTTTAAGCTGAGGAACCGCCTGCCTTGCAAAGGGCACATCATTCCCACATGGTCAGATCTCTCTCTGTTAACAGCCTGGTATACTACATGGCTAAGCTCTCAGCCATGTATTATTTAGTGATGTTCGATCGCTGATGGTTTTTGGCCACGGACCCAGCTCATGGGCTCATCTGGGAACAGGTATAAAACAATTTGGAGCACTAGAAGTTGGCCACTCAATGATTTTTTTTTTAGAACTGTCTGGCAGAAAGCATCATGGGGATGTTGTATTTTGCTGCCCTTTGAGTCCGCTTGGGTGATGCTGTATGCTTCAGCATCTGCTCCAAACTGCTTATGGCCCTTTTCACATGACCCCTAAGATCCGCTGGCCACTTAAATTCGGACCAGAGATCTCAGGGGTTTGTCGCTGTTCTTGCGTTCCCACCCCCTCCGCACTCCTGGCTGCTGGCTTCGTGAGGGGAGGGAGAAAAAAAGGAAGAAAAGAATGCCGCTCACCTCCGTTCTGCCATCCCGGCACTGCATTCAGATCTCTTAAAGGGGCGGGGGGGGGCAAAAAAAGAACAAACAGAAGCAAGGAGAGCCCGGCAGTCACTACTGTTATATCCGCATCAGGAATTTTCACCCTCCAAGAGCAGGTACCTGAAAAGTGCGCTGGGACGCGCTTAGGTGGGCGTGGTCGCACTTAATTATCTGTAAACTCCGGAGCTGGTGGGGAAATAATTTTAAGCTCCGGAGCTGGGAGCCATTTGCGGCGGAGTTTAGGGGTCGTGTGAAAAGGCCCTATGCCTCCTCATTTCTTCTCTCTTGGTAAACTAAAGAGAAATTGCAGAACTATTATAAGGTGAATCTTGGACCACTTGGGGAGGAAAATAACTCCAATCACTCATATTAAAATATGAATATATGATAATAACCTTAGAGCTGCAGAGCTGGAGGGACCCTCTAGACCACCACATCAGTCCCTGTCAAGGAGGCACAGTGAGGAATTGAACTCCCAACCTCTGGCTCCACAACCAGAGGCTTAAATCACTCAACTAACTAGAAATTCTTTTTAAAACCTTCAAACTGAAGAGCTGGAAGGGACCCTGTGCATCATCAAGTCCAGCGCACGTCAAGGAGGCACTGTGGGGAATTGAGCTTCCAGCTCCTCAGCTAGAGACTGACACTTCTTCGGAGTGGGGGTGGGGGTGGAATCGTCATATGTGATTTCTCTGCTCTGTTGCTAGCATCCTGAGAGAGTGCGGGAATTTCTTTTATATTTCTATAGGGTTGTCTTGGTTCAGCTAGTAGAGAATAGAAATAATTTTAAAAATTAATACTAAAAACAGAAAAAAGAGAATTATGTACAGCACTGGACATGGGTGCGTCTCATTTTTGTAAGGAGGTTGAGATTGCCCCAGGAACTATCCAAGGTCCTGAACCTGGTCGCCTCTCTAGCTTCAGCACCTCGGACAGATCCTTCAACCTTTGCACTTGAACGGAGAGAAAAGTCACCTGATGAAGAAGGCCGATAAGGTGTGATTACTTTTTTAGGTTCCTGAAGAATTACAACTGTAAGCTAGCATTGACCTATGTGGGTCAGGAGGCAGACTCGGGTCAAAGGTGTTGGTTTCTGATGAGAACTGAAATGTCTCTTCCAATCAGATAATATTCTTCCAGTTGCTTGCCTTCCCCTTTTGCTGTTCCCCTATATGGAAGCACACCATTCTTTTTTAGGCCAGGGATGGGTGCAGGCAGAAACATAGCAGACCCCATATTGGAGAAGTTGGGGTGGCATTTAGCTCACATGGGGTATGCCATTAGCCAAGAAATAATTACTTAGTGGTTGGAGGAAGACATTGTTCTTCAGTTGCCTCTGAATTAAAATTATTTCCTGCTGACCTATGGCATCTTATAGGACAGTCAGTCTAACTTTTTTAAAATGTGTATTTCTAATTTCCTTGCCATGAAATGGTGGAAATTCACACTGAACAGGCTCCATATTCCTTGATCCTGCAAGTGCACAAACAGTCAACATGACTGTCCCAGGCAATGCATGGAAGGTAACAAGTCCCCCAGTGTGTGGCTGCAGGGCTGATTCTGGAACAATCAAATGATGTGAGGACAGCTCCATGAAGGTATCTACCCAATGTGTGGCAGCAGTGAAGAAGGCCAATTCCATGCTAGGGATTATCAAAAAGGGGATTGAAAATAAAACAGCCAACATTATAATGCCATTATACAAAACAATAATAAGGCCGCACCTGGAGTATTGTGTACAATTCTGGTCACCGCATCTGAAAAAAGACATAGTGGAACTGGAAAAGGTGCAGAAGAGAATGACTAAAATGATTACTGGGCTGGGGGACCTCCCTTATGAGGGAAGGCTCAAACAATTGGGCCTCTTTAGTCTGGAAAAAAGGTGCCTGAGGGGGGATATGACTGAGATGTACAAAATAATGCAGGGCATGAGTAAAGTGGATAGAGGGAAGCTCTTCTCCCTCTCCCAAAATACCAGAACTAGGGGACATACACTCAAATTGAGGGCTGGGAAAGTAAGAACAGACAAAAGAAAATATTTTTTCACCCAGCGTGTTGTTAGTCTGTGGAACTCCCTGCCACGGGATGTGGTGATGGCATCTGGCCTGGATGCCTTCAAAAGGGGATTGGACAGATTACTGGAGGAAAAATCCATCACAGGTTACAAACCATGATGGAGATGTGTAATCTCCAGGCTTAAAACTGGGGTACTTCAAGGGCCAGATGCAGGGGAGTGGTATTAGGAGACACAGATCTAGTCTCGTGTGCTCCCAGAGGCATCTGGTGAGAGATATAGGAAGCTGGACTAGATGGGCCTTTTGCCTGATCCAGCTTGGCTCTTTTTATGTTCTTAAGTTCTTATGTTCACAACAGGTGGTGAACTCACAAGCGGTAGCGCCTGAATGGTATGCACCAGGGTGACAATATACATGTGGAGAGTGAGGGAAAGAGAAAATAATAGCCTTCCCTACTAAACAAGTACTAGATCAGTAGCTAATTATATGAAAAATCTAACTAATCCTCACCAGTGCTGGCCATTCATGCTCACTGGATTGAGTATATTTCCCTCTGTCTGTGAAGATTCTCAGTCATCCAGGTGAGTTTATCTGGAAAGTGAGTCATGGCAACTGGACTTCTTTTTCTTGAGGGTAGAGATGGGCACGAAATGAACAATTTTTCATTTCCACTTTTGTTTTTTTGTTTCGTTATATAACAAAATGACAAACAAATTTTGTCTCTAAAATGAAACGAAATGAACAGAAACACTGGAAATTTTGTTGTGCATTTCGTTTTCGTTACTGCAATACAGTGAACTGCTTTAAATTGTAAAAAAATCACAAAAAACTGAAATAAATGGTAATGAAACGGTAATGAAACGAGCAAAATGAAAATGATTTTTTTGCAAAAGTTCACAAAAAACGGAAACGAACCGAAACAGACCCTCCAAACGACAAACAACAAGGGAAACACCATTTTTTTTATTCGTGCCCATCTCTACTTGAGAGTTTGAAATGTATCACTGCTCATCAAACAGCTTCATCAGTCTGAAGAAGGCTAGCTGTGAGTCCTCCATTTTATAGATCACTTTGACCTCATGTCACTCTGGTCTGAAACAGGCTCATAAGATGTGCAGTCATCATTAGACCTGACCATGGCCTGGAAGGAGAAGTTTACAGGAAACCCACCCACACAGATCAGTACTTACTTTTTGATTCCCACCATCCATTACAACACAAATTAGAAGTCATCAGGACCCTAAGCCACAGAGCAGAGAGCATCCCCACCTCCACAGAAGCCAAGAAGAAGGAAGACAGGCACCTGAAGACAGCACTTAAGGCCTGTGATATCTAAAGTGGGCCTTCAACAAAGCAGTGTGCCGACCCAGAAGAACAATGGATCAACCTGACGGAGGAACCTGGTCATTCCCTACATGGCTGGAGTGTCTGAGAAGTTTAAAAGGATTTTTGGCAAACACCACATCCCTGTTTATTTCAAACCCACAAACACATTAAGACAGGGACTAGTCCACCCAAAGGGCCTGATACCAAAAGACAAAAGGAGAAATATAGTATACGTGGTTGAATGCAGTGAGGAGCATGCAGATGTCTAAATTAAACAGAAGGATGGCCCAACATAGGAGGGGTAACAGTTCAGGACCAGAATCAGCAGTATACCTCCACTTGAAGGACAAAGGGCACTCATTCAAAGATGAGGATGTACACATACTAGACAGAGAAGATAGGTGGTTTGAGAGAGGAGTCAGGGAAGCCATTCATGTGAGCATTGAAAACCCCTCTCTCAACAGAGAAGGGGGGCTCAGGCACAATATATCTGCCACTTATCAGGCTGTGATTTCAACAGTACATAGACAAATCAAAAATACTTCACACCTTCACCACCAAGACCATATCTAATGACCCATACTTTATGGGTTTCAGCACTTAGGCCCTTGTTCACCATAAGGCTATTGAAATTGCTGTCTACCCAATGAGGCTATTCAGAATAAACTATGTAAACACTGTCTACTGGAAGCCAACTCATTCTCTCATGTTCTTCTTTCCTGCCCCACCCATTGCAAGCTTTGTCAACAAATATTGGCTCCACTCATTTCTAACCTGTCGGAGACTCCAGAGAGTATCACTCACCACCTACTTGTAGACAAATCTACCAAACTGATGGATGCCATGCCTGAATATCTGGTCAGAATTCTATATACCACTAATGAGACCTACAGGACTAAGGCTGGAGACTAAGCTGTTCCCTTGCAACTTTTTAAATTTATCTTTTATTTTGCTATTCCACAATTTGATGATAATTTTGTACTCAGTTTATTTTATGCCGTTAATGGTTTCTTGAACTTGACGTTTTTGGAGAAAATGTGATTTCCTCTGGGTTTTCCTTGAGATCTTTCTCAGCAAAGGAATAGTTAGGTCCTGACATACATCTGGACGGGCTGTTAACCTACACCAATGGCAATAGGCTCCTTGCCATCAGAACCTTGGATAGCAGCTTCACAGAGTTCCAGCAACATTAAAATCCAAGTCTGAGTCAGCTTGGGGTTTATTTCTTCTTTCCAAGAACCTCATTGAGCTAGTCATAATTTTCCAGCAGGATAATTATTATTCTCATTGCTTTGCTTGCAAATGCAATTTACAACATTGTCAATTATGAAAGTGTTATGCTGCAGTCCCATTAATTGGATGCCAGAAAAACACAGGGAAAGACCTAATAGAATTTTTTTTAAAAAAAAGGATGGAACAGATAAAACAAATCAATGCTTCTTTTGCTACCAAGAATGGGTGTAAATCCCGAAATGTGTTGCTTTCTAAAATAGATCTAAAATACCCTTAACATTCATTTCTGAAATTAACTATAGAACAGTAATTATCCTAGAAATGCTGGATAGGCTCAGCAATTTAGGCATCTGGCTACAGAGCCAAAAGTTGGAAGTTCAATTCCCCCATGGGTACTCCTTGACAGGGGCTGGACTGGATGATCCACAGGTCCCTCCCAGCTCAACAGTTCTAGGATTCATATGAAGTACCATAACTTTGTCACTGGATACCCAGTGTGGAACTAGTAAAAGCACCCTTTACTTAGTTTGAAAGCCCTGTTAAGCCACATCAAAACATAATTACTTTTTAACTACTAGCCATGTTCCTTTTCCAATGTAATTTAACATCCATTAACCTGAAAAGAAGGTAGTTACTAAAAGAAAGAAAAAAACAGAAGGACCATGCCTGAACCATGTTCAGCTTCATCTCTCATGCTTGCTCTATTTGGTGGATATAGTATGATGATGTGGAGGTGATGGGGCCAGTATCCAGGTGCATGAGGGGAAGGGGCTGGTGTGGATACCCTGGACTAATGCACAAGGAAAGGGCATGCCAGGGATATGTGTACATGGTGCCTCCTGTTCATTTCAGCAGGGCTGATAAAGAAAGATATTGTGATAGGTCTCAGTCGGGCCTTCTGAGTCTTCCAGTGCGCACCTCTTGCATCCTGGCAGACCTTATGAAATTATTTATAGACAATACCTCTCTTCGTGTACAGCAGTTTGCAGAAGACATATTTTGGAGGCCTTGAAGTGTGGTTGATCGACTTTGAATCGCCCCATTATCCACACCCCAACACTTTCCATCTGTGATTATGGCTGTCTCTTCTCTCATTTCATACGGAACCAATGCCTTTTCCAAATATTTTGGATCGCTGGTCAGAAACATTTAAACACAGCCGTTGAGTCACATGAAATAATCCCTTTGCTGCTGCTGTTGAATTAACCATCCTTGCAAACGCGGCACTGCTAGGTGAGATTTATCACATTTCGCTCGTTCTGCTCTCATATCTCATTGCCGAATTCAGTTTGTCTTAAAGCTTGTCCTTGCTTCAACGCAGAAGGGCGAGTACTTGTCCCCTGCCAGATGGACTGCTTTTGATTGGCTCGTTGGCAACAACCCTCATCCCTAAAGTACTTCTCTTGGGAATGGGTCCACTGGTTTCTGTAGGACATATGCCCAAAGAAACTTGTGTGGAAATTTCTCATAAACATGAGAATCACAACCATATCTGGTTCCAGGGTGGCCCACAAAGGAGAGCCAAGGTGGAAGGAAGGGGGACATTCTTCTCACCAGCAACCAAACTGGATGTCCTCCTAAATCCAGGTGAAAATACAGACCTTGAACTGGTTGGAGGTTTGAGAGAGTAAATCCACAAATAACAGCACCACGAAGAAGTGGCAGTGACAAATACAGTGGTCAGAAACCCAGGTGGTCTGCAAAGTAAGGTCCCAGATGACTACTGAATAGCTCAGTGGTTTAGGTTTCTCATTGTGAGGCCTGATGTTGGGAGTTCAATCCCCCTCTGGGCCTAACTGGCAGAGGCTGGACTTGATAATCCATTGGGTTCCTTATTAATGAATTAATTAGTTCATTCATTCATTGAAGATAGTTTTACTCTGCCTTTCTCTTTAAAAGGACCCAAGGTGGCTTACAAGAATTAAAAGATGATACTTAAAAGTGAAAAGCAGTAATATATTTTAAAAATATAAATTCAACCAGCATTAGTTTAAAGTGGAAAATTAAATCAATATTCAAAAGCTACAGAGCACAGGGATCCATTAAAGAAAACTCTTTTCCAGCTCTGCAGTTCTAAGATGAAGAAGGAGGATGAGGATGAGGAGGAAGGATGAGGAAGGAGTGGCTAAGAGGGCATCTGGTTACTGGAGCTGACCTTTGGAAGTCCCTTTTTGATCTGCGATGCTGTTACTTAAGCCTCTAGCTCCTTCCTCATCCCCCTTGCCTCTATTCTGCCCTCTCCATAATGATTGTTGTCCTGGATCAGGCCTTGAAACTTAGCAGAGCACCTGGATTGATGCTTCGGACCAGGATAAAGATGTAAAGAATACAAAAGCTTCCTTCTTATGGATTTTGGTGGCTGGACTTGGCAAGATGCCAAGGCAGGGGATCTATCTATCTATCTATCTATCTATCTATCTATCTATCTATCTATCTATCTATCTATCTATCTATCTATCTATCTATCTTTGTTTTGCTTTGTTATTGCAGCCTTGTGAGATTAATTGCTTCTGGGAAAGGATTAGACAAGCAAGATATTCTTGTCAAGCTCTGTGAGGTTGGGTGTACATTGCCTCTACATGAAACTCTTGCTCTCCCCTTTCTGAAAGGCAAACATGCAAACACAAACAAGATGCAAGGGGGAAGAGATAAAGAAAGCAAGCAGTGTCCTGAATGCTTCTGATGTTTAAAGATCAAGTGGCAACCTTGCACAGCTGTCATTTTTCTCAATGACCTAGTTTGTGTCCAAGTGTTATATGAGTTATTTCCCCCAAAGTATATACAGTACAGCAGTTAATTTTATTCCTGCCAAATTGCTCGTATTCCTTTCTGTCTGAATCTCCACGGAGTCCACTGCTGCCTAGAAGGGTTGTCCTGCAATTCTGTATCCTTGCATGGAAAAGTGAGAAAAGCCAGGATTTAACTCTTGAGCTCTGCCTGAAAGTGAGGAAAACACAGCACCTCTTTTGAAAGAGGTCCCATCCGTGCCCATATTTTTTACAAAACTCCAAATGCTGAAGGTCAATGTGGTTTATAATTATATCCGTGCATTCCTGGAAGCCATATCCCCTTCCCTTGGATTAGCTGGGACAGAAGTTGGATTAGCTGGGACAGACCTAGATACCTGAAGGACCGCCTCCTTCCATATGAACCTACCCGGCAATTAAGATCTAGCCAGGGGGCCCTCTTGAAAGAGCCATCCCTCAAGGAGGTGAGAGGGATGGCTTATAGACATAGGGCCTTCTCGGCAGCTGCCCCCAAGTTATGGAATGCCCTCCCAAGTGAGATCCGCCTGGCGCCAACATTGATGACATTTTGGCGCCAGGTAAAAACCTTCCTGTTCCAGAAGTTTTTTAATTGATACAACATAGACTGGGGTCCTTTGATGGCAATTTTAGTGATGATTTTAGTATAAGGTTTTGCTGTTGTTTTAATTATTTATTGATATTTGATATCTTAACTGTTTTAATTCCTTGTTGTAAGCCGCCCAGAGACCTTGGGTAGTGGGCGGCATATAAGCTGTAAAAATAAATAAATAAATAAATAAAATAATTGCTGCATTTGAGTGCAGTGGGTGCAGAAGCAAGGACAACCTGCTGCCACAGATCAGAACAAAGATGGTCACGAAAGACCGTCAGCCCTTGACGCTTTTCCTTCAAGTCGAGTGGTTCAATTTGTTCTTGCCTGGACTTCTTTCCTGCGGGTGAGGCGATCTTTCCAGACTTGCTGCTGGGGCATGCCCCCCCCCCGAGCACAGCAACGCCATGGGAGTGGATGGCCTTATTCACGCAGTTGCTAGGGAAACCATCTCCTTTTCCTTGAAGAGGTTCAGATGGGAGAGCCAAGTGGGGCCTCTCTGCCAGCAGGAGGATGGAAGATGGAGATGATATGCCAGTTCTATAGGGAAGCGTGCCCACTTGGCGAGGTGGTGGTGACAGGAAGCCAACTGGGCAAACAAGGGGCAGTTGAGGGCCAAATGGTCGCCACACCTGAACGACCTTCTCCAAGATTTGAGCAGGGCCTTGACTGGAGGAGAGTACACACCCAGCGGATCCTTCCATAGGTTGACAGAGCAGACCAGGGTGTGGCTTGGCCCACCCCTCGTGACAGCTGCTGCTGGCCTCTTTGATATGCATTCATATTGACTGATTGATTGATTGATGTATTGAACTATTTTCGCCTCACCTGGAAAAGGACCCAAATGGGACCCAGAGGTTGGGAGTTCAGTTCCCCATGGTTCCTCCTTGGTAGGGGCAGGGCTCACTGACCCAGAGGGTCCCTTCCAGCTCTACAGTTCTAAGATGATTAGCTAGCTAAGTGGATCAGTCATTTAAGTCTCTAGCTGTGGAGCCAGAGGTTTGGAGTTTGATTCCCCCCGGGCCTCCTGGGCAGGGATCCCTTCCAACTCTACAGTGCTAACACCATTATTATTATGATTATTGCTTCCTATTCTGTCCACATCTTTGCTTTTCAATGTTGTGGTTTCCAGCATGAATAAATTTTAAGAGTGATCTGAGGAAATTGCCTTGTACATCTGGGTCATCTTGTATCTATCTGGTTCAAATACTTGGACCTGCTGGCTGGCTGATTTAGGGACTATAATACAAGTACGCTGGCTTGAGAGCTCAGTGGTTAGGTACCTGGATGTGGAGCCTGAAGTTGGACATTCAATCCCCCCACTGTGTTTTCTGGGAAAAGAGCCAGCCTGGGGGGGGGGGGGGGGGTTGGGTGAGCTGCCCATTCTCATGAGGTCCTCAGAAGAAGGGAAGGGGAAACCAACTTTGAGTATTGTTCTACCTAGAAACCCTGAAAGGGATTTGCCTTGTATCAGAACTGACTCCTTTCCCTTGAAGAGGAAAACATTCTAGTCAACCCAAACCCATTCTTCTCCACCTCAGTTCATCTATGTTGGTTCACTGAGCTCATGCTGTTTCAAGATATCAAGGGTCTCCACCAAACTGGATGGGGGTTGAGCAACACCCAATGATCATTCTGTGTGGTCTCACTAACTTTCACAACACCTTCGCGTTGGGTGTCATCTGTGATTTTTGTGGTAGCGCTTTCAATGCGGCAGGTCATTAATAAATGTGAAACATGAGGTGGGCTTTAAAATGGCTCCTTGTGTTCACCTCAGTGGAGATGTGTCCCCTTCCACTTCCCTCGGGCTCTCAGAAATATGCAAGTAGTCCTCCTGGTTGCAGAAGAGGGGGTTCTGCTGGAATTCATACCGCCACCAAAAAGGAACTAATGGCAATGTAAGCAAAAACAACAACAACAATGGCTGTGACCCAGAGATACATTTCTCAAGGCCGCGGATGTCTCCCAGACTTGGAGGCTTCACACCCACCTTTGCAGTGGATGGCAGTCGAGGAGATGATTCAGCAGGCCTTGAGAAGATGCCAGATTCCCCAGCTTGGCAGCTTCTAATTGGGGAAAAAAAATCAATTGTCTTCCAAACAAGGCCCATTTTGAATGCCATGTTTTGATAATAAAGGATCCAACCCACTGGGGTGGGAGTCAGAGATTATTAGGCAATTACCAATGGCAATCCAAAATCATTAATGCTGGCTTCCTGCCATCAATACAAAGGGGCCAGCATCTGTCACAAGTGATGGGTGAAGGAGGAGGAACAATAGTGATTACTGTAGCATGATCACCGAGTACCAGCCTTGTACAATCCCTAAAGGAGCGGGATCCTGTCCAATTTTGACTGAGGCAGAGCATGGGTTTCAAAACGGATGGGAGGGTTGGCCCAGAGCTCTCTGGTAGGAAGCTCTCCTGAAAGAACAACAGGTAGCAGCTGGTCATCCTTCTTGAAGCCACGAAGAGCAGGATTCGCTCAGTGGTGGGATCTTAGGAGCTATTTATTTATTTATTTATTTAAAATGTTTTTATCCCTGCCTTTCTCCCTCAAAATTGGGTAGATGCCTGTTGGTAGATACTTGGCATGTATTTGCCCACAAAAATGTCATGTTCCTCTACAGTGTCGACAAGAAAAACATTAAAACAGAGATTTTGGTTCAGTCTCCAATCCTAAGGTAGGCTGTAGCCAAGAAATCAGAAGATGACTGAGACTCAGAAGGGCAGCAATGAAGGAACTGGAAAAGATCCTCAAGTGTACGGAGGCCAAGATCATCCACATTGTTGTCTTATTGATTATCATTTATGGACGTGAAGGCTGGGCGGTGGAGAAAACTAACAGGGATGTCACAACTACAAGGATACTACACGTAATTATCTCGCTGTCATTTATAAAAGCACAAGTGCTTATGCAGAATAATTCAGTTCACAGAATTCAAAGCAGTGAATGTGCAATTGATTGTTCCATGGAATTATAGGGTTTCCTTCCTTCCTTCCTTCCTTCCTTCCTTCCTTCCTTCCTTCCTTCCTTCCTTCCTTCCTTCCTTCCTTCCTTCCTTCCTTCCTTCCTTCCTTCCTTTTTGAAGCAACCTGATGCCACACAACCACCATTGCTACAGTGGTGGCTGGTGCTTCTATCTGAGATGAGCTGGGAATCCAAGCCAAGATCCAGTTTATATTGAACAGAGTCACTCAAGATGCTGAACCTGTGTTGCTCCCCTGGGAAGCTATTCAGGGCCTTGTTCCAACATCCAAAATAAACCACAAGTCTGTTTTGATTAAAGCAGTCAGCGTGTGGGCTTGTGGTTCTCCTCCTTCTCCCTATGATGTCCAAATTAATAGACAGAATTTAGATATGTTTCCTCTGTTATTTTAGTTTATTTATTTTGGAGGGACCATCGTTTCCAAATGACTTCAATCTCCATGGTGGCCTGGGGATTCTAGGCCCTTCCAACTCAGTTATTCTCTGATTCTGTAATTTGATGACCTTCTAACCCAGCAGGTCCTAACCTTTCTGGTGCCATAGTCCAATACTGTGCATGCATGCACATGTGCATTGTGCGTGTACACACAATGCCCCCACACACCGGTTCTGTCATGACCCAAACAAAAACCGTCGTGATGAGCGCAAGGGGGTAAAAGCCCTGCTTTTTATGGGGAGGGGGACGTTGTCATGTGGTAGCTTTGTAGTGTAACTCCCCAAATCATTGGAAAATATGTTTCATCTTAAACTAGGAATGGCTTATAAGTCTGTGCCGATCTGGCTCTCTGCTTTCCCCTTCCCTTTCAGAGTACACAAATAAACTAACATTATGCGCCCACTTAATCCAAATTACAAGTTCAAGAAAAGCTGGATTCCTCCTGGTATTAATTATGCATGCTGAACAATTTGCCTCATTGAATCTCATTTGCCTATTTAATTCTGCAGTTATTTGGGAAGCACAATTTCTTTCAGACTTTGTTCAAGCTTCGCTTGGGGTTACGCCCCCCCCCCCCAATTTCCTTCTGCTATTCCTGCATAAGGAATCATGAAGAGGTTTTAGAAGGAAAGAAATGAGACATTAGCTTGGCACTTAAAAGGTGACGAAATGTTATTCCTCCAAATACATGTTCTCCTCGCAAATGAATCATGTATTTATCTGCCAAAGACCAAATGCCTTTTTTTTTCTAAGGCACTTCTGGCTCTAATTGGAAAGCTGGCATATCTTCTCTTTTTCTCTCCCCCCCTCCCCCAAAACCGCTCACAAGGCTGGCTGGTAGTTCATCTAATAGAGACTCTTATTTGTATCAGGAAATTTCTTCTCACTCAAACAGATAGATTTTGTTCTATTTTGATTTGCACCTGCTTCTTTTGTATTTATGCGTGAACATAATGCTTTTGGGGAATTACTGCTCCTAGAGTTTTCTATCAACCTCATGCCCCACTGCTCATGCTTTGTCTTTCTGTGCTACCTTTTTACCAAGATTATTAATAATCAGAGTTGTTAACAAATAACTCATTCAGATTTTGAATGCACAATGCATAGAGCAAGCTGGCAATGAGGATCTGGAAATGAATTTCTCCCTTGCCAGAGACATGTTGGCACAGTAATTTGATCAACCAGAATAACAACAGCAGCAGGAAGAGGATTAAAAATTGTGCACCCAGTCACCTCCTCTGGGGGTGGGCACCCAGAATACATCCTACAGGATGGATTCCTTAGACACAGGAGGACCAGGAAGCTTCTGGGCAAATACTTCTTCCTCAAGGGCCATGTCCTCGTAGAATATTGGCAATCAATAGCCTGAACTGGTTCCTGTCTAAAGCAGTGGTTCTCAACCGGTGGGTCTCCAGATGTTTCTGAACTGCAACTCCCAGAAACCCCTTCCAGCACAGCGAGTGGTGGAGGCTTCTGGAAGTTGCAGTCCAGGAACATCTGGGGACCCAAAAGTTGAGAATGACTGGTCTAAAGCTATCCTAAACAGAGCAGCTCTGCTCACTGTGGACCATTGGCTTAAGTTGTCTGTGAAGATTCTCAGTCATCCAGGTGAGTTTATCTGGAAGTTGAGTCATGGCTACTGGACTTCTTTTTTGAGAGATAGAAATGTTTCGCTGCTCATACAAACAGCTTCATCAGTCTGAATACAGCTAGTGTGAGTCCTCCATCTTATAGTCAGTCAGCTTTGGCCTCTTGTCACCCTGGTCTGAATTAGGCTCATAAGATGAACAATGGCCTGAATAGGCTCGTTAGGGAGACAATAGTATCCATAGCCTTAAGGTGAACAATGGCCTAAGGTGCTGAAACCTATCAAGAATGGGTCGTTAGCTATGGCCTTGGTGGTGAAGGCTTTTTGATTTGTCTGGGTACTTTGGAAAGCACACCATGATGAGTAGCAGATAGACTATGCCTGAGGCCTCCACCTCTGTTGAGGGAGGGGGTTTCGATGCTCATATGAATGGCTTCCCTTACTCCTCTCTCAAACCACCTCTCTTCTGTATCTAATATGTGTACATTCTCATCTTTGAAAGAGTGCCCTTTGTCCTTCAAATGGAGGTGTACTGCTGATTCTGGTCATGAACAGTTACCCCTCCTATGTTGGGCCATCCTTCTGTTTAATGGCTGTTTAGTTTCTCCAATGTAGAGGTCTGAACACTCCTCACTGTATTGGACTGCATATACTATATTGCTCCTTTTATGGTTTGGTATCAGATCCTTTGGGTGGACAGCACAAACTAGGAGTCATCAGGACCCTAAGCCACCTAGCAGAGAGCATCCCCACCTCCACAGAAGCCAAGAAGAAGGAAGACAGGCACCTGAAGACAGCACTTAAGGCCTGTGGATATGCAAAATGGGCCTTCAACAAAGCAGTGGGCCATCCTAGAAGAACAAGGGACCAGTCTGAGATCCAGACCTGATGGAAGAACCTGGTCATTCCTTACATGGCTGGAGTGTCTGAAAAGCTTAAAAGGATTTTTGGCAAACACCACATCCCTGTTTATTTCAAACCCACAAACACACTAAGGCAGAGACTTGTCCACCCAAAGGATCTGATACCAAAACATAAAAGGTGCTATATAGTATATGCGGTCCAATGCAGTGAGGAGTGTTCAGACCTGTACATTGGAGAAACTAAACAGCCAGAGGCTGGGAGTTCAATTCCCCCACTGTTAGGCTTCCTGGCCAAGGGTTGGATTGGATGATCTATAGCAGTGGTTCTCAACCTGAGGGTCCCCAGAAGCCTCTACCGCTCGCTGTGCTGGAATGGGTTTCTGGGAGTTGCAGTGCAGGAACATCTGGGAACCCACAGGTTGAGAACCACTGATCTATAGGATCGCTTTCAGCTCTGCCCTTCTAAGAGGAAGACTATTATCTCAGCACAACAAGTCTCTGGGATAATCGCTGAAGGCCAGAAACATGTTGAGTGCAGTCCAAATCTTTTTGGATAGATTGTGGCTTCAGAGGAGTGAGGATATAGGTGGGTTCTTTAGAAGGTAGATGGATCTTGCTGATGCTGAATCAGCCCATGATAATAAAAGTGAACAGCGGCTTTAGCTGAATCTCTCCCTCCCTCCCTCCCTCCCATTTGCCCACAGCACAATCTGTGTCCTGCAGCATTCTGCTGGGCAAAAAGGGAAGAGATGCCACCGGATGCGATTTGAAATTCATACAATGGCTTTGTTTGTTTCTGCCAAAGCCGACACAAACACTGAGAAAAAGGAGCACAGATAAGTGCTCTTTTATCTGTCTGGTTCACTTAGCAAAGCAAACAATTTGAAGGCCCCTTTATCTTTGTGCCAGGGTGCAATTGCTGGTAATTGACACGAGGATCGTCCTGCCTCTTCTGCTTCAGCCAGGCGTCCTGCAGGCTTGGCTTTGTGTCTTTAATTAGTTTTCGTTCCTGGTACTTAATGATCGGCCTGCTCTTTCCCCAGTGGTGTGAGAATTCTCATTGTGCAGTCCGCTCGTGCCGGTGCAGTGTGTGTGTGTGTGTGTGTGTGTGTGTGTGTGTGTGTGTGTGTGTGTGTGTGTGTGTGTGTGTGTGTGTGTGTGTGTGTGTGTGTGTGTGTGAAATGAACCAGCAGGCTGGCTGGGAGCTCCTGTGCTCAAGGAAATATTTGACAGGAGAAAAGCAAGCTCACTGCCATGAAATTCTGACAGGGCAGCTCTGAAGGGGCATCGTTCCCTTGCCATTCCAGAAAACCAGACCTGATTGGGGAAGAAATTTTCAAGAAACTTCCTAGGGCCACTGACCTGTGGGGTACCTCAGGGTTCTGTTCTCTCTCCTATCTTATTTAACATTTATATGAAACCACTGGGGGAAATTATTTGGAGTTTTGGTGTGAAGAGTCAGCAGTATGCTGATGACACTCAGCTCTACCTCTCGTTACCTCCAGATTCCAAGGAAGCTATTTCGACTTCAGATCAGTGCTTAGCTTCAGTAATGAACTGGATGAGGAAGAACAAGCTGAAACTAAACCCAGACAAGATGGAGGTGCTTCTGGTCAGTCAAAAAGGAGATCAAGGGATAAGGATGCAACCTTTACTGGATGGGATTACCCTCCCCTCCAATTGAAAAAAAAGAGGTGCGTAGCTTTGGGGTGCTCTTGGACTCATCCGTGAGCCTAGATGCCCAGGTCACAGCTGTGGCCAGGAGTGCATTTGCAAAATTAAAACTAGTATGCCAGTTACACCCCTTTCTTGAGAAACCTGCTCTGGCCACTGTGACACATGCCCTAGTGACCTCCCTGTTGGACTACTGTAATGTGCTCTATGTGGGGCTACTGATGGAAAGTCTCAGGAAACTTCAATGGGCCCAGAACACAGCAGCCAGATTGCTGACTGGGGTGGGGTACAGAGATCACGTTACACCCCTACTAAAGTAGCTCCACTAGTAGCTACCAATAAGCTATTGGGCACAATTCAAGGTGCCGACCTTAACCTACAAAGTACTGTGCGACCGGGGTGCTAGCTACCTCAAAGATCGAATCCCCCAGCATGAACAGGCTCGGGTGCTAAGATAATCAGGAGAGGCCTTTCCCTCCATCCCGCCACCTTCACAGGTGCGTCTCATGGGAACACATAAAAGGGCCTTCTCTGTTGCTGGTCCCAGACTTTGCAACTCCCTCCTGCTGGAGGCCAGAACTGCCCCATCTCTGTTGTCTTCCCGGAATCGGGCAAAGATCTTAGGGTCTTGTAACCTGGCTCTTGAACCTGTGGCTACAAGATTCCCGATCCAGGCCCACTCCTTTCCAGGCTGTAGAGCTGGACGTTGGATCGCTTTGATGTCCTTGCGCGTGGCTGTTGATAAAAAGGTTTTTTTTTCATCTTCTTCACTGTGATTACTGAATTAATTCTTGGTTTATTTATTTATTTATTTTGCTTTGTCCATTTATTATTATTATTATTATTATTATTATTATTATTATTATTATTATTATTATTATTATTATTATTATTATTATTATTATTATTATTATTAAACACACAGATTATGCTGGATTTTGTATTACCAATCACTAGTCGAATGCTTCCCAAGTGTTTAGGACTCAGTGATGTATCGGTGAATTATGCGAGCAGATCCGAGTAAGGCGGCTTTCTGCATCTGACTGATGGTGACTTTGTCAACTCCAATTTCTTCTTCTTCTTCTTCTATTATTATTATTATTATTATTATTATTATTATTATTATTATTATTATTATTATTATTATTATTATTATTATTATTATTATTATTATTATTATTAAAAAATGTTGGATGCCAAATGCAGACTGAAGGTGTCTGGGGATCATTGGGGACCTAATCCTTACTGTGGACGTGATGCATTCCTTAAATTGAATTAAAGCAAAGGATACCTGGAATTGGAGAGCTTCTTTTTCCTTCTTCCAGAGCCATACCTTTTCTATACAAGTCCAGGTGATCTTTGATTTCAGTGGCTCTTCTGGCTTGTTCTGCTCTTCTCCCAGTCTAGTATGTGATATGGCAGCCAGGAAAGCCAATGCGATTCTTGGTTGCATGAACAGAACCATAGTGTCTAGATCAAGGGAAGTGATAGTCCCACTCTATTCTGCTCTGGTCAGACCCCACCTGGAGTCCTGTGTCCAGTTCTGTGTGCCTCAATTTAAAAAGGATGTTGACAACCTCGAGCGGGTCCAGAGGAGGGCAACCAGGATGGTTGAGGGTCTGGAGGAAATGTCTTATGAGGAACAGCTTAGCGAACTGGGATTGTTTAGCCTTTCAAAAAGAAGGCTGAGGGGGGATATGATAGCTATGTTTAAATATTTGAAAGGATGTCATATTGAAGAGGGAACAGGTTTGTTTTCCATGGCTTCAGAGACTAGGACTCCAGGCAATGGTTTCAAACTACAGGAAAAGAGATTCCATTTGAACATTAGGAAGAACTTCATGACAGTTAGAGCTGTTTGGCAGTGGAATATGCTGCCACGGAGGGTGGTGGAGTCTCCTTCTTTGGAGGTTTTTAAAAGAGGCTGGATGGCCATCTGTCAGAAATATTGTGATGGGGGCTCCTGCATGGCAGGGGGTTGGACTAGATGGCCCTTGAGGTCTTTTCCAACGCTATGATTCTATGATTCTATGATTCTAGTAGGACTCTTCTTTTGATGTTAATAATTCTTGATAATTTATTATTGCCATTCATAATTACCATCTAATGGATCCCTCGCGTCTCATGTCAGTATGGCTCTCGATACCAGTCGCTGTACAAAAAGCAGGTTTCTGCTCATGGGCCCCTGAATGGCTGCTCTTGCATCAAGAGACCTGGATTCAGCTAACCATTAATTTGCTAAACCATTTTTTAAAGCTGAAAGGCACTATTCTTTTCATGGCCTGAATTTCAAAACAAACAAACAAACAAACAAATAAAATTAAAATTATAACCCACACATTCCCAATGCACTTTTCCTGTTGTACAAATGCCATAAAATTATAACGTTAAGATGAAGAACCCACTATAAAAGAAAAAATATCAAAATATGATTTCTGAAGGCAAAGTTACCAGAATGGACCTCTAGAGTACAGATGGGCATGACTCAAAAAATGGTATTTCGTTTGTCGTTTGGTCGTTTAGGGGTCCGTTTCGGTTCGTTTTCGTTTTCGTGATGTTTTTTGCAAAAAAAATCATTTTCGTTTCGTTAGGTAACGAAACGAAAAAACAAAAACAAAAACGAAAAATTGCTGTTTCGTTAGCATTCTTTTTAGTTCAATGCATCTGCTGCAACGAAAACGAAAAACACGGCAAATTTGGTCGTTTCGTTTTTTTCGTTTTCGTTTTGTTTTTTTAAAAATTCGTTTCATTTTTGTTGCATAATGAAACAAAAAAACAAAAACAAAAATGAAAAATCGCTCGTTTCATGCCCATCTCTACTCTAGAGGGTTCCACAGACCATATCATGTATCATGCTTGCTATTAAACTGTAGTCTCATTAACTTTGTAATATTTATCTATGCATATTGTTGACTGATCTCCAGCAAAAACACTCAGAAAGGATTACAGTAATTGTATATATTGCAGTAGCGATGTGCAGCTCTGCGTATTTTACTGCCTCCCAAACAACAAAAATAAGGAGGTGAAATGCAAGTAATGGGTTTCGAACTGGTCCACAATTTTATCGATCTATGAACTGTTTTAAATCTTCTGACCTGCGCTGGGGCCTCAGGTAGTCTGTAGACCTGGGACGAGAGTTGGAGAGGTTTGTGGCTTATGGTTTTTGTTTGTTTGTTTGTTTGCTTGTTTGTTGGCTCATAGTATGGTTCATGGCCATCTCTAGTGATAACAGGTCCTGTGGTCCCCATGCCATTATGAGTTAGACTCATAGAATGCTCATAGGGTTGAAAGGTACCTTGGAGGCCTTCTAGTTCAACCCCCTGCCCAAGTCTGGAGACCTCACACCACTCTGGAAAGAGGGCTGCCCATCTTCCCCTCTGGAATTAGAGAGTATGTGCCTTTAAAATAATAATAATAATAAAAAATGTGGACCCTTCAGCTGGCTCAAAATGTCCTCCTTCAGACAAAGCTGACTCACGTTTGGGGCTACTCCCTCAAAAATTCCTTCCATTTCATTTCTGCATCATTCTCCATATTAAACAGATTCAACCACTGGTTATTAAACAAATTCATCATATACGCCTGTGGTAGCAGGCAAATGCTTATTTTTAAATGTACTTCTTTCTCAAGATAAGTTCAATTAAATGAAATGCATAAAGATACGCGGGGTGTTGGTATTGGTGTTTGCTTATTCGTTTTGAACCAAAGGCTGAAACTGTGAAATAGAAGGGAAGACATGTTTTAAGCCACCTGTTTCCCATGGGTTGTGGATCAGATCATCTCTTTTTTTTGGGGGGGGGGGAATTCCCATTTCTGCAGCTTCCTTGGCACAGGCACACTATAAATTGCTTTCTGACCCACCCCCCATCAAATGTAGAATAATTGTGCACAAAGTAAATTAGTCACTTGGCATTATTTCTGCAAATACTGATTGAGTTGCCTTTAAAATAGTAATTACTAAGTAAGTGAATTACCCGAAAACCCTGGAACAACCCTGACATGTTCAATTACAGGTATTAGCTGTGAATTACTGCCCTGTTTAGTGAAAAGGGTTTATCTTTACTGTCCCCTTCACAATTACCCACATTTAACACAGCTGTAGTATTTCAAAGTAAGTTGGAGCGGTGCTTATGGGCACGCATCCATGTGCGCATAAAAAGAAAAAGGAACAAATGGTAAACCATTATTGAGTCTGTTTCAGAACCGAATGCTCCAATGTTCACCAGTACTCCTCCAGAAGGTCTACAAAACATCTTACATCTCCCCCCCCCTCCAAGGTAGCAAGCTGGAAAGCAGAGGTTTTGGATATAAAAGAATGCAAAAATGGTATGTCCATAGAGCAGGCATGTCCAAAGTCAGGCCTGGGGGCCAAATGCAGCCCGTTTTCACATTTTGAGTGGCTCGCAGCCTCTTATCTCTGCAAGTTCAGCCTGTCGTATATCCCCATCAGCTGGCCTCTCCCCATACTGGATGGAGATGCCAGCTTGTAGTTTTACAGTTTGCCTGCCCTCCCTGCCCCCGTCTGTCCCCCCCCCCAGCCACCTGCCCAGCCGACCTGCCCTGGTTCCATTGCTGCAGCATCCTCCCCACCTCCTTGCATGTCCAAGAGGCTTGTCCAAAGTCTAGCCCGGGGGCCAAATGTGGCTGAACGGTCGGCCCCCACACATTTTCACCTCACCAAATCTGGCCCTCCTTGCAAAAAGTTTGGACACCCCTGACATAGAGGAAGAGGCCAGAAATATGTGGGGAAAAGCACCATGTGCAACTCTTCATGAAGATCTCAGTTCCTCTTTATATATTTATTTTATTTATTTTATTTTTGAGTACTTTGACCCCACCTTTCTCCTTGGAAAAGTACCCAAGGCGGCTTACAGTAGTGAGGGAGAGTATATAGCCCAGTACATTTATGACATATTCAAGTTTAAGAACAGGGAATTGAGGGAAGTGACAACATTAAAGCTAAAAGAGAACGCAAGTACTTTAGTTAAAGGAACAATAAATATTCCATTATGAGGGAGGGAACTAAAACTGAAAATACCGATGTATCTATGAAGTCAGTCCATGTAGTCCTGTAAGGTAGACCATCTAAAGTTCAGAGGGATGGAAACTAAACATCGGAAGCATAATGCTATTGCAATCATACAAGGACAGGTATAAACACAAAGCCATAAGTGATTACAAACACAAAGCCTGTGTGGTCATGTATGGTAGATTCATATAAGTCACACAATCCTTTTAATACTGGATAAACAAGCATCTTACTGCAGGCTGCTAACGCTGATCTCAACAGACCTTAGCAGAGGGATCCACGGGCAACCCCCAGCTCCAGCCAATGTAGACAAACAGGATCTAATCCAGTAAAACCCTTCTTGCTCCTGCCGTTTTGTTTACCTGCTCTTTGAAAATCAATTTTTTTTAAAAAAAACCCAAGGATGAGCATTTTCAGAGTATATAACCAGTCTATGCTTTATAGAGGGTTTCTATATCTGTTCTTTCCAGCATTCTGTGGTCCAACTGTAGAATTATCTCATAAAAAAGTAACACTGGGTCCTGCATTGGTGGAGACTGATTATTCTTAAGATCCCTTCAAATTCTGAAATGGCATGAGTCTTTGTTCACTTGACCCAAACTTACGTGGACTGGGACCCACTTTATCAGATCCACGCATGAAGTGGAATCCAATCCACAAAAGCTTATGCCAACATTTTTAGATTCTAAGGCAACAGAAAGGTGCAGAAGAGAGTGACAAAAATGATTACTAGGCTGGGGGACCTCCCTTATGAGGAAAGGTTAAAACATTTAGGGCTCTTTAGTCTGGAAAAGAGGCGACTGAGGGGGGATATGATTGAGATGTAAAAAATAATGCAAGGCATGAGTAAAATGGATAGAGGGATACTCTTATCCCTCTCACAAACTACCAGAACTAGGGGACATACAATCAAATTGAGGCCTGGGAGAGTGAGAACAGACAAAAGAAAATATTTTTTTCACCCAGTGCGTTGTTAGTCTGTGGAACTCCCTGCCACAGGATGTGGTGATGGCACCTGGCCTGGATGGCTTCAAAAGGGGGATTGGACAGATTCCTGGAGGAAAAGTCCATCACAGGTTACAAGCCATGAGGGAGATGTGTCATCTCCAGTCTTAAAACCAGGGTACTTCAAGGGCCAGATGCAGGGGAGTGGTATCAGAAGACAGATATCTAGTCTCGTGCGCTCCCAGACGTATCTGGTGGGGCCTCTTGTGAGATACAGGAAGCTGGACTAGATGGGCCTTTGGCCTGATCCAGCACGGCTCTTCTTATGTTCTTATGTTCTTAACATGGATTTCTCCACAAAAGGCAAAACACAATGCCTCCCATCTCTGATGTTTTCATGAGCAGTTAGAAGCCAATAAGGCAACCACAGCTTTAAACCTTTCACACTTACATCACCATAATGTTGTTGGAATTTTCCTTTTGTTCTTGAGACACCTGACATGCAATTAAGACCATTTTTTTGGTGTGTGTTAAATTCCACTAATTGCAGAGCAGAAGTTCAGGGATTCAGAGAACAGAATACCTTTGTGTCCCCCAGCCTGGAACTCTTGGTTACTGCGGGAATGATTGACAGCCACTCCAGCCCCAAGAGGTTCCTCCCAGCCACACCTACTAAAGGCAGCAAGTAAGGTTACAAAAAGCTCCAACCCACACAACTCAAAAAAGCACAGAAATAATAAACACAAAAAAACTGTGTCCACAGCTGTACCATGGTCCACAGCTGTATCATGGATGGCCAGAATGACACCACCCACAACTTGGGCACTGAGTGCTGTTTGTAGCTCCCCAGAGGTCTACAATCGTCTCATCCGCTGGTGGAGAGAGTACAACCTGCTCTTGAAAGCAGGACAACCTTCTGGTTGAAATCCGACAAAGGTTTCCTTTCTTCACATTGGAAAGAATGTGCTGCCCGAAGCCACCAGAGTGTGTAAGCTAGACCAACAGGCTGGATCTTGACCTTCACAGGAGCAGCTGGGGCTTTTTGAAAAGTCACTGGGAAATGGACCATCATGGGAGGAAAACTCTCTTTAGCATGCTTTTCGTACACCCTCCTGTTTTGACAATTAAGTGTCTTTTAACCCTTGGCAATGTCCTGGATTCTGTAGTGGCTGGAGGACCTTTGAAGACATTTTTGTTTGTGCCGTCATGAGGACTGAATCGCAAACAGAAGCGAGGCTGGAAATAGTTAAATTGTCTTAAGTTCAGACAATCTGCCACTTCCAGGGCCTTCTGGAGGATGTCATTATTCTGGGTTGACAGGAGTGCTGGGGATTGTGGAAAATTTCCCCTTGGCCACAGAGGACCTTGGCTAGAGTCCACCTGGTGGCTCAGTGAGCCCTGTGGCCAATCTGGTCTTTCCCCAGCCTGGCCTGATGCCGAGGGTTCTCGCCTGGCACCCCTTGACACCTATTGATCAGCGTGGCAAGTGCTGATCCTCGGTCTCAGCAGCTCTGCAGCTCCATCACAGCACAAAAAATTGCTACAATGAGCTGAAATAATGAGCTTTGCCAAGGCTGTCCCAACTTGAGCTGCATTACAGTGACAGGTAGTATTAGGAAGATGTGTTTTATATAGCCTAGGTTGCATGCTCTGTACTACAAGTAAGGTCTCTCTGTGTGTGCGTGTGCGTGTGTGTGTGGGGGGCAGACGAGCCTCTGCATTAACGAACCATAAGGGTGACAACTCAATTTCCAAAAGCTCAACTTGGCAGGAGGAGCAGATTGCTCGTGTGTTGTGATACAACAGGTGTCTCGCTACCCTTCCGATTTCCCCTTCCCTTCCCAGGGCAATCCACACCCTGGCCGCTTTGCTATAGCCATGCCAAGGTGCCAATTATATTGGAAATCTTACCCCCTTTCAGTGCAGGACCAAATACGGGCAGAAGCTTGGGCAGGTGCTGGTTTTTGGGGAGAGGCAGAGGGCTTTTCTAATTAGGAACATCCAATATTCCATTTGGTGGGGACTCAGATTTTCTTTTCTGGGCAGTGGACAAGAAGCCCCTTCTGTCTTTGATTCCTGGCAGCTCGGAGGAGAGCCCCCCTGAGACCTGGAGGTGGGATCAGAGTTGGAGGGTCCTTAATGGCAAACCGCTGGAGGCAAAGCAGGTGGCACAGCTGGAAGTTGAGTCATGGCTACTGGACTTCTTTTTTGAGAGATAGAAACGTTTCACTGTTCATCCAAACAGCTTCATCGGTCTGAATACAGCTAGTGCAATTCCTCCATCTTATAGTGAGCTTTGACCTCTTGTCACCCTTGTCCGAATTAGGCTCATAAGATGAACAATAGCCTGAATAGGCTCGTTAGGGAGACAATAGTATCCATAGCCTTAAGGTGAACAATGGCCTAAGGTGCTGAAACCTATCAAGGTCGTTAGCTATGGCCTTGTGGTGAAGGCTTTTTGATTTGCCTGGGGACTTGGGAAAGCACAGCCTGATAAGTAGCAGATAGGTGGCACACCCTTTTCCTCATTTGGGCGGGGAAGGGTTGGAGAGATCCCTGACCACCAGTGGGACTTTTTGGCCAACTGGGGCTCCTGTGAGATCAGGAGACCAGAACCTCACTGACCCACCTCTAAGGGCCCCCACTTACCCCTACATTGCCATCCACGACCTCTGGGGTCTATGGAAAGAAACATCAATGGGGTAAATCCTTTGAATCCTTCAAGGAAATCCAGTTTCTGCTGGGATTACCTGGAAGATAATGGTGCAGAACTGTAGAATAGAATCATCAAAATTTCCACCCCCTAGGATGTAGGATGAGCAGCAGAAGCCCCTGTGCTTTAAAAGCCCTGCAAACGTGTTTTAGTATTGATTTTATTTACCATTTTAAATATAATGTTTGTTTAGTTCTTTTTTAAACATATACATACCTACTGTTTTTTTAGCTTTTGAATGTTGCTTTATTCAATGATGCAAACCAGTTTGGGTACTTTTTAAGGAGAAAGGTTAGACAAAAATGGATGGATGGATGGATGGATGGATGGATGGATGGATGGATGGATGGATGGATGGATGGATGGATGGATGGTGTTGTTTTATGTTTTGTTTTGAGGTCTTTCCACAACTGGGTAGGATAAAGGGATGCAGAGCCCATTGATGGAGGGATAAAGCAGATTTTAGAGCAGAACAGTTGCTTCTGGAGGTTACCAGGACTGAGAAAGGTCATTTTCCATCTCCATCCCATATGGAGACATATATGGCACCTTGTGCAATTTGCCCCTGCTGGGATTACCTAACTAGAACAGCTAGGTGTTACAAGCGGTGGAGAAGGATGTGCAGATGCTGTGCTTGGTTATGAAGGGTCCTGTCTTTTCTCTCCTTCTGTTTCTCTGGGGTCACCTGGAAGAACCACACCGAGTGTGCTACAGACCACGGATGTGATTAACATCTCCTACATTGTTATCCAGTGATTTTCTTTAAAAGACACAACATTGCAGATCTCCCCAAATGCTTCCTGAATTTATGATTTCTTTGTCGCGGTTGCTATGGACAACCGCTTGTTAAAAACCCTAGCAACATATAGATTGCAACATACATGGAAATTAGGTGTATGCTGATCAACCTTAGAGTCATAAAAAAAGATCCAATTTATTAACTGCACAGTGGAAATGACACCTTAACAGCCAAAAGGCATGAAAAGGCATGGAAGCAGGGAGTGGGGCAGAATGCCTCCGTTTGCATATTGCAAGGAGGGTTGGCCTACTGCTGTCAGCTTTAAAGCTGAACTTTTATAGCTGACATCAAATTAAGATATATTGTTGAGAACATTGCTAGGGGTCTTTGGGATGGGCTGAATTTTAAAGCCTCAGGTGGAGATTTCCCCATGCTGTGCAGAGAGTGGGTGCTGAGGATGTTCAAATAATGTCCCCTAGGAAGCATCTGGCGATGTAAAGACTCGTCGTCAAAATCTAGCACTCCCCTGCTCCTGGGTGTTGCTCAAGAAACAGACAGTGAGGTCAAGGGCAGAACCAGCCTTCTGAGTCTTCATTCGATTCTTTCGTTCCCTATAGGGTTTGCACTTAATTTAATTCTGAAACAGCTGCAGACAGTGGTGGAACTGCCTGCGCCTACTGCAATGTACCTCACCCTACACGGCAGGCTCATTGTACAGGAAACAAGTCACGGCTCATTCAAAAAAGATGGCAGACTGAACTGGGCTCTCTGTAAGAAACAGAGCAACCTGCTTATCAGGACAAATCCATTTGACAGATTTTACACAACACAATGAGTTTGGAAGACTGTAGAAGTGATTTCTTGCGCATTCACTTGAGACATAGGACAATCTTTGTGTCTCTCTCCAGTGACCAGTTCTGGTAAATACATGATGAAAATATACTTTTTTCTGGAATTTTCCTTTTACCATTCAATGTATAGTGTTCACTATTAAATGTGCTTCTCAGCACCTGCAGTGGAATCCTTTATAAATACGGCGGGGGGGGGGGTTCTACTATGCTTTTATTACAGCAGCTTCACTGTGATTACTGAATTAATTCTTGGTTTATTTATTTATTTATTTTTCTTTGTCGTATCCTTTTATTTTTGTGAGCCCTCCAGAGTAGCTTGCAGCTAGATGGTCAGTATAAAAATCAATCAATCAATCAATCAATCAATCAATCAATCAAACAATCAAACAAACAAACAAACATTTGTTTTCCAGAGGAACTCTGCGCAGTTTACAACAGTCACAGATTACAACGAAAGTGTGTGTGTGTGTGTGTGTGTGCGCGCACACACACACACACATACACACATGTACATATACATACATACATACACACACATGTGCACGTGCACGCACACACACACACATGATTATTAATAATCAAACAAATCAATAAAGTAAATGATTATCACAAACACATTAAAATAAAAAGAAGAAAGAGAAAAAAACTTATAATAACTGGCAGGCAGACTTATGGCCAGGACAAAAATTAAAATTAAAATTAAAATTAAAATTAAAATTAAAGGTCACTAAAGGCCTCTCTGAAAAGCAGAGTCTTAAAAGCTTTTCTAAAGTCTGACAAGGATTGTGTGAGGTGGATCTCACTAGTTTATTCTAAAGCATAGGTGTGGCCACGGAGATGGCCCGGTTTCGGGTGACCTTATTCCAGGCCTCCCTATACATGTCCACCTGTAGCAAGAATGCGTGTGATGTTCTTTTGGTGGGTTGGGCCTCAGTTGACCTGTGGAAGATGCACTCTGCCAGGTATTCTGGTCCCAAGCTGTGGAGGGTTTTGTAAACCAAAACCAGCACCTTGAACCTTATTCGGGATGCAATGGGCAACCAATGCAAGTGAGCCAGAACTGGGGTGATGTGGTCATATCTGCCTGTACCCACCAATCCTGCCACTGCATTTTGTAAGAGTCAAGGGCAACCCCATGTAGAGAGTGTTGCAGTAATCTATCCTCAAAATCACAAGCGTATTCTCAAGGAGGCCTTTTCCAGGTATGGGCGAATCTGGGCGATCAGCCGAAGATGAAAAAAGGCGAACTTGGAAACAGCTATCACCTGCACTTCCAGGGATAAAGCCAGATCCAAGACCATGCCCAGACTCCGCACCCCATCCACCAGCTGAAGGGCAGTACCCTCAAAACTAGGGAGAGGCTACTGTACCGAGCAGAGGACGCCCTGATGAACAAAACCTCAGCCTTCTCCAGGTTGGGAACTGGAAAAGGTGCAGAAGAGAGCGACTAAAATGATTACTGGGCTGGGACACCTCCCTTGTGAGGAAAGGCTAAAACATTTGGGGCTCTTTAGTCTGGAAAAAAGGCACCTGAGGGGGGATATGATTGAGACGTACAAAATAATGCAGGGCATGAGTAAAGTGGATAGAGGGAAGCTCTTCTCCCTCTCACAAAATACCAGACCTAGGGGACATACACTCAAATTGAGGGCTGGGAGAGTAAGAACAGACAAAAGAAAATATTTTTTCACCCAGCGCGTTGTTAGTCTGTGGAACTCCCTGCCACAGGATGTAGTGATGGCATCTGGCCTGGATGCCTTCAAAAGGGGATTGGACAGATTCCTGGAGGAAAAGTCCATCACAGGTTACAAACCATGAGGGAGGTGTGCAATCTCCAGGCTTAGAACTGGGGTACTTCAAGGGCCAGATGCAGGGGAGTGGTATCAGGAGACAGAGATCTAGTTTCATGCACTCCCAGGGGCATCTGGGGGGCCCACTGTGAGATACAGGAAGCTGGACTAGATGGGCCTTTGGCCTGATCCAGCATGGCTCTTCTTATGTTCTTATGTTCTTATGTCCTGGTCCATTTCATGACCGCATCCAGGCAGCTGTCAAGGGTCTGCACTGCCTCCACTGCAGAGGAAAACAAGGTGAGATAAAGCTGCATGTCATCAGCATACTGGTGACAGCAAACTCTAAATCCCCTAATGACCTCAGCCAGAGGCCTCATATAGATGTTAAATAGCATGGGGAAGATTTCTGACTCCTGGGGTACCTCACAAGGGAGCGTCCAGGGAGCCAACAGCTCTTCCTCCAGCTTAACACACTGGGAATGGTAAACCTCCAATCCCCACCTCAGAAAGCTGACCCAGCAGGATACCGTGGTCAATGATATCAAAAGCCGCAGACAGGTCCAGGAGGACCAATGAAGTAGAACAAGCCCTGTCAGCCCCCCTCCCCTCGAAGGGTCATCTTGCAGTGCGAGCAAGGTGGTTTCAGTCCCATGATGCAGCCTGAATCCAGACAGGAATGGGTCCAGGACTCAATCCTCCTCCAGGAACGACTGGAACCGCTCGGCAGGAACCTGCTCGATCATCTTGCCCCTGAAGGGAACATTGGTTATCAGATGATAGTTGGCCAAATCGTCCAATGCCAGGCCAAGTTTCTTTAGAGTGGGCTTCACCACGGTCTCCTTTAGGCAAGAGGAGAAAATCCCTTCCCTGAAGGATGTGGTGGAAATAACAGAAGCCCACCCTGGACATGCTCCCTCCAACATCCTTGATGTGCCAAGACGGGCAAGGGTCAAAGTTAGAAGCCACTGGCCTGCAATGAGCCAGCACCCTGGAGACCTCAGCTGATGATACAGGCCCAAACTCAACCAGATGATGAGACCGGGGGTATCTTGGGATACTCAGGGACAGACCAGTACAACCAGAGTCAAAACCGGATTGGATGGCCTCAGTTTTGGATCTTAAAAAGGCTACAAAAGACTCGTTAGTGAAATAAATAAATAAATAAATGCATAAATAAATACATAAATACATAAATTTTAAGTACTGGTTATGACTTGTAAAGTCCTACATGACTTGGGACCAAATGATCTGAAAAATTGTATCAGCCTTGTCTGAGCCCTGAGATCTCAAGGAGAGGCCCTGCTCTCGATCCCATACCGTTTAAAGGCACGTTTTGTGAGGACGGAAGAGAGGGCATTTTTGGAGTACCACTCCTATGGAATTTCCTGCCACCTTCCTGACATCCTGCCAGCACAAAAAGATGTTTAGGCATGCCTTTGGCAACAGGCTGAATGTTAAGGCTGGCATATGTTGCAATTTTCTTAATTGCAATTATTCCCTTTTAAATGAGATTTTGTTTAATTTAAACTTTATTCTGTTTCACTAAAATAACTAATTATCTTTCAATATTTAGAATTTCTTTTCTGAACCCATAATTTCTCATGATCCACACAGTCAAAGGCTTTGCTGTCATTTATAAAACATACATTAATTATCTGAATTTTTTGGTGGACACCAGGAGCCAGTGGATATTTGCAATCTGATCTTGAATACCTCTTTCATTTTCTGAATCCAGCTTGAACTTCAGGAACTTCTCACTTCATATAAGGCAAAATCCTCTTTCACAGCACCTTGAACATCACTTTACAGGACTGTAATGTATATTGAATATTTCCACTCTGTGGGCAATTGTTTGGGCAATTGTTTTGTTTTCTAAATTTGTTGGCATATTCTTGTTAAGATTTTGACAGATTTGACAGTATCCATGGCTAAAAATAGTTCTATCTGTCTTTGAAACAGAGTCATCAGTTACCAGTGATATGGATTGTGGAATTTTGAGAAGTTCTGGACAAGTGTGAGCCTTAGAGATAGAGAGAAAACTCACTGATGGAAACAGTAGCAGCTTACCTAAATACATTTCTTATCAATTACCATTCCAAGTGGGCATGGCACCGGAAGCTATATTGACTAGTGTTGTACTCAGGAAGCTTTTCCTGGAGGAAAAGTCCATCACAGGTTACAAACCATGATGGAGATGTGTAACCTCCAGGGTTCAAACCAGGGTACTTCAAGGGCCAGATGCAGGAGAGTGGTATCAGGAGACAGATATCTAGTCTCATGCGCTCCCAGACGCATCTGGTGGGGCCTCTTGTGAGATACAGGAAGCTGGACTAGATGGGCCTTTGGCCTGATCCAGCAGGGCTCTTCTTATGTTCTTATGTTCTTATGTTCTTATGAAGCTGCTCCCCGGGATCCCAAATGGTGTGTCAGAGGATTGCAGGATGCTGCAAAACCCAGCCAGGAGTGCCATGGAAAAGAGATGGTACATAGGTCTTTCAAACAGGACCAGGAAGTGGCTCTCCTTTCCCGATCTCTATGGTCCCTGCTGGTGAAGATGATCAACAGATGGCTTCATGTGTTTCTACCATCAGGACCTGGAAGAAGGTGGAGCCCCAGAGATATTTGAGGGAAGGGATGTCCTTCTCTGTGGGTGACAAGATCCTTCCCCTGGTGGTAGAGAGACACCAATGGCCTCTCTGAGCAAGGGGCGGCACAGGTGGTGGCCAGTAAATCAAGGGAGTGGCTAGTCCAAAATGTTTGGAGGCCACTGACCTACTCCATGGCAGCCTTGCAAGTGGAAGGGTGAAAGGACAGCTACAGGAGCTGTCCGAGGTACTGAACCCAATGCTCCAAAAGAAGCTTCCAAGTACGTAAGCAATGGAATGTGGCTTTACCTGTTCCATGTTTAGAGCAGAGGAAACATGTCCTCATATCCCATCTTGGTGGTTATTGGCAGGGAAGCTTAGCAGCTCTTGCTCTTTCCATAGTTTTTGCTGAGACTCAGCCTTGCAGATAATAAAGAGGTGCCTCAGCTCAACCCTTATTCTGTTCTCTGCCTTGGCATGCTTGAGAAAGGTGCTTGTTTACAAGCGGAGCTCCCCAGGGTCATCCCAATGCAGGCTTCTGGGTGGAGAAGGATAGGGCCCTCCATCTTTCCAGCGAAATGGAACAACACCACAAGGAACTCCAGAAGACAACTGGGGTCTGGCGCCGAGCAAATGAAGGCACATCAGGTACCATTGGTGCTACATGCCGGAGATCTCTGGCTGGTGAAATAACCTTTCAGACAGAAATTCTACTTCCCACTTGATAAGTCTCATGAGTCACATAAATGAGTCACATCCCATCTGTAGGAATGAGGCCGTTTTCCATTGTGAGGAAGCTGAGAAACTCTGGATCTTCTGCCCTTTCTCTTGCATTCCTCGTCTCATGCAAGAGAAATGTCACAGTTTGTAGGGGGTGCTTCATTAGAGATGATCCCCATTCATTCATTCATTCATTCATTCATTCATTCATTCATTCATTCATTCATTCATTTACCCTGTTAATCTGTTTCCCTAAAAATCCCTTCGAGAAAATGAGGAAAGTCTTGACAAATCAGGACTTATCTGTCAGACTTCATACTTGAATACTTCAGTCCTATGTGTTCAGCATACTTCTCTATGTGTTGAAACTTGGACCCATATGCAGGAAGCTGGAAGCATTCAAAATGTGGACGTACAGACAAGTTCTGACGATATCTTGGACAGCCAGAGTCACTAATGTGGCTGTATTACAGTACATGAATAAAAAGCTAGAAATCTTATCAAAAAGTTATCTTTCAAGGAAAAATAGATGGGAAGCGTGGCCCAGGGTGTAGAAGAACATTCTGGCTTAAAATGGCCCACAGTGAGCACAAGCTGCTCTATTTAGAATAGATTTAGATAGACTTTAGTTCAGGCTGCTGATCGCCAATGTTCTATGAGAACATGGGCCTTGAGGAAGAAGATCTGTTGCCCAGGCCACTATTTTGAGCTGCTTGCCCAGATTAAAAGCATATATTAAAAAAAAACTGATTCATAACCTGACAAATATACCATATTTTCCCATCTATATGACACCACCGTGTATACGATAAGCCCCACTTTTAGAACCCAAAATTACAGGTTCACAATGGACAGATCTCTCCTTGGCTTACATCCGTTGTATAAGATGATCTTCAATTTTTAGTCTAAGAATTTTAGACAAAAATATAGTCTTATACATGGAAAAATATCTCCACCCTATACTGATGACAATAACAAATAAGAAAATAACAACAATAACAAATAAGAAAAAATAAACCACATAATAGGCAGCTGTGGTGGGAAGAATAGGTTTTGTTTGACTTTCTAAATGTTAGGAGAGAAGGGGCCTGGAATACCTCTTTTGGCATTGCATTCCATGACATGGTGGCCACCACCAAGAAGGCCCGGTTCCTAGTCATAGTCTTCCAGGCCTTCCTCCAGGTGGCAACCATTGCCTCATGGCAAGGAAAATGGCAAAGACCCTTTGTCACAGCTTAAATTGCCTCCTGCTCAGAGAAATGGCATAGATTTCCTTTCTGCTCCTCTTAACACATGGCCTCCAGTCTCCCAGGCGAGGCAGGCTGTTAGCTGGATGAGCCGGAATGAGTCATAATTGAGGATGCGAGTTCTCCTTCTCTCTTGCACTTCATACCCATAAACCATGTCCCCAAATATCTGGGAGGAAAACCAAAAGAGGACGTTATTCTACAGGTGTTTTAGCAATTTGACAGTCTATTAATTGACCCTATTAACCCTACTAATGACCAAGCCAGCAAGTTTGTACAGTAATACCTCAGATAAAGAATGCCTTGGATAACACATTTTTTCGGATAACAAACAGAAATTTCCAGGTATAGGGCTGCCTCGGATAGTGAATGTTCTGTATGGGCTGCCTCGGATAACAAAAATTTCATAATGCCTTGCAAAATATGTGTACCCTGCATGCATTGCAGGATGCATAGTTTGTGGAGGGGTGGGAGGAGTTAGAGTGTTTTTATGGTGTTTTGGAGGCATTCTGGACATGTTTTGCTGAGGGATTTGGACCTTTCGAACTTGGTAAGATAAGGAGCTAGTGTTTATTAATCTTTGCACTGCTTTTCTTTGCATTTTTGGCTGGAAGAGGCTGGAGTAGTCTTGCTGGTTTCATTTCTCCATGTTTGCAGTCTTTTTTCATTGTTCTGAGGGCAAAAATGGGCTGTATTTTTCTTCCTGATTATCTTTGTTTGTTTGCATCCCCCCCCCATTGCACTTTGGGTGGGAACAGGCTGGAGTAGTCTTGCTGGTTTCTCTTGTCCATGTTTGCATTTCACTGCAGTGGGGTGTTTGGGGGAGGAGGGTGTTCCAGCATTGCAAGCCTTTAATGTGCATTTTATAAAGAGGTCTGGAACCCCCCCCCAACAGCTTTTTTGCCTTTTTTTGGACCTCCGGAATGCATTAATTGGTTTCCCATTCATTTCAATTGCCATGTTTCTCTCTTTAGAACTGCTATTATACCAGAGGTGTGGTCATGATTGGGGCAGCAGCAGCTAAAGCTCCTGTGTTCTCCTTTAAGACCTGGACAATCCAGGGCCATGAAACTTGCTTTGCAGAAGGAAAGCCCTGGGGGGAATTGCATGTCTGACTCTTTTCCACTTATGCTATGCTGCAAAATTTCTCTGGGAGGTTTTGCAGTGCTTCCAGCCATTGAGCATTCAGCAGCACAATACATGGATCTCATGGGCTCTGGTTTGGCCAGCCTTGCGTTATGGAATCAGGAGACCAGAGGGTGTTCTCTTCCACTTTTCTGCAAATGGCTGAGGTGCAAAGTGGCTCAAACGTCACAAAAACAAGTACTTTTAGAAACACAGTGGCCAGAAGCTTCTTGGCTTGTCAATAAAGTTGGTGTCTTTATTTATTTTCTATATTTGTTTCATTTCATTTTCTATATTTGTTTCTCCCAATAAGCAGACCAAAGATGACTCACAATCCTAAAAAGGAGAGAACTGAAAACACAATAACTCTATCACACATCCCTTTAAATCCGGATTAAATTTCAAAGATGTCCAAAAATCTTTTCCCCACGGCCACTGAGCTTTTAAAAACAAACAAACAAACAAACAAAAAAACCTGGTAAGGACCCCTTTAGCGAGTTTTCCAATACTTACTGGAGAAGTTGGGAATTTTTGACTCACTTAAAAAACTACATTTTTGGTGGCAGAAGTCCATGGGAGCACATATATGATCTGTTTCTTTCTTTCTTTCTTTCTTTCTTTCTTTCTTTCTTTCTTTCTTTCTTTCTTTCTTTCTTTCTTTCTTTCTTTCTTTCTTTCTTTCTTTCTTTCTTTCTTTCTTTCTTTCTTTCTTTTTTCATAGCATCGACCGGCTGTTCCTAGGGCTGGTTGGGCGCTTTATAATTTTTTTAAAAAAAAATTATCCCCCCCCAGCACTGACCAGCTGGCCTTTGGTCTGTCAGCATCCCCCCCATAACACCAACCGCCTGTTCCTGGGGCTGGTCAGTGCTGTTTTTAATTTTACCCCCCCCGCAGCGCCATTCAGCTGGCCTGCTTGGTGGTCGTGGCATTTTTAAAATTTGGTTTTATTTCTCCTTAGCTCCCAGCAGCTGTCCCTGGGGCTGCTTGGACATTTTGTTTAATTTTTTTAAAATTTTCAATCACGTGATCAGGTAAGGATAAAAGCCGGAGTTTTCCATTCCCTGCTCCCCCCCTTCGTGGGATTGTGCCCTAAGTTAAACATTTTAAAAAAGCAGCAACAACTAGAGGCTAATAAATATATAACTGAACAATTAAATGCCAGTAAACTTTGAAAACTATCAAAAATGTCAAAAAGACATTCGGGCACTCGTGTGATTGTTAAAAGCTGGTTTGGACTTCAGCTGTAGGCAGAAGGACAAAAGTGAGGTGGCTAACTGATCTCCCCAAGGAGAGCATCCCATAACCTGGCTGGTTTGCCATGGCTAATTGATACAGCAGCAAAGTGTCTCTGAGTCACATCCCTGGTCAAGAGCTTGGCTGCCCAATGGAGACATGTCCCTTTTGTGCCATATGGGACATTTTGCACAAAATCTGACGATTCTCAGGAAATGATGGCCCTCACTAGCGCGAGACCTGCTTTAGGACTTCCAGGAAATGCCTGGTGATCCTTGCCAGCAAAGAGAAGATGGCTGACCTTCTTTATCTCCCTCTCATGTGTGAATGAGAAAGCAAGGGACCATCTCCCTATATTCAACAACACCAGGCCTCTGGTTATGGGTTTATTTGGTACACAATTTGCTCCAAGATTCCAGTCCATATGAGGATGTTAACCTACCTAATGACTGTCCTGTGGGAGGGATCTGCTTCTCTCAGCTTTTTCAATGGGCAACTCTGAACATAAGGGCCTACTGCCTTCCATCCGTCCACTTCAAAAGAGCAGCAGAGGCGCACCTCTGTGAGAATCCACACACCGACACCCTGTTTACCCACCTACTTGATTAGGGATTCATTTCCGAGGGGATTGATTTGTGCTGTCCATGCCATTCCTCATCACCTTCACTGGCTGATTTTCCCCCTCTGTTTATTAGGCCCTCTCATTGCACATTTGGCTAATATGCGTTCAATATGCGAACAAGGTCTCGGCCAAAATTGCAGACTTCCCCAACGGAGCTGTTCCCAGCACGAAGGTAATAGCTGTTGTGGATAATCAAGTTCCTTAAGAAGCAGGCAGAAATCTCAGGTCAGGAAAGCAGGAGCCAATCAAATACAGGAGGGGCCAAGGACACCCCCCCATGCCCCCATGTTGCACAGCTGCATGGGTTGAGCTTGAAGATTGATTCATTTATTAAGACAGCAGGTCGGCCATTTAGGAACAAAGCAACAGAAAGAGAAGAAGCCACAGCAGTCGTGATAATCTCAACAGATAACAATATTGCATCCAGGGACCAACTTAAAACCAGGCTGCTGCTATACAGTACAGCAACAGCCTGCTACTCAGACCATTAGCAGAAGGATTTCCCTGTTGCCTTCTTGCTGATCATGCAGCTGGGCAGAGTTTGGCCCACCTTGGCTCATTGCCTGGCAGATCAAAAAGAAGGCGGCACAGGGATTCAAGTTGGACATTTCCCCCCACAAATTTTGTCTCTTACCCCCTAGTACCAAATGTGATGTAGTGGGAATACTGTTATCCTACACCACAAAATAAGTGACACTACAATCTTGGGTTCGTAGGCAGAGAAAAATGAGAAAACCAGTGTTCTTATCAAAACATCTGAGGATGTGAGGATTTCTGGGAGGATTTCCTGCTCCTAATGATATACTGAAGGTTGGGCTAGGGATAGGGCTGGGACTAAGGCCAGGGACAGGGCTAGAGCTATGGCTAGAGCTACAGCTACATTCATGACTAGGACTAGGACTAGGACTAGGACCAAGACCAGGACCAGAACGAGAACTGGAACTAGGACAGGGACTGGGACTGGGACAGGGCTACAGTTACAGTTTGGAACAGGGACAGAATTAGGGATGACTAGGGCTGGGATCAGGGCTAGGGCAAGAGCTAGGGCTAGAACCAGGATTAGGACTAGGACTGAGACTAGGATTAGAGACAGGGCTAGGGACAAGGCTAGGGACAGGGACAGGGCTAGTGCTAGTGCTACAGTTACAGCTTGAAACACGGACAGGATTAGGGGTGGCTAGGGCTAGGAGCAGGGCGAGAACTAGAACTAGGATTAGGACTAGGACTAAGACTAGGATTAGGGACAGGGACAGGGCTAGAGCTAGGACTAGGGCTAGCATGAAAGATAGGGATGGGGAATGTACAGGAAGATGAGGAAGCTTGCTACAAGAAGCCAGATTTAGGTTGAATTTATTTATTTATTTATTTATTTATTTATTTATTTATTTATATACCACCCATCTAGCAACAAAGGCCACCCTGGGTGGTTTTCAAGGTTTATACAAATACAAAACATAACATCAACAGAATTCAGTGAATAGCAATACAGCAAAATAGAACGTAATAAACATAATGAACATAACTAAATCCAGTTAAAACAAACAGAAGACTAAGACAGGCTAAGAAAGAACAGACCAGGTGAATAACAGCAACCCAATAAGAGAAAACTAATATCCAGGGAAAACCTTTCTAAATAGCCACGTCTTCAGATTTTTCTTAAAGACTGAGAGCATGGGGGCCAAACATATCTCAGGAGGGAGTAGGTTCCAGAGCCGGGAGGCTGCTGCTGAGAGAGCCCAGTTCCTTGTGGAGGATTTGCGAGCCTCCTTCAGTGACAGCACCCTCAAATGCCCTGCCGGAGATGAACAGGTGCTACGGGCAGAACTCTGTGGTAGGATGCACTCAGGCAGATAGCTATTTTAGGAAAACCCTCTTAATTCTTAGAGGAGTACGACAATGGAACCTTTGACCTCCAGAGGTTGCTGGAGTCATTTAAGAGGATATAGGACCACCGTCTGTCTGATCTGCTTTGATCTGGACCCCAGCTTTACACAGGGGGTTGGACTTGATGGTCTTTGAGTCCCCTCCCAACTCCACAATTCCAGGGTGCTGTGATTTCTATCAACAAGCGACAGGGTCACTGGGAGATTGATTGCAGCCATGGCCTATTTGCGAGCCAAATCTCTTTCCCAGCATAATTGCCACAACCGAGGAGGCGACGTGATTCACTTTCCCAGGAGCCTGGTGCGATGGCTGCCTGGAGCCATTCCCAGAAGTAATTATCAGTGAGGATCTGATGCTAATTAAAATAGCTGATGCCCATGGAAGCGCCTGGCTGGGTTCATGCTGTTTGCCCAGTTCGGAGCGCTGTAGGTGGGACAGACCTCGTGGCTGTGCATCCGAAGCACAGTGGGGTAGAGTCCACGGGTGTGGTGGCAGATAGGAAAGTGTCTCCACAAAAGATTTCTCTCTTCCCTTCCCTTTTCCACTCCCAAATCATACTGAATGGAAAGGTCTTCAAATGTTATATTCAACACAGTTGTGAGCCCTACAGAGGTCCTGGAGAAAGGGATTAACTACTGAGTGGCGGAGGCAAGGTTAGTCTTTACATCATTCCGAGTGCCTGAAATGTGATGGGTCCTTAGTAGGGGAGCTTTTTGGGTAGCCTAGTGGTTGAGACATCTGGCTGTAGAGTCAGAGGTTGGGAGTTCATTTCCTCACAGTGCCTTCATTGTTGTGTGCGCTGGGCACGGAGCAATGGGCTCAAGCTATAGGAAGCCAGATTTAGGCTGAATATCCAGAAAAAAAATGTCTGAATGGTTAGAGCAGTATGACAATGAAACCCATGACTGCAGGAGCCAGTGAGAGCTCCAACCCCGGAGGCTTCCAAGAGACAACTGGACAGCCACCTGTCAGATCTGCATTGATTTGAATTCTTCCCTGGAGCAGGAGGTTGGACATATTGGCCTTGGAGACTCTTCCGATTCAGTTAGTCCATGATTCTGTGATTTTATGACAGGGACTGGACTTTAAGACCCGTTGGGCCTCTTCTAGCATGTTTTCAGAGGTTGATAAAGGTGAAGGCGATGAAAGTGAATTTGATGATGATATGCATCATGGCTCCCGATATGATTCTGAATCCCCCTAATCGATTTCTGTGGAAGGCCTGGTGTGTGGATATACAGCTGCCAGTTTTTTTATTTCACTATAATCATGAGCTTCAAGTCTTTCTTAAGAGAGAGAGAGAGAGAGAGAGAGAGAGAGAGAGAGAGAGAGAGAGAGAGAGAGAGAGAGAGAGAGAGAGAGAGAGAGAGAGAGAGAGAGAGAGAGAGATTTCTAACTGTTCAGGTGTTCCTTCATTGTTTCAACATGCAAAGACACTTCCCTGGACTACCTCCTGTAAAATTATTATTCAGGGAGGACATCTATTTTTTTTTGAAGGTGGGGGCATGGTGTTAAATACCCAGATGCACCACCAATGACTGTTTTCTTATTTCTGTTTAATGCCCAACATGACTGTAACATGAATTACCAAATAACATGGATCAGTGAATACTTACTCCTGTGCCAGTGCGCTGGCACACCATGGAGAGGTGGATAGCCACTAATTAGGAAGGTTCTGATTGAATACCTGGTCACGTGCTGAGTCATGCAACTGGCACATGATGACTAAGAATTCAATCAGGGACTCTATTAGTGGTTTTTGGTGCTCTGAGTTACACCAATGTACTTATGCAGGCATAAATATTCATTTGGATTCTTCCTATTCTTCCTTTTTTGGTGTGTGTGGGGATGCAATTCAAAAGAACAACTGATTTCCAAAGTTGAGAAAGGTCTGATTATCAACCTGCCATTAGGAGTCCAAAGTTTTGGAGGAAGGAATGGGCCATCTGCTTCTTCTGAGTCAGCCACTGGATCCAACATAAAGCTTGATGAGCCAGCATCACCCCATTCTTCTTGACTTCAGGTTGAAGCCTGGAGGGTCTTTGTAGGATGACAGAGAAGGTCACAGAGGGAAGATTTGGGAGGTTATGATATGCATGAACATCTTCCTGTTGAGCAACTCAACCTTAGTACTGTCCAAGAACAGGTGGCAAAGGTTGGCCATTCTCTAAAGCAGGACTTCCTAATGTTGGGTTCTCAAAGGTTTTGAACTATAACTTCCAGAAATCCTGGCAAGCACAGCTAGTGGTGAAGGCTTCTGGCAGTTTTAGTCCAAGAACACCTTGGGCCCCAAAGTTGGCAACCATTGATCTAAAACCAACCCATACATACACATCACTTTTTTCTCCTCTAACTTGACATACCTTGCTTCTCAAATTGAGGGCTGGGAGAGTAAGAACAGACAAAAGCAAATATTTTTTCACCCAGCGCGTTGCTAGTCTGTGGAACTCCCTGACATAGGATGTGGTGATGGCACATGACTTGGATGCCTTCAAAAGGGGATTGGACAGATTCCTGGAGGAAAAGTCCATCACAGGTTACAAACCATGAGGGAGATGTGTAATCTCCAGGCTTAAAACCGGGGTACTTCAAGGGTCAGATGCAGGGGAGTGGTATCAGGAGACAGATATCTAATCTCATGCGCTCCCAAACGCATCTGGTAGGGCCGCTGTGAGATACAGGAAGCTGGACTAGATGGGCCGTTGGCCTGATCCAGCATGGCTCTTCTTATGTTCTTCACTTCGTGCATGTAGACACAACTCAGTCAGAGCCCTGAGACCTGCTGACCCTAAATATAGAGGTATACATGGCCAGCTTTTTGCTAATGCCTTGGTGATTCATTAGGCTGAGCACCATCATCAGCCCAGGCTGGTTCAACACATGGAATACCCTCACTAGTAGAGATGGGCACGACTTAGCGGTATTCCCGTTTCCGTTTCCGTTACTCGGTTCTGTTACTCTATGGAAATGGTAACGGGAATTACTCCGCCAGACTTCGAGCTCGAACCGACGAACGAAAAATTTTGGTCTGATTTGTTGTGCTCATTCCTTGCATTGTTGTGCTCGTTCCTTTTTTCACGCGGCACAGAAAAAAAGTTTTTAAAAGTTAAAAAAACCCGGTTCCCGGCCAAAAAGCAGGCGGAAAAATGCCTGCCGTGCCTCAGGGCACCTACCAGAGGGGTTGTTTCTGGAGGTCCCCGGCCTCCCCCCCCATCCCCCATCCTGGGCTGCTCTGGTGGGACTCGCCGCAGGCTCGCAGCCAGCAAAAGGCCCAGTCTCGCCGCCGGCCACCGCAATTAAAGCGCAAGCAAGCGGCATGGACGGCACAGGAAAAAACTTTTAAACTCTCTCCCCACCCATTCCCGGGCCAAAAAAGCAGGCGGAAAAATGCCTGCTTGACTAAGGGCGCAGGGCACCTACCGGAGGGGTGGTTTCTGGAGGGGGGGTCCCGCCTCCCCCCCGTCCTGGGCAGCTGGACTTGCCATGCCATGCGGTGCGGGCGGGGGATCCAAAATGGGGCGGCGAACGCAATATTGTTTTTGAAATCATGGTCCAAAAACACACAAGCACAACAGAAACACGCGAAAATTTATAAACTGCCAGATTTTTCACAGTAGCAGTGGGTTTTTTCTTGCAACAAAATGTCTCTCCTCTCCTCCTCTGTCCTCCATTGATTTTATTTTATTTTATTTTATTTTATTTACACCTGCGCAATGATGGGCTGGCCGAGTGGCCAGCCATGTGGGAGTGGACGACCATGCAAATTTTTGGAGCCATCCCACCAATCGCATGGCCACTTGGCCATGGAGACTTCTGGGATGTGCCAAAAAGCCCCCTAAAACCTGCCCTAGCCCCCTAACCCTAACCCTAATCCTTGACTCCTTACCCATACGTAACAGACTGTCTTCTTAGTGGGTCAGAGAGGCACCCAGAGGTGCAACCCACTAGCCCACCGTAACCTTACCCGTCACTAGCCTAACCCTAGCCCTTGCACTAACCCACCTTAACCCTAAGCCAGATCTACTTGCATTGCACTACACGCAAGTACGATTCCCTTCTTTGTGAGACATGGTGGTGCGAGAGCCTTAGGCATCACCCTATGCCTCTGGCGGGTTCACTGGTCTCACTGTCTGCAACTGGTATGCATATCCATATGGCTATTGCATGCCATTTTGCAGCAGCAGGTGAGGAGGGGAGACCCCCATGTTGAAGGGTCTCTTGGAGCCTGCTTCCCCTTCCTAGTGGGTGAGGATAGGAGGCACCCACGGGTGCCTCCAGGAGCCCGCTTTCCCTTTATAGCGGGCCAGAGGAGGCACCCACCCCACAGAGGTGCCTCCAGGAGCCCGCTACCCCCCCCAAAAAAACAGTACTAACGAAAACAAAAAAATGAAAGAAACGAACTGACTAATTTTTGCGAATTTTCACAAAAACGGAAACGACCTGAAACGGAACCGGCCGGACTAACGACAACTCGAAAAAATTTTTTTTCAAGTCGTGCCCATCTCTACTCACTAGAGCTAGAATCCTCTGGCCGACAGAGCACAATTGGATGCTTCACCAGCCACATTTCATGCTTTCCAGCTAAAGCCTGAGATCAACTCAATGGAACTTGCTCAGTGAAATGATGATGGATTGGCTACCTCTTAACTCAAGGCTTCCAAAGGAGAACTGTTTATGTAACAGCATGTCACACAAGTGGTGTGGGGCCACCACCTGGCTATCCCATTTCAAAACTTGCTTGGCCATTTTGACACAATGGAAGAAGAACACTGTTTTCTGAAAGCAATATGAGAATTGGGTTCCATTGACAAATATAAGGCTTGGAGGGCTCCATTTTGTTCTTTCTCTTACGCACCAACTGGACCATTTTTATCCCCTTATAAATTTCAGGGCTGTGGAGTCGGTAGATAAATGTTCCGACTCCAACTCTGACTCCTAAGTTTTTTTGGACTTCCGACTCCGACTTCGACTCCGACTCCCCGACTCCGACTCCTCTGTATTAATACAGTCACCCCCTGCCATTTCACGGTTCATGTACTGCAGTCGCACTACATCGCAGGATCACAGTACCTGCACTTCGGGGCCGCGCAGGGGGTGGCGGGGGGCATCGGGTCACTCCGCGCCACCCGTCCGCGCTCCTACATGAAGCCTCGGAGCTGCATGGGGGGGCGATTGGGTCGCTCTGCGCTGCCCCTCTGCACTCCTCCGAGAAGCCTCGGAGCTGCGGTGTGTGTGTGTGATCGGGTCACTCCGTGCTGCCCCTCCGCACTCCTCTGAGAAGCCTCGGGGCCGTGGGGGGGGGGCGGCAATCTCCACTGAAATGCATTGAGTCAATGCATTTCAATGGAGAAATTGTCTCCATTGGAAAGCATTGAGCCAATGTTTTCCAATAGGGAAAATTTTCTCCATTGAAATGCATTGGCAATGCATTTCAATGGGGACGGCCCTGGACAAGAAATCTCGGGTGGCGCGGGCAGGCGGCGGCGGGAGGTCAGATCTAAATTTATCTAAATCTAAATTTAGTAGGAGTCGGAGTCAGAGTCGGTGCATTGTTTGACGACTCCAGCTCTGACTCCAGGTACCCAAAATTTCCTCTGACTCCCACTCCTTGACTCCGACTCCACAGCCCTGCTAAATTTCTCAATTTGTTTCCTTACTTGGATCCTCCTTCCTCTTAACCACTATCACCAAAGTACTTTCCATTTATATACCCTCTCTTCTTCCCTCCATATATATATTTCCTTTCCACTCTTGTCTCTGAAGTACAAACCAGCCCCACAGCCACCCAGCTTCACCAGCAAACAATCTTGAAAGTACCACAAGTACACAAATTGTGAAGTACCAAGCAGTAAGGCAAGGAAACAAGGTCAGGTCACCTTCTCCCCCCATTCTAATTTCAGCAACTGGCATCCTTCCAAAATCCTTCATTACCATGTTCAAACACTTGCCAGTGGCTGTTAATTTGCTCTCTGGTGTTAAAAAACGAACCAATATTTTTTGCAGACTTCATTCCACTTGCAAAAATTTAATGTTTAGGCTTGACCCCTCTAATGTTTAGGCTTGGCCCCCTGGCCTGCCGCTCTGGACCAGCAATGCTGAGGAATAAGAGGTATGCTGCCGTAGCTACTACTGATAACAGCAGCAGTAGCAGGAACAACAACAAACGTAGTGTATTTCCTTGCCCTGTGGCCAGTGAAACATTGCCTCAATGATACTGAGTTCAACTGCTTGAATCTACTCTGTTCCATCACTGGAGTTTCCACCCAGACCCATAATCCTTTCAGGTCATGCATCAATGGGATCAAAGGCATGGCGTGAGAACAACCTACTGCTGTTGCACACAGGGAGTGATGAATGATTGTGCGGCAGGTCTAATGAAAGGGGTGGATTATTGGGTTATAAATCAATTGAGCTACCTGGAAGAAATTGCAAAGCCCAAGGACTTGGATGGGAAGATGGTGGCTGGAAGAAAGTGCAGGGCGCCTGTACAATTGGCTTGGTAGTAGTTAGATGGTATGGGTTGCTGTCAATCATTAATTTATCCAAATGGAGACATCTTTAAAAGGGTACCACTTGGATAACTCTTTTGTTTTCTGTTCATTTCTCCTTAAAGCTGGCATGGATTCCATCTTTAATCCTCTGCCATTGTTAAAATTGCAGTGCTAATAAAGGGATACTGGAGAATGGTCCATGAGATATTACCCAAAATGTTGAGTTATACTGAGCGTGGTGGCTCAGTGGACTAAGGCATCCAAAAACTGTCGCCTGTAAAGTCGGCAGCTCGGCGGTTCAAATCCTGGATGCCACACAGTGGAGTGAGCTCCCGTTGATAACCCCAGCTCCTGCCAACCTAGCAGTTCAAAAGCATGTCAATGTAAGTAGATAAATAGGTACCACTGTAAAAAACAGGAAGGTAAAACAGTGTTTCCTTGCAGCCATGCCAGCCACGTGGTCATGGACTTGCACAACACTGGCTCTTTGGCTTGAATACGGAGATGAGCACCACCCCTAGAGTCAGACATGACAAGCACACATGTGCTAGGGGAACATTTACCTTTTTATACCATGTTGGTGAATCTATGGCACGGGTGCCAAAGGTGGTAGTGAGAGTCCTTTCTGTGGGCAACCAATATCACCCCTTTACAGCCACCTGTATTCAGGTTAAATTGCTGTGTTGGCATTTTTCGAAAAAATAGTGGGTTTTGATTTTGAATTGCAGTTTGGGCTTTTGTTCTCTAAATGGTTTGCCATCACTGGGTTATACCATTCCATTTAATCCTGAAATATTTATGTTAAATATTATGCCAGAAATGAAAGATGTTAGGGTGAAACATTTATTAATGCACATGATAACTATAGCAAGAATTATTTGCTAAAAACTGGAAAACAGTGGAAATACCCAACTGACAAGAGCTATTGGAAAAATGCTTTGAAACAGCAGAGATGGACATACTATTGGAACCGTTGAAAGATAAAAGACTTATAGAAGGCAAAAGAAAGCTAGAAACAACTCTACGGGTTTTATGAAAAAGAATTTTGTAACCAAATGGCTCCAGTAGTATAATAGATACATAATTGTCATTGTCAAAATAATGGAAATTGTGTAAGCATGCCATGTTACACAGAGTACTTTTTACCTGTAGATCTCCAACCTGTTACCCATCCCTGTTAGCTATCCCTCTATGTGTGGAAAACAAAACAAACCAAAAAAATTGCAGAGCTGTAAGAGACCTGTGGGAGTAGAGGAGAGAATGGCTATACCTGAATTTGGATGGCCACTGGCCCCATGTCTTCTTTTAGGGTGGACAGTCCTCTGCTGAACATGTGCTCATGAATAATCTTCCTGCTAGGGAGGTCCACCAGTATCTCAAAGGATGTCCAGCTGTAGTCTGACCAGATCAAGGACAACAGGGAGAGAAATCAGGGTCATAAATGAGCTGCTCTACCATTACCTGGAGGGCTGTGTGGCACCTTCAGCCAAAGTTCATATTAATAATCAAGTCTGCCTGATGCTACACAGTCTGGTATATAAGCTCTGTGATGGATGATCATGTTGTTAGGGACATGCTGCCTGCAAAGAGGTTAAGAAGTGACATGGCAGTGCAATTCAGTGACCTGAAGGGTTGGCACATGGGAAAGATGGAGCAGCTTGTCTTCAGCTGCCCCAGATGGGAAGATCGGAACATGCACATAATGCTCCTACAGGAATTACCAGAAAGGAGAGTCACACTCAACATGGCAGAAATGTCTGCCTGGTAAGATAGAGGGGTGGATTTCCTTAGGAGGTGGTAAATTCTCTTTTTCTAGAGGTTTGGAAACAGAGGTTGCACAGCCCTCTGTCAAAATGGAGGCTTCTAGGCAGCGGGTGGACCAGGTAATGCTGGAGATCATTTCCAAATCCATGGTTCTATGATCTTGTGGGCCACAAAGGAGCTCATTTTGGAAATACACTCTAAGCACCATTTTGGTTTGTGATCTGCCAGCATCTTGGTAAGCTTGGAAGCTGCACTGTCTCTTACCAGGTACCTGGATGCCTTCTGGAAGGCCAACCTTCAAAGCCTCCTTTCAATTGGAGAGAGGGCAGGGAAAACATAGACTACCAGTTAGTTCAGTGGGTTAGGTCTCCGGTTGTGGAGCCAGAGGTTGGGAGTTCGATTCCCCACTGGGCCTCCTTGACAGTGGCTGGACTTGATGATCAAGAGGATCCTTCCAGTTCTGGAGTTCTAAGGTTTACCCGCTGTAATGCTCTTTGTGAAAATGTCCAACAATTCCTGGGGTTTTGTTTCCAAATTAAGACATAACCCAATAGCCACAGTTTCTTTTTTTTTAATGCATTTTTATTAGAAAATTTTAATATACAAAAGAACATCAAATTCAAAACATTAACCATACAGAATCAATCTATCACTAAGGTTCGGCTTCCCTCTGTTCTTCGCGTGGTTTTAACGTTATTCATCTCCCAGCCTTCCTTTCAAACGAACCCCTTTTATATACTTATAAAAAAGGTTCTAAAAGTAAATAATAGTCCCTCGCGTTCTACCCTAATCCGGTAAGAGTCTTTAAATCCTTACAATAAGTCTCCATGTAGTTCTTAAATTTTTGCCAGTCTTTTTGGAACCTCTGGTTGTCTTGATCCCTCAATCTGCATGTCAGTCTGGCCATCTCTGCAAAGTCCAGTAATTTCGCCCTCCATTCATCCAAAGATGGTATATATGTTGTCTTCCAGTTCTGTGCCAGGAGCATTCGTGCCGCTGCTGTTGCATATAAAAATAAAGTCCTGTCTGCTCCTTTAATTTCACTATCCACCAACCCTAACAGAAAAAGTTCAGATCGTTTTGGGAATGTACACTTTAACATCTTTTTGAGTTCATCATATATCCGTGCCCAATATTCTTTCACTTTCTCACAGGTCCACCACATATGATAAAAATCACCTTGTTTCTCTTTACATTTCCAACAATAATCCAATAGCCACAGTTTCTTGTTCCCTGTACTTCAAGCCACAGTTTCTTGTTCCCCGTCCTTCCAATTCCCCTTCTCATTATCTTCTTCTCTTGATGCTGTCCTACTCAAGAGCTCCACCACCAGCTTCCAAGGGTAGACAAGCTTCCTCTTCCTTCCTGCTTCTCACAAATGAGATATATCAGAGAGGTGACCTTGTGGATTGATGGAAGTACACCATGACATTGGTAGCATGTTGGTGAGGCTATAGCCATCTCATAATATATCCCCCTTCCAACAAGAACCATACTTTAATTGTATTTATGATCAGAATACCTATAGAGGCCTTCAGGAGGATTCAGAGAATTAAAAGAAAAATCCTATAACAACATCTAGGCAGCCAAGGGGCAAACAGTTAATTTCTTGGTTATAAATAGTGTTCAGAGCTTTCAAAATGAACTTAGCACATCCATTAACATGTAGACAACTGCTAAAGGGAATGGCCACTGCAGAGACCAGTAAATGCATTGGTGTCAGAGGGGAGAAGGTGAGCTTTCATCTCTCGATTATGCCTTTAAAGGTCCTGCTTAATTAAAACTGACACCAGCAATGGCTATTTATATGACAAATTACAGCCTTCTCTGTGGTTTCGTGACTGTTTCAGACAGTAGGAGTGGATCATCAGAAAGTCCACTTGATGAAACAAAGTCTAGAGTCAGGGATGAGTTGGAGATGGATAGCTAGGCAATTGATAGATGATAGCAACAATCATGGGGTGCCCTTTTGGGGGTGTTTCAGAGAGAGGAAATCCATAAATGGTTTCCCATTCTCTTCTTCTGGTGGCCTCCTGGGAATGTGGAACTTGCCCAAGGCTACCCAGGCTGTCTGTTCTGCCAGAATGCTTTGTGGGGAATCGAAGCTCCCATCTGTCTTTGCAACCAGATATCTGCTTCATTGAGCTGCCCAACCATCATCACTCTATCCACCACACTATCAAGTCAAGTCTGACATATTGTCACCATTTCCATGGTTTTCCAAATACAGAATACTTAGAAATGATCTCGTCTTCCCTTCTTTGTGTGAGTGTGTGTGGGTCTTCAGACTGTGGAGCTTGCCCAAGGCCACCCGGGATGGCCCTTCACAGTGGGAATTGAACCCCCAACCTCTGGCTCTACCTAACTCACTGAGCTCTCCAGCCAGCACTTCTCTCTCTTCTCTCTACTACAACACACTTTATTTTTATCACATGCTGTCAAGTGGAAGCAGCTCTGGGACCGTGCAGCTTGACCAAGGCGACTTAGGCTGACTCTACTCACAAGGAGGTACAGTGGGGATTTTACCTTCCAACCTCCGGCTCTGCAACCTAACTCAATGAGTTAGCTATCCAAATAGGGTTATCCAAATAGGGTTAGGTGCATATCCCCCCCGTCCCCCTATGACTGTGCAAAGTACAAGGTCAGACAGTGGCTGACCATTTTCAGAGATAGAAGGCACACGCCTGTTCTGGGCATGTTTACTCCAGAAAATGCCACAGGTATACCACCCATACCTCAATTTTAGATCCACCTCCTTAAGATGCCAAGACCTCTGAGGATTCTAGGCCACCTCTTCTCTTGAATGGGTCCAACCTATGGCTGATGAGAATATGCCATTTCTGGTTCTTGGCATCATGGATCACCAAAGAACAGAAAATAATTGCTCAGTGGTTTGAGCATCTGACGGGTTGTGCAATCACTCTTCAGAGTAACAGAACAGGACACTGGCCTCAGACTATAACAACTGGACCCCTGTAGCGTAGCTACAGAGGCAGAAGGCAAATTGTGTAACATTCATTTACTTCCAGCCCCCAATTAAAGAGTCTCTGCTGGATTGCAGTTTGGATAGCTGGTTGTAGAGCCATAGGTTAAGAGTTGAATTCCCTACTGGGTTTCCTTGGCAGGGAATGAATGTGATGATTCATAGAGTCCCTTCCAGCTCTGAACTTCTAAGATGATGGCGGAGGTGGTGGTGGTGGTGGCAGTGATGGTGATGGTGATGTTCTAGAATGGCACACAACATTTTCTTTGGTTCCATTATATTATGCTGGGTGGTGGTGGTGGTGGTGGGGAAGCCCTCCATGGGAAAGTGCTATAGATTTGTTGAGTCTCTCTACTTTTTCTTTCCCCAAAACAATTAATTGCACACAGCAAGTGGCTAAAATTGGGAGACACTCTTTACAGCTCTCTGGGTTGTCCAGCATCATTCTGTGTGACTTCTGCAGACTCTGGAGAATGGAAATGTCCCATCAGCCCAGCAAATGGTAAAAATATGTGAAGTACCGGAGGCTGTGTTGGATTGTGTGGTAACAGGGTCCCCAAAGTCATAGCTTAATTCATAGATTTTCCTGTTTGTAATCTGAGCTTTCTGTGTTTTTTCATGCCTGTATAATCAGAAAGCGAAATCAAATTAAGGAATTTTTTTAAAAAAATGTTGTATTGCAAAAGTCCCAAAAGATTCCAAAAGAATGTTGCCTCCTACTGTCCCCAGGTACTTGCAAGGCAAAGAGACGCATGCACTTCTCCCATTCCATCTCAAGTTGAACATACTTTTTGCATAAGTTTTCAGCTCAGCCTTATTAGTATGGAGCATTCCATCGAAATGAATGGATCTTGCGCTGGAATGGCAGTATATTTTACTGGCAGTTTAATAGCAGCATTTCACAGCTTCCAAGGTAGAATTCCTGCACTAAACAGGATCCAAACAGAGCTGAAATTAATCTTCCCCCTTGCTGACAAGGATGCTGTAGGCAAAGACATGCATTAATCCCATTTATTACAACAGAATGTCTGCTGGTAGATTTTTTTATTGGATTTCAGGGCTAAAGGACATTCCTGCAGCTCCAAACTCTAGCGAGTGCCTCAAGTAATTTTGCTTCCTGAAATTATACTTTTAAGAAGAATATTGATTAATTGGAATCAGCTCATAGAAGGGCAACCAGGGGTTTAATCCAAAGCCTCTGAAGAACCAGTGAGGGAGATGAGGCCCAGCTCAGCACTCAGGAGGACAAGCCCGAGAGATGGTACGCTAACCATTTTTACCAGTTTGAGGTGCTCACATATGGTAGAAGATGGTGGAGTCTTGTTTTCTGCTGCCCTGAAGTTGGGACCAAGCCAAGAGGTTCAAATTATACGAAAGAAGACTCTGACAGAACATGGGAGGGAGAACTTTCTAATATGAGCATTTCAACAATGGAACAGGTCCCACTGTAAAGGTAATGGATTGTCTTGGGTGGGAAGTTTTTAGACAGAAGTAGGACACTCAACCACCAGATTTTATCGAGTTAGGTAGATATTATCCAAATTCTAGTCTCATTGATTCAGATTCTCAGCAAGACTGTTTCCTCAATCCACTGGTCCAGGAACAGTCTATTCTTCCCCTTTTTTCCTGCCACAGTGACATCAAGTTCACATTAGATAGGGGCATGACCAGCTGCCCCGTGCTTTGGCATGGTTTGATGGATCAGACTCACAGGTGTTGTGAGGTCACCCCAGATTATCCGCCCATCCTCCCACCATGGGCACCCACTCAGAGGCTTCCCTGCCCACCTCCTCCTTTGAGTGGGCACCCCATGGTAGAAGTAGGGAATCCAGGACACCCATGCAATACCTGTGGGCCCCATCCACTGAACTATCCTAAAGTGTCAACTTGCAGTTCATGTCTATCTCTAGTTCGGATTAAAACCAGATTGGCTGCCCCCTATGGCATGGGAGTCACCATTTTCCAACAAAAACCCTGGAAATCTTAAGTTTCCAGCCTCATCAACAATGGCTAAAGCAGAAATCAGTCCCCACCATTCAAATTTTTGTGCCAAGGTAACTTGCAAAGATAACGGTGATGATGGGATCTCAAGGTTATTTCCTAGGAGACAAGTCCTCTTTCTGGCAGTAAAACATCCCCACACTCCCCCACACTCCTAGAGTCTATGGCTTTGCATGCTAATAAAATGCTAACAAATGCAAAATCCCCATAGTTAGCAGAGAGTCTGCTTTTGCAGAAGGTAGAAGTTGGTGTTGGGAAGCAGACTGTCAATTTTTCATCGCATTCTGATCTTTGGAGAATTTACTAAAGAAAATGTTCGGTTACATTTAAGGATGCTTTAGTATTTTTTGCTTCCCTTTTTGTTTCAAAGTGAATCAACCTAACCCAGATCCATCTGGACCAATGTGCAGATCAAAATCGTTCTGATTTCACACTCCTCACAAATGTTGTGATGCAGGGCTGTGTTCAGAAAGATAGAGGAAAAGCACAATATATTATATATTAGCATGAATAAATAATGGTTAGAAATGCATGCGTCTGGAGAATATAAGTTTGAAAAAAGGATATGTAAGTTTAAAGAAATGGTACAGATCTTCTTTAAAAATTGCAGAGCATTGTAGAAGATGCACTTGTAAAACTGTCATGGGCCAGTGACAGGCTGTTCCACACCTTGTCCCTATTTATATTTTGGGGTACTTGGGAGTAAAAAAATAAAAAAATGTTGGGAGTGGATTCTTCAGAGTCCATATCCAGACTGTCTTTCTCCAGCTCAATGGAGAAAGAAACATGAAGCTAGAAGAAGGAGGAGGAAGAAGTAAGTAGTAGAGATGGGCACGACCCAAAAAAATGGTGTTTCGTTTGTCGTTTGGTCGTTTAGGGGTCTGTTTCGGTTCGTTTTTGTTTTCGTGATGTTTTTTGCAAAAAAATTCATTTTCGTTTTGTTAGGTAACGAAATGAAAAAACGAAAACGAAAACGAAAAGTTGCTGTCTCGTTAGCATTATTTTTAGTTCAATGCATCTGCTGCAACGAAAATGAAAAACACGGCAAATTTGGTCGTTTCGTTTTCATTTTCGTTTTGTTTTTTAAAAAATTGTTTCATTTTCGTTGCGTAATGAAATGAAAAAACGAAAACGAAAATGAAAAATCGCTCATTTTGTGCCCATCTCTAGTAAGTAGGCATAATAGTACCAATCTAAATGTAGTGCGAGGGTGGGAGTGTGATGGGGTTGCAACATGGATACGGGGCCCTATGGCACCTTCAATTATGCACCAATTTTGCAGCCTTGATGTCACTTTACTAGTTGCATTTTACAAATAAACATACAAAAGGATGTGTGTGTGTGTGTGCGTGCGTGCGTGCATCATGTGTGTGTGTGTGTGCACGCAAGCACAAGATACGAACAACCCATTCAAGTCCAATGCTCCAGATTTTTCATGGAAGCAGCAAATTGTCCCAATTTTGAATAATTTACAATTTGCAGAAAAGCCTTCCTTCCTTCCTTCCTTCCTTCCTTCCTTCCTTCCTTCCTTCCTTCCTTCCTTCCTTCCTTCCTTCCTTCCTTCCTTCCTTCCTTCAACAACCCTGCAGGTGGGCCCATTGCTTCTCCAGAAGAACACAAGTCTGGGTTCTGCTTAATTTTGTGATTCTCCTATCAGAATCTTTTGCCCAAATACAGCCATGACGGGGAGCTTTTCATAGCCAGTCACAGGGCCATTCTAAATCATATTTTGGAAATGTCTACCTCAATACTGTTTGCACTGATCAGTAGATGTTCCTCAGGCTTCCTGGAGGTGCAGGGATTAAATGAGAGACAGAAAACACACACCCAGGTACCAAACTGTGACTTTTGCTGTGCGCTCAGAGCTGGGCGTGGTAGTGTGCAGGGATGACGATGCATCAAACAGAGAGATGGGAGAGGTTCCATTTCTCCCGTTCGTGCCTAGAATTCCTCAGTCAAGATGGCTTGTGACAGGACTCTGTGTTAATGGTCTAAGAAAGCAACTTTTACACGTTCTTCCTAAAACTGAATCAGGCCCCTTCTTTGGAGGAAACAATTATTTACCCCCTACATTTTAAAAAGAAAAAAAAATTTTTCAAATGAAAGGAGCAATGTTTGACTCCTTTGTAGTCCTGCATTTTGTACTCATGTCCCTAGACAGAAGCTGGGACTTCTCTGTGTTTGGTGACGTAGTTTCGGCATTAAACGAACCATAAAAGCTAATAACCACCCATAATCATCATTAATATCAGAAGGCCGTGAGAGGGATATATATTTTTAAATCAAGCTGATGGCTCTCGGCTTGAATGTTTGCAACAATCAGAAACAAACACAACCATTTTGGCTCTGTGTGTCACTGCCATTTGTTCATTCAAAGCGCATGGATTTAAAATCCCCGAACCCATCGAACTTTCTTGGGTTTCTGATTCATTCTGATAGGCAAAATGCCACATGGCGAGGCCAGTCCTGGTATAGGTGAAGACCACATCTAACTGTATCTTTATGGGTGTTCATGTGTGCTGCTGTGCATGTGGGGTGGGTGGGGGAGGGATATTTCCTAACTGTTGAAAAATATAAGCTTGTTTGGTTTTTACAAAAGCCTTGGCCTCATTAGGCATTATGCCTAATTTCAACCATTACTCCTTCTCATTTCCCTTGCATTATCTCATTTAAATTGGCAGAGAAAACAAGCTCCAACCATCTCGAGGAATGTAATTTTTGTGACACTAAAGAGGAGGAGATTTATTCTGGTGGAAGCTTTTAGCGCTATAAATCTGCTAGCCTTTAAGGTCTGCAAGAGACTTGGTTCTTGCTTCCTTTTTCATCCTGCAATGTAAAAAAATAAAACATTCACAGCTGCTCCTGTGGTATTTGTCACAATTTATATGGGTGTCATTGTTTCTGACGAAGGAACATGATGCACAATTAGGCGTGTACTGCATGACTATTATTCACATCTGTAGTGCTTTTTTCTTTCGTTGCTTAATGAGAAATATTGAGAGAAATGGGTTTGCGGCTTGTGGTGTTCTCCACCTGCTTTGCTTGGTCCTTGGCTTTCAAAACCATCACTCTAGAGTTGATGCGACTTTGGCAGCAGTAGGGGAGGGAACGGGAGCTTTGAAGGGATGTGCTGGACCCCTGCCCCCTGCTTCTTAAGGATGCATCTCCAGGGGCAGGATTCTTCCCTTCCCCTTTGCTATTTCTACCACTCACATAACACAGCAGTGCCACAGCAGAATATAGACCTCAGGAGTGGGATGACTGAAAGTCATTGCTGTTGCAGCATTTTGAACTTCTGCTAAAATCCTGTCTATGAGCCTTTTCACACGACCCCTAAGATCCGCTGGCCACTTAAATTTGGATCAGAGATCTTGGGGGTTTGTCGCTGTTCCTGTGTTCCCAACCCCTCCGCACTCCTGGCTGCTCTCTGCGTGAGGGGAGGGAGAAAAAAAGGAAGAAAAGAATGCCGCTCACCTCTGTTCTGCTGTCTTGCTCTGCTCCCGGCAGCATTCCAGTCTCTTAGTATCTCTTAAAGGGGCAGGGGGCAAAAAGACAACAAACAGAAGCGAGGAGAGCCCGGCACTCACTACGTTACATCCACATCAGGAATTTTTCACCCCCGGAGAGCAGGTACTTGAAAAGTGCACTGGGACACACTCAGGTGGGTGTGGTCGCACTTAATTTTTTGTAAACTCCGGAGCTGGTGGGGAAATAATTTTAAGCTCCGGATCTGGGAGCCATTTGCCGCAGATTTTAGGGGTCGTGTGAAAAGGCCCTATGTCACACAGTAGAAGGATAGAATCACAGAGGAGAATAGCTACATGTTGCCAGAGAGTCCACCCCTTTTCTCATTAACTGGCCCTAAAGGACTCAATCCTTGGAGATGTTGGTAGGAGAAAGGAAAAAAACATTGAATTACTTACAATCGTGAACAGTTTGACTTCAGATCAACTACTGACTGTACCAGAGGAACCAGGGGCAAAACAACACTCAGCAGAGAGGTGGGGTTCCGTTTGAATTCAGAGGCATGGAAGCAGTGATTGGCCAGTGTCAGTGCAGTCACCTCAGGTGAAAAAGGTCCCTCCATAGGCAGCATGCAAGGTTGCAAATAAATCTCCAGTAATTATTGGGGCCGTTTATAAATCTTTCCTTGTTTGAGTTGTCAATGAGCAGTCGATCTTTTGTTAGGTCTTTAACCTCTTAAACAAACTGAGTAATTAATTATTTTTTCTATAATTAATTCAGTACCATTAAGTGACCTATTGGAGTATGTCACCTTAATCTACACTTTAGGAATGTAATGTTGTCATGCTGTAGATGTTTGATCTGTTAGATAAATTCATATTATAATGGTATTAATAGTCTGTTAATTGACAGAGTCTAGTGTCTGTCAAGAAGGCCCTTTATTTTATAGGGTGGACTTGATTTAAATAAACTTGCCTGTCAGGTGCAAAGGTTGCAGACATAACAAGAACTCTAGATAGCTTGTAAGAGAAAACTGGGAAGGAGCCAGTGCTTATGGTACACGTTGCTACCAATGATATTAGGAAGGCAAAACAGTCAGTCCTGGAAGCCAAATTCAGGTTGTTAGGAAGAAGTTTGAAGTCCCAGACTCCCAAGGTAGCATTTTCAGAAGTGCTGCCTGTTCTTCATGCAGGACCCACCAGACAGGCAGAGGTCAGAAGCCTCAATGTGTGGATGAGGCAATAGTGATCGGAGCCGGGCTTCAGACTTGTCAGAAACTGGAGACCATTTTGGGACAAGCCAAATCTGTTCAGGAGGGATGGGTTGCACTTGAACCAGTGTAACCAGCTGGGCACTCAACATCAAAAAGAGGAGCTTTTAAACTGATATCTGGGGGAAGGCTGACAGGAGCTGGGCAGCATCCTGTTCGGGAAAGTGTGTACTTGAGTAGTGAGGAGGATGCAAAAAGTACTGAGCAGAGCCAGGAGCTAGTCACCAGCACTCCAGCAGAAGGATGCAAGAGATAGTGTAATTATGCAACTGAACTCAAAAGACTCCATCAGAAAAGCATCTATAAATGCTTGCATGCAAATGCCAGATGTCTCTGTAATAAAATATGAAAGCTGGAATACTTAGCAATAGATAAAAATATTGCTATTATTGGCAACGCTGAAACCTGGTGGACAGCTAACCAATAGGATATACTTATCCCAGGCTAGAAACTATACAGGAAGGACAGGAAGGGGCAAACAGGAGGTGATGTAGCCTTGTATGTCAAAGAAGTGATAAAATCATATGAATTGGAATATCCAGGTGATTTGGAGTCGCCATTAGAAACTCTGTGGGTAAGAGTATCAGGCCACAAGGATGGTCTAACAGTAGGCATATGCTATCAACCTCCGCCCAAAGCTCCTAAGGGAGACTGGCAGTTGGAGAATGTTGTAAAGGAGGCATCCAAGAAAGGAAGCCTGGTTGTAATGGGGGACTTCAATTACCCTCACATAGACTGGGTGAACTGTTGTTCAGCACATGATAAAGAGAACCAGGGAGGAGGTCCTTGCATGTCTTGTTAACCTGAATGCTAATAAATCACCAGAACCAGATGGCACCCATCCATGAGTTCTCAAGGAACTTGAAATTGCTGATATTCTGGCCAAAATATATAATCTTTCCCTCAAATCAGACTTTGCGCCTGATGACTGGAAGGGAGCAAATGTAACTCCAATCTTCAAAGAAGGATCCAGAGGTGATCCAGGAAATTACCGACGAGCATGTGGATAAGGGGGATCTAGTTGACATTGTCTATCTGGACTTTCAGAAGGCTTTTTACAAAGTCTCACACCAAAGGCGGCTCTTGAATAAACTTGCCAGTCATAGAATCAAGGGACAGGGCTTTCTTCTCCCACCCCACCTCCCAGATAAATCAGATTCTGATGAAGCTGCACACATGTAGAGATGGGCACGAACTGAGATTTGAAGTGGTTCTATGGATGGGGACCATCGGTGTTCCCTGCACCACCAGCCCTTCTGATTGGGTGGCTGCAGGAGGAGCCAGGGCAGGGGCTCCTGGAGGCATGCACACCACCAATGGCCTGATTCACCAAACCATGCTGAAGCATCAAAGCACGGTTCATGCCCATCTCCTTGTCATGTCAATGATTCAGCCTCCATAACACAGGTGACAGAATGCAGTGCACAATTTCTGGTAAATATCTCTTTTTTAAAAAAGGTGTTCCTTCCTAGCTTTATTACAAAGGTTTTTTTTTTTTCATTCTTCCTAGAGATATGACCATTTGCTGACTGAATACTGATTTTTGATTATGTTTTTAGATTTCTCTAGGAAATTCCCTGGCTTTCTTAAGAGCGTTGGCTGCCTGCCTTTAGCACGGCAATTCTCAACCTTGGGTGCCCAGATGTTCCTGGACTACAACTCCCAGAAACCCTGGCCACCACAGCTATTGATGAAAGCTTCTGGGATTTTTAGTCCAAGAACTTTTGGGGACCAAAGTTTGGGAAAATATTCTGCAAGCACATGGTGAAAAGTGGTGCCATTGCCAAAAACAAAACAAAAAAGTACTAATCTTGTTAAGAAGCATTTCTGCAGACATGAAACACACACGTATGCTGTTTGGGGTATAAGTTTAAAAAAATCACAGGATAAAACAAATCCAGATGAGCACAGAATAACATTGAGAATCAATAAAATTATGTATGGTATTAAAACACAATTAAATGAAAAGCAGTTTACCACATATCCATTATTTAAAAATAGTGCAACTGTTAATAGACTTTTCCTAAGACAGACGGTGAAGGGAGGCTTTAGATACTTCAGAAAAGGAGCTGATTACAAACACCTTGCGACTCTTTATTACAGATGCTAATTTAAATGTACAGACACAACAGTTAGAACTAGAGATGAGCACGAATAAAAAAAATGGCATTTCGTTTGTCGCTTGTCGTTTGGAGGGTCTGTTTAGGTTCGTTTCCATTTTTCGTGAATTTTTGCAAAAATTCATTTTCATTTTCGTTCGTTTCGTTACCATTTCGTTACCATTTATTTCAATTTTTTGTGATTTTTTAAAGGATTTTAAGCAATTCACTCATATTGCAGTAATGGAAACGAAACACACGACAAACTTTCCAGTGTTCTGTTCATTTTGTTTCATTTTAGAGACAAAATTCATTTGTTGTTTCATTATGTAACGAAACAAAAAAACAAAAATGGAAACAAAAAATTGTTTGTTTCGTGCCCATCTCTAGTTAGAACTACTGTTCATAACTATGTACAAATAGCTCACTACATACCTGTAGTATGTACTTCCAAGCTTTGTGGGTGCAACGTGAAAGAAAAAGGGGAGTGCTGGGAGATTCAAGTGGCATCTCAGAGGACAGCTTAATCATGAGGACAGCCCCCTCTATTTGCTTCAAAAGACATGTGCTGCATTATCCATCAACACTCCTTGCAATGGGAGGGAGAAGAATACCTCCCATTGATTTTGTGTTCGAGAAATAATTGTCAGGCAAAACATGGATAAAACTTGAAAGCCTGCCACTTTCCAGCAGTGAAAGCCATTGATGGGGCAGAAATGCAAGGGCTTGGCAGTCGGCGGCCCAACTACGGCCATCCTGTCAGCATCCAGACCTCTGTGGGGGCGTTTGCCGTCCTAAGGGGCAAGCATGGCCATGAATGGCAAAGAGGCCGTGCTGAGCGTGAAAGAAGACTCTGGCCCACTGTATGGCAGACGGCCGCCATTAAGACCTCATCGGCTCCTCACAGATGGCTGTAAAGGGGAAACGTTGTGAACTGAATTCCATATTGGAACATTAAGCTCTGGTTCCATGGAAGTTTTTAAAAACTAGACTTGAAAGGGATGAAGAAAGAAAGGAACCAACCATATAGTGCTCATTGTGCCCCCTTGTCCTAACATTTCACCTTCTGTCTTCCATTCATTTTGTCTCATCACCTACTTTGCTCCCTGCTCCACCTCCCCTCCCCTCCTCTGCTCTCTTCTGCTCTCCACCCAATGCCTCCTCTCTACCCCTCTGTTCTCCTCTGTTTTCCTGTCTTTTGTTCTGCTCTCCTCTCCTGTGCTTTGCTCTCCCTTCCTCTCCTCTGTTCTACGTCTTTGTTGTCATATACCAGCTCCGCCCCTACCTAGACGAGCAGAGCCTCATGACAGGTACGTATGCACTGGTAACATCCCGTATTGATTACTGCAATGCACTTTATATGGGGCTGCCTTTGAAGACGGTTCGGTGATTGCAACTGGTTCAGAATCGTGTGGCACGGCTGGTAAGCGGTGGGGCCGCCAGGGATCACATCACACCAATTCTACGTAACCTACATTGGTTACCAGTTGCTGCCCGAGCCCAATTCAAAGTGCTTGTTCTGACATATAAAGCCCTAAATGGCTTAGGACCTAGATACCTGAAGGACCGCCTCCTTCCATACGAACCTACCCGGCAATTAAGATTGAGCCAGGGGGCCCTCTTGAAAGAGCCATCCCTCAAGGAGGTGAAAGGGATGGCTTGCAGACATAGGGCCTTCTCAGCAGCTGCTCCCAAGCTATGGAATGCCCTCCCGATCGAGATCCGCCTGGCGCCAACACTGATTACATTCCGGCCCCAGGTAAAAACCTTCCTGTTCCAGAAGTTTTTAATTGATACAATATAGACTGTGGGTCCTCTGATGGCAATTTTAGTGTAATGATTTTAGTGTAAGGTTTTTATTATTGTTTTAATTATTTATTGATATTTGATGTTTTAATTGTTTTAATTCTTTGATTGTAAGCCGCCCAGAGACCTTTGGGTAGTGGGCGGCATATAAGTTGTAAAAATAAATAAATAAATAAATAAATAAGATATTTTTCTCCAACCACTGCTGTCTTCTCTGCTGGATCATACCCTTGCCAGGCAGACACTCAGGAAATGTTTAATATCCAAAATCCTCACCACTACTCCTTAGTGCCTCTAGGGAAGGCCTAAATCAGAAAGAACAACAGTCCTCCCCTTCCCACATCCTTGTAAGTTGATGTTGCTCCTTCTATAATGTCCACCCCGAGCCTCCTTGGCTCCATGCCGATATCTTAGGCATCTCAGGTGTACCATGAAAGGTACCAATAAAACACTGTGTTCCATCAGGTAAAACTTAGATTCAAGTGATGTTGATGTATTTTTTATGGTTAGTAGCTTGGATTCTTTTTTTTTCTTAGTGACACATAAAATATATAACAAGTAGACTCTGGTTGAAATAAATCAACAGGATTTCCACAGAGCCATCACTGGTTGATAAAGTTGACGGGAAAGTTAGGTTCTAACAAGAATGATAAAAATGCTGGTCAACCTAAACATATTTCTTATGTATTTAAATATAAAAATATTTTATCTATACACTTTCAGTTTTTCTGGCCCATATTTCATTTCCCCCATGAAAAATGACAAAAGATGACAATGATTTGCATAAGCCTACATATGTAAATAAGTCCGTCCCTCCATCTCTCCCTCCATTTGTTTAGGGATCCACCCTTCCATCCGTCCACTCACCCACCCATAAAAACAGTGCCCTTGGCCACCCAAACATTGTGAGTTCAATACTGAAGGCATCAAAGTGGCTTACTTGCCCCCAAACCCAGCATCTCTAATTCAGCCTCTAGATCATGGAGTCATGCAGACCTTCAAGGCTCATTCCACACAGTACTATATGGAAAGGAGAACCCCAAAATTCTCTCTCTCTCTCTCTCTCTCTCTCTATTTATGCTTTGTATTTGGAGGCGTAAGACCTGTACATGGATTTAGAACTACCTGGGAGTGGGGGTTCCAGCACCCTTAACTCCTGCATTGTTGAAGGGAGAAGTGTAGTGCAGGAATTTATCCAGAATCAGAGTGCACAACCCCCCCCCCCATGTGGAGAAGAGTGTGGCCAAGTGACTTTGGTGCCTGCCGAATCCAGTGTTGTCCCTGTGCTACTAACTCAGGAAGAGCAGCTTCTACTTTCCTATTTTCCCTCCATTAAAAAAATTATTTCCTACATTGAAAGTAGACTCTTGGGGTGGGGAGTCTGTTGGGAAGCCCCCGCTCAGATCTTCTAAATGATTCCTTTCCTCCACAAGAGACTCCACCATGTGGCCACTAGACATGGCACGACTCGGCGAAATTGTTGTTTCCGTTTTCGGTTATCGTTTCCGTTACGTAACGGAAACGGTAACGATAATTAAGCCGCCAGAACTCGAACTCGAACCGAAAAAAGAAAAATTTGGTCAGGTTTTTCGTTTCCGTTTGTGGCATCGCGTCGATCGCGCAATGCGAAGCACAGAAAAAGTTTTTAAATTAAAAAAAAAAAACCGACTCCCGGCCAAAAAAGCAGGCGAAAATATGCCTGCCTGAGGCTTTGCCACCTACCAGAGGGGTGGTTTCTGGGGGGTGCCCGGCCTTTCCCCTCCTCTTCTCCTGTCCTGGGCTGCTTGCCCCAGGCTGGGGGAGGATCATCCTTGTCGTCTTGCCATGCTATGTGGAGGGGGAAATCCAAAATGGCGACCACAATTTTTCTTTTGAAATCGTGGTCAAAAAACACACCAAATCACCACAGAAACATGTGAAATTTATTTATTTTAAATGCCTGAATTTTAATAGTAGCAGCAGTGGGTTTTTTATAGCAATAAAACATTGTATTGATTTTATTTTATTTTATTTTATTTTTTATTTTTTTAGACCTGCCCATTTGGGCTGGGCATGGGATGGGACCATGCAAATTTTTGAACCATTCCACCAATGGCATCGCCAGGTTTTTGACTGACACTTGTGGATGTCTCGGAGGGCATAAAAAGCCGAGGCACCTTCCAAAAATCCCAGTCGGGTTGGTGTATGGATGTGGTTGAGGGGGGAGGGCTGGCTGCTGGTGCTGGTGTAATCTGATCGAGATTGAGGAGGGAGGCTGGAGGCTTTAGGATTTAAGTTAGGCAGGCAGGGAGGGAATTGAATTTAGAAAATAATTTCTTTGATTCCCTGCAGCTTTGTCTGCTGAAGGGAATAGCAGTTTATTCTTTATTTTCTTCTCTGGCAGTTTGTGAGGATTTTTTTCTGATATTGGATAAAGGGGGAGGTTCAACTGGGAGTGGGAGGTGTGGATTTATTTTAAAAATATATTATATACTACCATTTATTTTCTATTTTCCCAACTTCAATTTACTTGCACATGCACACATTTGGGGTGCAAGCCAAGAACAGAACCTCTATCCTAAGTGATATCCTAACTGCCCACTCGCCCTCTGCCCGCGCCGCCACCCGCCTGTGGTCCGCGCCACCGCCTGCCCACTCACCTGCCCGCGGCTGCCGGCCGCCCATGCCCCCCCCCACCGCCGCCCGCCCGCACCTCCCCCCTGCCACCCCCCCCGCTGCCTAGGGCACAAAAACACCTAGCGCCGGCCCTGATTGCGGGACGCCCCTATGCTCTGGGAAGTCAAATCGCACTAAATCGCATTGGAAATGACAAACAACAAACGACAAACAGAAATGACAACTTTTTGAAAATTTTTGCGACAAACGGAAACGACCCGAAACGGACCCGTTCCGACAAGCGAAAACTCAAAACGTCATTTTTTCTGGTCGTGCCCATGTCTAGTGGCCACCCTTGTGCTGCACATCCCCTGAATAGCCCTCAGTTCTCCCCCTCTCAATTCACCAAGCAAACGTGGGTGTGTGTTTGTGTGTCGCTGGTTATTCTGGTGACAATGGGCCTCATTGCCAGCCAGATCCTGACCTTGGGATTAGTTCTGGGATGTGTTCAACTTTTGCATTAATGAGAGAAAAAGGCAGGCCCTACAAATCATTTTAAAAAAGCTGCAGCTGAGCTGTCAACTCATCTCTCCCTTCCTGTCATATTAAGATGCCTGCTCCACCGCCTGGTGCATGTAAAGCTCCATCTGAGTCTCCCAAGCCTAGCTTTAAAAGAGCCGAGAACACATGTTTGAGCTGCTAATTAAAAGTCTGAACTGAGGGCTGCAGCAGAAATTGCGATCCTTTCTCTGTTCCCAGGAATGAAAACCAAAGAGGTTTCGTCCTCTGAAGGCTGAGTGGGTTTTTTTCCCTCTGAGGCAGGTCTCTCTCTCTCTCTCTCTCTTCTCTCTCTCTCTCTCTGCCATTGGCTGGAAGAGGATGGTTTGTTTAGCTGCAATTGTGGGACTGCCTGGTGAATAGTCCCTTAGTACTGATGATTTCCTAGTGGGCCAAAGACAGCTGAACAAAAGTGGAGTGGGCGAAAGAGGAAAATGAAATATACTTTATTTTAAAGAAAGGTATTCTAGTCTGGGGCCATGGGGTAACTTGGTGAGCCTGGTGGCAATATTAATGTATAATGGAAAAGATGCTCAGAAGTGTTTTTCATGATAGAGGGATTGTCTGCACAGAAGCTTCCTCCTCCTCCCCCCCCAAAAAAAATTTGACAACTCTTATATGAGAGGCCTCCTCGAATTGCCTGTCCAGGCCTGCTGGTGGATTTGCAGTGTTTAATATGTGTTCAATCATAGAATGTTTCCTCAGAAAGAAGCTCTACTGAGGGCTTGGTTAAACAGCCAAAATGGATTGGACAGAATCTGGCTAAATACAGTCAGTTAAAGTTGGATGAGACTGCAAAGAGGCAGGCAGTGCATGTGGATGCAAGGGTCAGGTGGCTCCAGGGTCAGGGAACCACACCACCTCTTAAGTGATCCTATTCAGCCCAATCAAGATCTTCTTTCCCTTTAAAAGGAAATGAAGAGCCTTTCCTATTAAAGGGAAAGATTTCTCAAGATGGTTAAGCAGAGTCTCCTTCTTTGGAGGTTTTTAAGCAGAGTCTGGCTGTCCATCTGTCGGGAGCACTGTGATGGGGGTTCCTGCATGGCAGGGGGTTGGACTAGATGGCCCTTGGGGTCTCTTCCAACTCTCTGATTCTATGATTCTATGATTCTATGGCAAGTAGTTGCTAGATCAAATCAGGCCTAAACTGTCATTGGAGGCAAACACATTGAAACAAAGGTTGTCCTATTTTGGCACATCCTGAAAAGGAAGGATTGATCCTGGGAAAAGGCAATGATCCTGGGAAAGGTGGAAGGCAGCAGGCAAAGAGGAAGACCCCAGTACGAGATGGACTGGCATCCTAAAGGAAGCAACAAGCTCGAGTTTGGAAGAGCTGAACAGGGCTGTTGAGGGCAGGAGATTTTGGAAGATGGCTCATTCATAGGAGTCATCATAAATTGGAGCTAGCATAAATTGCAGCAGCAGATGAAAATGAATGAAAGGACGATGCTCTCCCCTGAATTCTTCTTTTGACTCACATGGTTATGTTGTGGCCCGAGGATGAACAATGATGATTAAAAACTAGGATGGACATGTGTTGATCTGGTTTTTTACAACCTTGCTGATGATTCTGGAAAGGCAGAAAGTTGGCCCTCCGTTCCTTGTCTTTCTGGGCACCATTCCTTTTTGGATGAACCACATCGAATTCCCTTGGAAGTCTTCTGGCGAATTGGCAGCAGTGGATGATCCTTCTATGGGTCCACAAGGCCAGTGGGGCTTACATCCCATAGGGAGGTAGCCACTGGGATTATTCTGAGATCTTTAGGCTGCGGAGTGTATCCTGTCTTTCTGGGCAGTGACAAAAATAGATTCCCACGCCAAGACATTTTAGAGGTGGGAGAAGACAAAGCGCATATGCGGAGAACCTGTCAAGGATTAAAAATATCAGCTCATAGTGCTCTAAAGCTCGGGAAATGAGATGGTGTTCATTAGCAAAGGAGATGAAGCTGTCACTCAGAGCTTCTGACATCTCCTGCCTGTGACAACAATCTGGTTTTGGGTGATGATCACCCGCTGTCCTTGCAAAGAAGAACCAGCCTTCCTCTGTATTTGTTGAAATGGGATGACCTGGAACAAATTAATTCCTCCTCACCCAAAAAATTTTAAGAGGGAAAATGGGACTTAGGGCCTTTTCACACGACCCCTAAGATCCGCTGGTCCCTTAAATTCGGACCAGAGATCTTGGGGGTTCGTTTCTGTTCCTGCGTCCCCACCCCTCAGCACTTCCTGCTCCTGTCAGCATGAGCGGAGGGAGGGGAAAAAAAGGACAAAAGAAGCCTTTACTAACCGGCCGGTGCCGGTCGAACTTGCACGAGCCCCCGTTACTTCCTGGTTCCTTCTCAAGGGGCTCTTAAAGGGGCGGGAGGCAAAAAAACAACAGACAAGCGAGGAGAGCCCGGCACTCTTATCCGCATCAAATATTTTTCACCTCCAGAGAGAAGGTACAAGAAAAGTGGGTCGCGCTAAATTGGGCGGGGTCGCACTTAATTGTCTGCAAACTCCGGAACTGGTGGGGAAACATTTCTAAGCTCCAGAGCTGGGAGCCATTTGCAGCGCAGCTTAGGGGTCGTGTATAAACACCCTGAGTCCATTTCTGCACCCATGTTGACATTAGGAGCCATGGGAGAGCCCTGAGTTTTCTCCCAACCTTTTTCTGCTGGGAGCCATGGATTCTCTTTTGATGCTTGACTCGTTCGCTAATTCTTCTCTCCTCTCCAAACGTACATGAATGTGGTCACAGCATAAGGCATCTTGAACAGTGCCTGCTTAATGCCTCAGAGCCATGTCCTTCCCAAGGATGTGGTAGCCATGGGAACACCATTGCCAAATAAACAACAGCATCCTAAAGAAGGTCCTGCCTTCGACCCTCTGTATTACTTTTGATGCCACGGTCTAGGAAGCTGAAGCTGAAGCAGAAAAGGAATGGGGTGAGAAGAAGATTTTGACTCAGCTGAATGGGGGTGCCAGTCTTCAAGCCCCATTGCTGGACTACTACCTGGAACCATGGGTCATGTGTGTGGTTGGTTCTTTTGGGCTTCTGCTCCCGGAATTCCACAGGTAGAATCTGGTGAGTATCATTGCACAAGCTGACTCCTGTATTTTGCTCACCAGAAGGAGGGCCTCCCTCTGAACCTGCCTGGCCTTCTGCTTCCAGGGTCATTGGCTGGAATCCTACTGGTGCAGCTATGCAGGCATAAATGGTGATGACATCATCGGCCGATGATATTATTTATGTCAATTCTACCATAGGGATCGCTTTGAGAGCCTTGAGGTGTTGAGAAGACTTGGATATCCCGAAATCTGTGTTTCATGGCTTTTGGATATCAAAAATCTGAAGCTCCCCAAATTTTCCCCAGCTCAAAAGGGATTTATTTTATTTTATTTATTTATTTATTTATTTATTTATTTATTTATTTATTTATTTATTTATTTATTTATTTATTATTTGTGCTTATTTTATTTTATTTTATTTTATTTTATTTTATTTATTTTATTTATTGGGATGATGTGGAAATTTTGAGCCTGAAATAAGGGGGTAAGAAGCTTGAAATTAAATTAAAGACTAGCACTACAGATGGATGGCATCATTGCCATTGCCATCCAAGAGGATTTCAGCTGCAGTTTTATTGTCCATTAGGTTCTTCAGAGGGTGCCTTCTGGAGAACTGCAACTCCCAGAAAGCAACACAGCTGCTTCCTGTTTCCATTCCAAACTCCAGTAAGGAATATGTGCCAAGCCTTGAAACTAGATTCGCTCCTACAGCTGCTATTCACGTTTGTACAATCAAGAGGCAAACAAAATGACCCACCTTTGGGAGCAAAAAGAAACAGACCAATTTGCCATTGAGAAACTGAAGAACATTGTGGTAGGAAAAGAAATGAAAACTAAAAATAAAGAAAGAAAGGAAAAAAGAAAACAAATGCTAGCTGTTGTGAGTTTTTCGGGCTGTTTGTTCGTGTTCTGGAACTTTTTCTTCCTGATGTTTTGCCAGACTCTGTGGCTGGCATCTTCAGAGGGCAAGGAGTTCAGGGAACTAGGAGTTCTCTCTGTGCTCTGGGGTACCTGCGTGAGTGAGACTGTGGGGTTTTAAAGTTGTGGGAAAGAGGAAGCTTGTCCTATGCAGAAGTTGTCTGATTTTTCCTTGTATTCTTCTGTTTGCATGATTACTGTGGCATTGCCCCAGACATCACCCTGCCGGCAGACAAAGGATGATGACAAAAACAGCCCCCCCAACAAACAGTATTTAGACCCACCACAAAAAATACAACAGATGATACAATCAGCAAAGGACAAAAGGAACCCACTTGCCACTGCAGGAGTATACCGGATACCTTGTAGTTGTGGCCAGGTATATATTGGGGCCACAAAGTGCAGCAAATGAGAATCAAAGAACATGAAAGACACTGCAGATTAAAACAACCAGAAAGATCAGCAGTAGCTGAACACACTCTGGAACAAACTAGACATGAAATCCTCTTCCAGGACACAGAGGTACTGGACAACACTACCAATCGCTATGTCAGACGACACAGCGAAGCCATTGAAATCCACAAACGTAAGCACAGTTTCAACAAAAAAGAAGAAAGTCTAAAAATCAACAAAGCCTGGCTTCCAGCACTGAAAACTACAGCCTACAAAAGATCAAGTTCAATGATTCCCACACAGCTACAAGCACCACACAATACAACAATTGGTCCCTCAATTGTGGGGTGCCACAGGGGTCGGTCATCTCTCCCATGCTCTTCAACATTTATATGAGGCCGCTGGGAGGGGTCATAAGGGGGTATGGAGCTTCGTGTCACCAATATGCGGATGACACCCAGCTCTATATCTCCTTTCCATCTTCTGCAGTGGATGCCGTTCCGTCCCTTGAGCGCTGCTTGGCGGCCGTCTCGGATTGGATGGGGGGGTAATAGGTTGAGGTTGCACCCGGGCAAGACGGAGATCCTGCGTGTGGCCCCCCCTGGTGTCTGTGGGTTGGGGAACTCCCTCACTTTTGGGGGGGGTGACTCTCTCCGCGAAGGATGGGGTCCGCAGTTTGGGTGTCCTACTGGACCCGGCGCTTACCATGGAAACCCAGGTGGTGTCAGTGGTCTGTTCTGCTCATTACCAGCTGCGGAGGATTGCCCAGCTGCGGGCCCACCTTGACATCAGGGCATTAACTTCGCTGGTTCATGCACTTGTAATCTCGAGAATAGACTACTGTAGTGCTCTTTATGTGGGGCTGCCCTTGAGGTTAATGCGGAGATTGCAGCTAGTGCAGAATACAGCTGCCAGACTTCTAATGGGTCAAAGAAAGCATCAACATGTTACCCCCGTGCTGGCATCTCTGCACTGGTTGCTGGTACGCTACCGCATTAACTTCAAGGTTTTGATGTTAACATACAAAGCCCTAAATGGTTTGGGACCTCAGTATCTGACAGAGCGGCTCCTCCCAAGAAGAACTGCCAGGATCACCCGTGCCAGCCAGGCAGGACACCTGGGAGTCCCAACCCCGAGGGAGGCCCGGAAAGTTGTAACAAGGAGTAGGGCCTTCTCGGTGGTTGCTCCCAAGTTATGGAACTATCTACCCCCTGAAATTTGGCTGGCACCCTCTCTTCAAACTTTTAAAAAACTATTGAAGACCTGGTTCTATAGAATGGCTTTCCCTGATTCTTCAAACATTTAGTAAGGCATTATTTTTAAACCATTTTTCTTCTCATCTCCCCCCCCCATTTTATCAAATCTCCTGCCATTTTTAGCTTCATTTTAATTTTTTGTTGTTGATTTATGTATATTTTATTTTATCATGTACCTTGTATTTTGATTTTTAAAATGTATTCCTTTGTTTGTTATCACATGCTGTAAACCACCCAGAGTAGCCCTTTGTCTAGATGGGCGGTATAAAAGTAAAAACAAAAACAAAAACAAAAACAGCTAATGACACCCATTAACTACAGAGGAGGATCACTGCCACCCCTGATTGCAGTAAAATGTCTTAATCCCTCCATCACAACACAATGACTAACACCTATTCTCCTGCATAGGACAAGTTTCCTCTTTCCCACAACTTTAAAATCCCACAGTCTCACTCACTCTATACCCCAGAGCACAGAGAGAACTCCTAGTTCCCTGATCTCCTTGCCCTCTGAAGATGCCAGCCACAGAGTCTGGCGACATGTCAGGAAGAAAACATAGCCAGCAGCCCGAGAAACTCACAACAGCTATCAGATCCTGGCCGTGAAAGTCTTCGAGAATACAAAACAAATACTGCTTAATTTAGAAGGGGTGTTGGCATCTGACTGCAAAGCTGGTGTCCAGTTTGCTCCAGACCTTGAAATCTCTGCTCATCTGGATGCGGACGCTGCTTTCAGAGACATTTGGGCCTGATCAGTTTGTTCTGGATTTTCTGTGGAATACGACGATTCATGCCTGCCTTGTTTTTGTCCCCTACCCACCTTCACCATTAAAGCAAATAGGGAGAGATTGAGGGGGATTAGGTAACGAGATTAACGCATGAGCTACGCCAAGCATTAGTGCAAAGCTCTCTGATCTCAGTTAATGCCTGCAGGATATTTTTTGTTCTGGCATCTTTCCAGTCTTGATAGGTCAGCAGTTCTGGAAAATAAGGGCGAGGTGACAGAGAACCAGCCTGGATGGAACTGCTAGATAACTCAGTGGCTGAGGTCTCTGGCTGGAGAGCTGGAAATTGGGAGTTCGATTCCCCAGGATGCCACCTTGACACGGACACGACTCCCAGATCCCACTGGGTCCCTTCCAGCGCTGCTGATTTATGCTGCTGATGATCTACTGTGAACAATACATTACTGCTACTTTCACTTCCTTCTGGTTTATTTGGAGAAGGCGTAGCCTTCATACGGCACCAGTAATGTATTTGAACTGTTGCAAACACATGGATCTGAATTGGTCTAAAATGTTCAAATGTTGCCTCTGAATTTAGCACCCGGTACTTGGTGTCTGTGTTCTGATATCAAGGCCTTTGCTGCAATTATAAACTCAGATGCTGAAAAAGAGGAATATAGAAGTGGGTTTACTTACACCTACTTACCTGGCTGCTCTGCTGTATTTCTGTGGTTGTTGTCATGTACTGTCAAGCTGGAATAAATTTATAGTGATACTGCCTACCTAGCAGTTCGAAAGCATGTAAGTGCATGCACAGTGATACCTCTTAAGATAAATGCCTCATAAGACAAAAAAACTCGTAGGAAGAAAAAAAAAGTCTGTGAATAGGCATGATAAAAAAATTCCCCATGAGATGCTTTGCAAGATGAAAAACCTTTCTGGATGCACCCAGGAAAAAAACAACACCTCGTTATTTTTGTCTTTATTCTAGCCTCTAGAGAGGATTTCCCAATGCATTCCTATGGGAAACTGTGTTCCATAAGACAGAATTTTCATGAAACAAAGCTACCCATAGCCTCTGGAACAGATTAATCCATTTTCAATGCATTCCTATGGGAAACCACGTTTTGTAAGACAAAATTTTCTTGCAACAAATTGACCTGTAGAATCAATTAAATTCATTTTAAGAGGTACCACTGTAGATAAATAGGTATGGGTGTAAAAAGCAGGGAGGAGAGCAGTGTTCCGTGGGCAGAAATGCATTCGACCATGCCAGCCACATAGCCACGGGCTTGCACAACACTGGCTCTTTGGCTGAGAAATGGAGATGAGCACCACCAGACGCAACTAGCATGCATGTGCGGGGGGAACCTTTACCTTTTTAAAAGGGCTTTCTAGGTAAGTGAGACATTTAAAGTGTGGTTTTGTTAGTGAGTTTCCATGGCTGAGAGGAGATTTGAACCCTGTTCTCCAGAGTCCTGGTCCATCACTCTATCCACTACACCACAGCAAGAAATTGCATTTCCACTCGAGATGTAATCATGTAGCACCTACAAGACTTTTATTGTGGATGAACTTTTGTGTGTCGAAGCACACTTCATTTGAAGCCATCTGCTGTTTCACCTAGGGTGTGTGTGACTGCAGTGATAATTTATATATTTTATTTATTTAAAATATTTCTGTCTTGCCTTTCTCCCTGAAAGGACCCAATGCCAGGCTCAGAAGGACATTTCTCAGCAGCACGGGCCAAACACACTCAGAATTTCTGAGCAGAAACTGCAGCATTTATTTATTTATTTATTTTAGAGCATTTCCCCCCACCTTTCTCCTTTGGAAAGGACCCAAGGCTGCTTTTTTTTAAAAGGATTGACTCCAGATTTTAGGGTGAACTTTATGGGAGACAACTGGCTGGATAGCTCGGTGGGTTAGGTGCCTGGCTGCAGCGCGAGAAATTGGATGTTCAGTTCCCCCAAGGTGCCTCCCGGGGGGGAAAGACAGCCTGGGGGGCCTTGGGCAAGCTGCCAGGGCATCCCCAGAAGAAGGGGATGGTCAACCACTTTGGAGTACTTCATACCGAAAACCCTGAAACGGATCGCCATTGGTCTGAATTGACTCAGTGGCATGCAGGTATTATTGAATGGACTGCATAGATGAGTAGTTGAAGTCTCTAAGTTTGGGGCCAGAGGCTGGGAGTTCTATTCCCCCTGTGCCTCCTGGGAGAAGAGCTAGTTGGGCAGGCCATGGGCTGGCTGCACAGCCCCGGAACCACCACCAATGGAAGGGAATAGTCAACCACTTCTGAGTACACAGTAGTGTGATGCGGCAGTCAGGAAAGCCAATGTGCTTCTTGGTTGCATAAACAGAACCACAGTGTCTAGATCAAGGGAAATGATAGTACCACTCTATGCTGCTCTGGTCAGACCCCACCTGGAGTACTGTGTCCAGTTCTGTGCACCGCAGTTTAAAAAGGATGTTGACAACCTCGAGCGGGTGCAGAGGAGGGCGACCAGGATGGTTGAGGGTCTGGAGGAAATGTCTTATGAGGAACGGCTTAGGGAACTGGGAATTTTAGCCTCTCTAAAAGAAGGCTGAGGGGGGATATGATAGCTATGTTTAAATATTTAAAAGGATGTCATATTGAAGAGGGAACAGGTTTGTTTTCCATGGCTTCAGAGACCCGGACTCGGGGCAATGGTTTCAAACTACAGGAAAAGAGATTCCATTTGAACATTTGGAAGAACTTCATGACAGTTAGAGCTGTTCGGCAGTGGAATATGCTGCCCCAAAGGAGGGTGGTGGAGTCTCCTTTTTTGGAGGTTTTTAAGCAGAGGCTGGATGGCCATCTGTCGAAAATATTGTGATGGGGTTCCTGCATGGCAGGGGGTTGGACTAGATGGCCCTTGAGGTCTCTTCCAACTCTATGATCCTATGATTCTATGATTCTATGATTCTATACCTGGACAACCCTAGAAGTCAGAACTGACTTGATGGAAGACAACGATGATGGCTACCTGGGATATCCAAGATCCTAAGATTTTTAATTCATGTAGGCTCAGTACCTCAGATCACTTTCAAGTTTGAACACAACCCTGGCGCAGATGTAGTCTCCCCTCCCCCCCCCCGTATCCTGTGGGGGAGGGACTGATACATAATGTGAGATGATCCATTAGGGGTGGGCCACATTTTTTTTTACTTCTCCTGTGCACTAAAGACCACTGGCTGAATGTGAGCCTGTGTAACTCTGGCCTCCCTTGAAGTTTTCCTGTTGCTTTTCGTGAGAATATAGAGAAGCAGTGCTGTTTTTTCTATACTCATTTCTGTTCTCCAGCTCTCTGGCAGTCCACGTCAGCAATGCTTATGCATAGGAATACTTGGGAGAGTTTTCATACTGCATCTGTCTTTGTATTTTCACTTTGCCTGAGGGGCATTCAAGACAACCCCCACATCAAGGCAATACTTCTTTTCTGCCACAACTGAAGCCAAAGCCAGAGTACTCAAAGTTCATGCTATCCAAGGTTCTTCGGGTACCGGAGGCTGAAGCCTGTCCCAGTTTAAGGCAGTAAATTAAACTACTGTTTTGCTGCCATTAAGACTCAAAAACTTTTGCCTGAGCTGGCCACCTCCGTGTGTTTCACAGAGAGACAGCCACTGAATTAAGGAGTTCTCCATTACTGCTCCCAGACTCAGAAACTCCTTCCCACTGGAGGCCAGCCTAGCCCCCATCTTTGCTATCCTTTCTCAATTTGGGTCCATTGCTGCATGTCATTCACTCTGGGATGATTGAGAACAAATCCTGCCCTTTGGAAATAAGAAGAGCCATGCTGGATCAGGCCAAAGTCCCATGTAGTCCAGCTTCCCATATCTCACAGTGGCTCTACCAAATACGTTTGGGAGTGCACAAGACTAGATATCTGTCCCCTGAGACCACTACCCTGCATCTGGCCTTTGAAGTACCCTGGTTTTAAGCCTGGAGATTACACATCTCCATCGTGGTTTGTAACCTGTGATGGACTTTTCCTCCAGGAATCTGCCCAATCCCCTTTTGAAGGCATCCAGGCCAGATGCCATCACCATGTTCAGTGGCAGGGTGTTCCACAGACTAACAATGCACTGGGTTAAAAAAAAAATTCTTTTGTCTGTTCTCACTCTCCCAGCCCTCAGTGGTCAAAGTAGGATCCTGTTCCCTCTCAGTCTCCTTCTCTCAAGTCTAAACATGTCCAGTTCCTTTCTCTCCAGGCAAGCTTTCCCCAACTGACTGGCTGCCTGAGTGGATTTTTAAATTAAATGGATAGTTTTACCTTACTTTGCTGAATGTGCTTTGGCATTGTTTTTTTTTTTATAAATTTGTTGGATCCTTTTTTAGTAGTTGCATCCTCACACTTTTGGCTTTAGTATCTTCTTTTAATGATACAAGCTACCTTGTGTCCTTCTGGAAAAGAAAGACGGGGTAAAAATATTTTAAGCAGCATCAGTTTAAATAAATGTGCTCCAGAAAGGTGGAATCGGAAAAGCTGCTTTGAGGAGGCTGCCTGGAGAGGTGGCCACCAGAGGCTGCTAGAACATGCTGGAGATGAGCCAGGCACCTCCGCTCCACGCCGTGCAGGTGAGAGCGAGCGGGCAGCTATGCAGGTACGCATCCCAGAATCCAGACATGTGTCAGGTGCCACTTTCCTCCTTGTCATGTTGGTTCACGGAGAAAACCTCAGTGGGGTTGTTTCTGTCAAAGAGACTTCCTCTGAATTAAGTCGGTGTGCGGCTGGGAAGCCACGGCACGGCTCGACTTAATGACTCTCTGCGCCTTCTCCCACATTAACTGGCAGTGGATGCAGCGGTTGTCTCTAACTCTCGGGGCAAATGAAGTTGTCCTCCACAGAGGACTAATTTGAGACAAACCTCTTCTCGTAAGTCAATTACCTGCCTGCAAGTGCCGGGTTTTTGTGAATAATCGAGAGGAAGAGAGAACCACTGTGGCATCCTCACATCTTAGCCTTCCTCCTTAAGATCTGAGACTCAACGGTTGAGGGCTTTTATTCTCTGTTTCAGGAGATGATGCCTGGGGGCATATTTAGGGCATGCCCTTGAGAAAAGGATACTACCTAACAGCAACTAGGTGTGGTGTCAATAATAGAGAAGATGGGAGAAAGCCAGCTCCCCGGGCAAGGATGTGTCCTCAGAGGAGAACCTTCCACCGCAGCCCAAATTGCGTACCACCTGAAAATTGATGGCCAGGGTGACCAAAACAGAGATGACATGGTCAATAAGGACATGCAAATTACACCCTGAATATGCTTTCAATCTGACATTGTGGTGTTTCAGGATCCAAACAGTGGACCCTGCACTGGCAGGAAAATGCTAGGAAGAAGAAAGATATGCATTTGTGGAAGGGGAGTGGGAAGGAAGTCCTTTTTCTCTCTCCTGGAGCTTAGATGAATTTTTTTAATAGGCAAGTTATTTCTAATCATTTTTAGAGGGGGGAGATATATGTCCCCTCACTACCTCCCCCACCCCCCAGAATAAGATGACCAGTGGCAGACTCTACTCTAAATATCCCTCAGCATTTTTATGGCCTGGGTTTTAACACCTACACACCACTCATTACACACTGTGGTGGGCAGGGAAAGATACAGACTCTTGGCTGTTCTCTCTCACTGCCCTTTGAAGCACCTCAGGACAGAGGCTAGAGCTGAATTTCTGGCAGGAAACATGCAGATCCCCTTAGCTGGACTAAGGCGTGTTTGAGGCCTAGCAGCTGCTTTGCCTCCCATAGAGAAGTAGCCAATTGAGGCTTATTTGCCTCAACCTATAGTTTGCCTCCTTTGGCTTCCAGTTGAGGAAAAGAAAGGGATATATTTGCAGTCATTAGCATGCCTTAAGGCTCCACATACACAAATGTAAAGGTGTGTTTTGATTTATTTCCATTTATCCCAGTGTATTTCAAGTCAGTTAATTTTAGCGTCACTTCTGAAATGTACCAAATAATTTCAGTGTTTCATGGGAAAGAATGGAAATCAGGATTTGGTTGTTGACAGCACCCCCAAATGTATTTATTTTATTTATTTATTATTATATTTATATCCCGCTTATCTCCAACATAGGACTCTAAGCGGCTGACAACAAATATCACGATACAGCAAAACACAAATCACAAGTATAGCAGGTTAAAACAAAGCAAATATAATATCCTCCTAAGATCCTAAAATCCTAAAATCCTAAGGCCTCCAAGTGCGTCCCAGCACGTCAAAGACGTAAGTCCTAACAAATAAAATTGGAGGCACCAATGGTCATAATAATAGTAATAATAATAATAGTGATGGCGGAAAAAAATGTACTGTGTAAAGATGAATTTTCTCACCCAAATCACTGCATCACCAGCAAATCAGGGCTGTATTTGCAACTTTTTGTTATGCGCTGCCATGCCAGAACTGACTCAGAATGACCCTAACAGGGCTTTCAAGGTAATGAGGAGGTTTAAGGGATGATTTAACCAGTTCCAATCCCTCAGCCAGTTTCCATGGCTGAGCAGAGGTTCAAACCCAAGTCTCCAGAACCCTAGTGCCCTGTCCTCTACACCTCACTGGGTATCCCATACTGGTATTTCAAACCACTTCTGTTTATCATTCAGGAGGTTCCTTCCCTCAGTAGTGATGAAAAGGTGGCCCACACAGAGAGAGAACTTGGGAAGCCCTGTGGATTATGGAGAGAAAGCACTGGAGGCAGTCTGGTGACCGGTGTGAGAATCCCTTTCCTCAGAAATAGGAAATGTCAGATGGATGGAAACCTGGTCACTAGAGTATGTAATGCTCCTAGCAAAACATCTCCTGATAGAATCATAGCTTGCAGACTAGGAGATGAGTCTTCTCGGGATGGATCCAGACAAAGCCTAGGGGAAAATGTACACATTGACCTCAGCTGAGGTCTGTCATCCCTGGAGCTGTCCAAGGTCCTGCAGCCATCTGTTCTCTGTGAATGTCCTGGAGCTGATGTTTCTTGTCTGCTCTACCAGATGGGATGGGATGGGAGGAACCTACACCTGAGACATTGCAGACCCAAGGCTGGCCTCTAATGGTCGCACTCCACATCAGGCAAAGGCAAGGGAGGTGTCTAATCTGTTGTACGTCTCTCCTTTACTTTAGTTCTTCATCTCATGCTGGGTTATCTGCTAGAAGAATGAATCGGTCTAGTTTGGTGGGAAAGATCTCAAGTGGGGAGGGTTGAAAAAATGTGAAAAACAAAAGGCAGGTTGAACACCCAGAAAGGAAAGTCTGATGTATATACAAGGGTGAAAAAAAAGGAGGAAGAAAACTAACAAGCACTGAGGATTCTTGCAAAGTAAGATAGTCTGTCGTGCTTGACTGTCCTCCTTTTACCCCCCTTTATGGAGAGAAAAGGAAAGGAATTAGGAGAATCTGGGGTAGATGACCTATATTGCTGTTTTAGGATGTCCTGTGTCCAGTACTAAGCACCACACTCTCAGAAAGATGCTGAAAAACGGGAGCAAGTTCAGTGAGGGAACAACAAGGAGGACCAAGGGAATGGAAACCAATGCCGATGAAGAAAGATGGAGGGAACGGAACATTTGGGGGCATAAGAAAAGAGGAGAACACTTTTCTGAGACTTGGTAAGCAGTCCTACAGAGGAGAGGTAGGATCTCAATCATTACAGAATTCAGGACATGCAAGAATGTGCTCAAGTAAGAGGAAGCCAGAGTTTGATTAAAAAGGTAAAGGTTTTCCCCCGCACATGTGTGCTAGTCGTGTCTGACTCTAGGGGTGGTGCTCATCTCCGTATTCAAGCCGAAGAGCCAGTGTTGTGCAAGTCCATGGCCACGTGGCCGGTGTAGCTGCAAGGAAACACTGTTTTACCTGGCCTCTTTTTACAGTGGTACCTATTTATCTACTTGCATTGACATGCTTTCGAACTGCTAGGTTGGCAGGAGCTGGGGTTATCAGCGGGAGCTCGCTCCACTGCATGGCACCCAGGATTCGAACCACCGAGCTGCTGACTTTGCAGCCAACAGTTTTCAGAAGCCTTAGTCCGCTGAGCCACCACGCCCCTTAGAGTTTGATTAATTATCAGGAAAAACCTCTTAACTTTTAGAACAGTACAACAATAGAACCCTTGACTTCGGGAGGTGTTGAGTGCTCCAGTGCTGGAGGCCTTCAAGAGAAAACTGGACCACCATCTGTCCAATCTGCTTTGATTTGGATTCTTGCCTTGAGGTGGAGGCTGGACTCGGTGACCTTAGAGACCACTTCCAACTCCATTGTTCTAGGATTCTAGAACCATTTGGGGCATGGTGGGGGCACTTTGCAAAATACAACAATTTCCACCAAGCCTGGAGAGATTCACACCATCTCTAATTTTAAAATGCGCCACCAACATAAATGCTTGGTCTCCCAGGCAATGTATGTGTACCACTATGTGAACATGTGATGCGAATATGTTTCTGCCAGTGGCGTTAAAATCTCACTCTCCCTAAGCTGTGACACCTTGGAAATGATACTTGGTTGAAGCCTGAACAGGAGGTCACTCTGGTTTTCGAAATCATCCACTTTGCTACCTAATACAACTTGCCAGCAAGGGTGTCCAGTGAGGTGAGATATTTGACTCCTTCCCGGTCTCCTCCTCCTCTTGATAAGAGGTCACCACGAGTTTTTGTTCTACATGGCTTCCAACTTTCCAGTAATAGTCTTAGGAAAACACACATCCCACAGCTGGAAGAGAGGAAGTGAAAACTGGCCACTGTGATGGTGGCCAGGTGCCACTCGACACAAGCCAGGGTGATAATTCCAACAAAGTGCAAATCTAGTTCTTGGTAACAGTGTACTCCCAAAGTTAGAAGGCATTACTTTCACTAAATTCCTTCCTGCAGTTATTCTTATTCTTATTTTTATATGGAACACTGCTCACCTCATTTGTGAATGTCCAAAGATTGCACAGACAGATTTCAAAATTCAACATGATAGAGCGGCATAACGAGTGGACTGGATATTCTGCAAAAATGAACATATAACTCACCAGCCTTCAAAAACCCATGGCAACATCAGATAGAGAACGTGTCAGAAAATGATGAAGTCAAGATCTTGTAGGATTTCTGGGTCGAGATACATAGACACTTTGAGCATAGCACAATAGACATCATAGTCACAGAGCAGGAAATTGCAGCTTGTACAGTTACCAACATGTAGTTAAATATCCACAAGATATTCCTCCCAAGTTTCATTTTAGCTTAGGCAGCCATGCAGTGGTAAGCCGTTCAAATGAATGGATATCCTTTCTTTTTTAAGTGTATCTCATTTACTTGTCTCCGTTAGCCACCCTTAATTGGTATGTCAATATCTCTTAAAATGAGATTGACCAGACCCTGACCAGCCAGCTTTCCTATCCTTGCTGATCTCCAGAGGTGCCATAACTAACAGCAAATAGAGAGGGGGGGGCTTTGTATAGTAGGATGTCATTATTGCCAATAAAAATGTCGGCAGCCGTCACATCCAGCACTGCTTTATTGGCTGGCCTGCCACTTATGTAGGAATACCAATAAGCTTCTTTCCAGAAATGGGAACAAAATGCAGTCGAGTCTAACTTCAAGGACTCTCTTTCCTTAAATTATCTTTAATGTAAAGGTGATAACAACAACAACAATAGTTGTGTGACACCAAGTCAATCCTGACACATGGCAACCCTTTTTTCGGGGCTTCCCAGGTGGATAGTACTCAGAAGTGCTTTGCCATTCCCTTCTTCTGGGGAAGCCCTAAGGCTCTTATGGCAATAAAATAATCATAGAGAAAACAGCCACATCCCAGCCAATCTCCAATATGTGAAGTAAAGAAAGCAAAGCAAAGTGTTCTGCTTATATACTGCCCCATACCACTTCAAGTAGTATCTGGATGGTTTACAGTTTTAATTACAGTGTGCAGGCTACACATTGCCCCTCCCCTAGCAAGCTGGGTACTCATTTTACCGACCTCGGAAGGATGGAAGGCTGAGTCAACCTTGAGCCTGCTACCTGGGATTGAACCCCAGGTCGTGAACACAGTTTTAGCTACAGTATAGAAATTTAACCACTGCGCTATGAGGCACCATGAGAAACAGAAGAGAAGAGGACAACTGATTTAAAAATCAAGGTGGCGGCAATGGACAAGATGAAGGCTACAGAATATAACCATTTCAATCTGGTTTCAGGCCAGGTTTTGGAACAGAGACTGCCTTGGTCGCCCTGCACGATGACCTTTGCCGGGAGAGAGACAGGGGGAGTGCGACCCTGTTGATACTCCTGGACCTCTCAGTGGCTTTCGACACTGTCGAGTCGACCATGGTGTCCTTCTGGATAGGCTGGCCAGGTTGGGAGTTGGAGGCACTGTCTTGCAGTGGTTCCGTTCCTTCCTGGCTGCCCATGTCCAGAAGGTGGTGCTGGGAGATAGTAGCTCTGCCCCATGGTGTTTATGTCATGGGGCTCCACAGGGCTCAATACTATCTCCCATGCTGTTTAACATTTACATGGAACCGCTGGGGGAGGTCATCAGGAGGTTTGGGCTGAGGAGTCAGCAATATGCTGACAATACTCAGCTCTACCTCTCATTTTCCACCAATCCAGGTGAGGCAGTTTCTGTTCTGAACTCGTGTCTGGACCAGATAATGCACTGGATGAGGGTTAATAAATTGAAACTCAATCCAGACAAGATGGAAGTGTTGTTAGTGGGTGCATCGCCGGACAGGTTAGAGAGCCATTTCCCTGTCCTGGACAGGGTGTAACTCCCCCTAAGGGACAGGGTCCATAGCTTGGGGGTGCTCCTGGACCCCGGTCTAACTCTGGAAGCCCAGGTGGACTCGGTGGCCAGGGGTGCCTTTCTCCAGCTGCGGAAAATATATCAGCTGCGCCCCTACCTAGATGAACGGAGCCTCATGACAGTTACGCATGCACTGGTAACATCCCGTATGGATTACTGCAATGCGCTTTATGTGGGGCTGCTGGTGCAGAATCGTGCTGCGCGGCTGGTGAGTGACACAGCCACCAAGGAACACATCACACCGATTCTGTATAACCTTCATTGGTTACCAGTTGCTGCCCGAGCCGAATTCAAAGTGCTTGTTTTGACATATAAAGCCCTAAATGGCTTAGGACCTAGATACCTGAAGGACCGTCTCCTTCCATATGAACCTACCCAGCAATTAAGATCCAGCCAGAGGGCCCTCCTGAAAGAGCCATCCGTCAGGAAGGTGAAATGGATGGCTTGTAGGAACAGGGCCTTTTTGGCAGCTGCCCCCAGATTGTGGAATGCCCTCCCAAGCAAGACCCGCCTGGCGCCAACATTGATGACATTCCGGCGCCAGGTAAAAACCATGCTGTTCCAGAAGTTTTTCAACCGATTATTGTGGGTCCTGATGGTGATTTTAGTGTGGTTTTTTAATACATTGTATTTATTGTATTTAAATGCTTTATTGTTGTATTTTTATTGCAATTTGATGTTTTAATTATTTGAATTGTTTACTTTGATTGTGAGCCGCCCAGAGACCTTTGGGTGGTGGGCGGCATACAAGCTGTATAAATAAATAAATATATATATAAATAACCATCCAAATACAACTAAAAGACTGGCAATTAGGAGAGGAGAATGCATGTGAGGAAGTGGATTAAAATCCAGAAAAGGTCTTGCTAAGTAAAATTTGAGAGAGTGTCACAGATGTCTTAGTTGGTGTTGCTCAAGCTCTGAGTTGAGCACTGGAACCATGATTGTGACTTCTAAGAAAAGACCAAAGGGTAATATAATAGCACTTTTCAGATATTTGAAAGGCTGCCCTACAGAAGAGATATGGTTTTGTACTCTGTTATTCCAGAAAAGAGGACACACAACAATGGACTCAAGTGAGAGTGAGTCAGATTTCCACTGAATATCAGTAAAGAAATATCTTAACTGTCAGAGCAGTACAACAAAGGAAGCTATTACCTCGGGAGACGGGGAGTGCTTCAACGCTGGAGGTTTCAAAAGAAATTTGGACAACCACCAGGTAGGTATCCTATGATTTGCCTTCCTGCCTTGAGGAAACAGGGTGGGTGGGTGGGTGGGTGGGGTGGACTGGATGGCCTTGTAGGGGCCTCCCAACTTTATTTATTTATTTATTTATTTATTTATTTATATATCTTGTATGCCGCCCAATACCCAAAGGTCTCTGGGTGGCTCATTCAAAGTTAACAATTTAGATAATTAAAACATCAAATTGCAATAAAATTAAAATGATAAAACATTTAAATACAATAAATACAATATATTAAAACACTGCACTAAAATCGCCATCAGGACCCACAATAATCAGTTAAAAAGACTTCTTGAACAGGAATGTTTTTACCTGGCGTCGGAATGACATCAATGTTGGCACCAGGCGGGTCTCGCTTGGGACGGCATTCCATAATCTAGGGGCAACTGCCGAAAAGGCTCTGTTCCTACAAGCCATCCCTTTCACCTCCTTGAGGGATAGCTCTTCCAGGAGGGCCCTCTGTCTAGATCTTAATTGCCGGATAGGTTCATATGGAAGGAGACAGTCCTTCAGGTATCTAGGTCCTGAGCTGTTTAGGGCTTTATATGTCAAAACAAGCACTTTGAATTGGGATCAGGCAGCAACTGGTAACCAATAAAGGTTATACAGAATCGGCGTGATGTGTTCCCTGGTGGCCCCGCCACTCAGCATCTGCGCAGCGCTATTCTGAACCAGTTGCAATCGCTGGACGTCATGATTCTATGATTCTTTGGTTCTAATTAACTTCTCAGCAATCATGTCCCCTAGCTCTGGGGATTTGAGGCTGAACACTAGCTCCCAGGAGAAGAGAAAGCAAGCCCTCCCGCCATCAGGAGGAGAAAGGAAAGAAAACCGAGCTCTGAACAAGCTCCACACAAAGCATCCATAGACATGGGAGTTGGCGGCTTGGAGCAGGCTTGGCAAGATGCCCATTGGGGGGAAACAGACCTTTTCTGCCCGAGCCTCTTCATGAGCTCTGCCAGCTACAGACGGGTGCTCTGTGAATCGATGCCCACCCATGGAGCCTTCCTCTGTGCACAGCATTTTGTGAGGGGAAATGCCATTTATTTTTCACTACAGAGGGATTTCAGTCGACCATGACTGATGCCTTGTATTCTGCTGAATGGGTGGGAAATGCGGATTTCGCTGGAGGATACCCTGGTACCCCGTCTATTCAGATTTCTTTGGAGCTTGTACAATGGGCAAGTGTGTGGGTTGTGTATACGGGGGTTGATTGAATCCATCATCTAGCATATGGCTCCTCAGCACACAGTCACATTTTGTCAGGGTGCCAAAGGGATAAAAAAGATAATGAGTACAAATATCATCAGGGAAATAATGCCATCAAAAGGCAAATGCATAAGCTCCAGGATCAGATCTTTGGCAGCAACGTCTCCTGTGTGGCATCCATCTCAGATGAAGAGAGGCTGGCCAAAGCTGATGTTTCAATGTCATGGAAGACCAAGGCACCCGGTGACCCAGCCGCCAACACCGTGATGCCCCGGTAGGCTGATCAAGAGCCTTTCCAAAATAAATAAGGACCGGCAAAGTCTGGATCGCAGGTCCTCCAAGGCGCTGACCCCAGCTGCTCTGAGAACCTGATAACCACCACCACCACCACCCCGTACACTCACCAGCACGAAGAAAGAGAGGCAGGCCATGATCCAAGCCAGAAATCTTGGCTTCCTCAGTGAAGAGTTGGAAACTGGGATGTAAGCTGGCATTGCCTTGGCGGAATGAGGCAACCCACTCAAGCAGCCAATTTGGAACACTCTGAAAATGTAGATGGTGGTTTACTGCGTAGTTTGTTGTTTCTTCGCCCTCTTTTTCCTTGTAAGAATGATTGGGGGTTGTGCCTCCAGCATTTCCCTATTTAGATACTCCTATCTTTCTTCTCAGGATTTCCTGCCAAGGGACCCCACTTATCCTTGTCTTGCATGTATTAAAATGGTCTTTCCCAAATCCAGCATGTATGGCTCCTCCCAAGTTTGCTTCCTTGGAAATAAAGAAGTCGAGTGGAACATGGTCATCTCTCCCCCACCCCACCCCACCCCACCCCAAATTTCCTCTTATTGCCACTTCATCCACTACATCACCCACGTTTTTAGAATCAAGTCAAGGATAGCGATCCTTCTCCATTCTTCCTCCCCTTTGGGGTTGGTAGTGGTGGTGGTGGTGGGGAAATAATATGGTCAGCAACCCAACCCAAGGATCCCTTGGGAAGGATCACACTTGCCAGAAGTGACCTGAGGGAAAGCAGCCTCCCCCCCCACTTCTTCTGCAGCCTTGCTCTCCCTCCATATCATTAATTTTGATTTGCATCTCCCTTTTAGGCAGATCCTGCCCTTTCATTGTGAGCTGCTCCCTGCCAACATCAAGGGGGGGGGAGAGAAGCAGCCTCAATTACGCCCATGGAGAGTCAGTGTGAGGAGCAAACCAGGAGGATGTGCCTGCTTCCTACCATACCAGCCTGCTGACTGCAGACCTCTCCCCCCCCGCTGCCACCGCCAAGAGCCCGTCCCTTCCTGGTTCTCACCATTCACCTAGTTCTCTCCCCACCACCACCGCCACACACTTATTTGCTCTAGAGTGGGAGGAACATGAAACACAGCAGAAATCCAGTTGTTAAAGGACTAAGGGTTGCAGGCTTCAGATAATTCACTGAGAGGCACCCCTGAAAGGCCTCCTGCTCATAGAATGAGCTGCTGCATTGTCCTGGTTTTAACTTTTGAGCATCCGTCAACCCTTTTGAGAACCTACCATCACCAGACCCTGAACTCTAGCACTCCGATTTTCATATTTTGGAAGCTGGGGCCCTCAATAAGCCATGGTAGGGATCCATGTGATCTCCAGGCTTAAAAGGAGGGTACCTCCAATTGCCAGACACAGGGGGAGTGGCGTCAGGAGAGTGGGATGTCGGTGTCTCCTGTGCTCTCAGAGGCATCGAGGGGCTAGTGGGAGATTCTTGAGATTCTGGACTAGATGGGCCCATGGCCTTGACCCAGCAGGGATCTTCTTACACTCCTCTGTTCTTAATGATGAATTTCGTATCTATTATTATTTATTTATATATTAATTATAATCATTAATTAAGTTCATTAATCCATCCATCCACCCATCCGTCCATCCGTCTGTCCATCCATCCATCCATCCATCAGTCAATTAATATTTTTATTCCATGGACTCTCTTTTCTGCTAGTGCCCCTCAACCAGAGTCTGGATGGAAAGATAGATTGGGGATCAGTAATCTCATTTTTCATAGGGATTCTGGGTTTTGTACCAAAGACTCAGACTTGGGATCCAAAGACTTTCCATCATCCTTGGTGATCTCCTTCAGGAAGTACTCCACTCCCCTTATTTTTCTCAGGGCAGTATCCTGCCACCCTGACCTCATATCCCACCCCCTCAATTCCAGTCAGTCTCCCACTCCCCTGACTGTCTGCTCATGGTCATAGAATTATAGAATTATAGAGTTGGAAGAGACCTCAAGGGCTATCTAGTCCAATCCCCTGCCATGCAGGAACCCCCATCACAGGACGTCCTAGCTCCAAAGTCTTCCAATTTAATGATGCCAGTTATTGTTGTTGTTGTCATTGTTCAGTCGTTCAGTTGTGTCTGACTCTTCATGACCCCATGGACCAGAGCCCGCCAGGCCTTCCTATCTTCCACTGCCTCCCAGAGTTTGGTCAAATCCATATTGGTTGCATTGATGACACAGTCCAACCATCTCATTCTCTGCTGTCCTCTTTTCCTTTTGCCTTCAATCTTGCCCAACATCAGGGACTTTCCCAAGGACTCCTCTCTCCTCATGAGGTGGCCAAAGTACTGGAGCCTCAGCTTCAAAATCTGTCCTTCCAGTGAACATTCAGGGTTGATTTCTTTCAGGATGGGTAGGTTTGATCTCCTTGCAGTCCAGGGGACTCTCAAGACTCTCCTCCAGCACCACAGCTCAAAATCATCAATTCTGCGACAATCAGCCTTCTTTATAGCCCAGCTTTGACTTCCATACATCACTACTGGAAAAACCATAGCTTTGACTATCCTGACCCTAGTTGGCAAAGTGATGTCTCTGCTCTTTAGGATGCTATCTAGGTTTGCCATTGCTTTCCTCCCAAGAAGCAGGCGTCTTTTTCGTTGCTGCAGTCGTCATCTGCAGTGATCAAGTAGCCCAAGAAAATAAACTCTGTCATTGCCTCCATTTCTTCCCCTTCTATTTGCCAGGAGGTGATGGGACCGGTGGCCATGATCTTAGTTATAGGGACCTTCATATAAAGCAAATCAAGCAGACCGTGTGTGTGTGTGTGTGTGTGTGTGTGTGTGTGTGTGTGTGTGTGTGTGTGTGTGTGTGTGTGTGTGTGTGTGTGTGTGTGTTTCCCCAAGGCATCCCCTCCTCCACAGATCTCAATTCCAGTCTATAAATGCAGCACAAGCAATGAGACTGACCTCAAATTGCTGAACGGACCATCTTCCACAATTCATGCTTTTTTCTATGCAGCTGGAAAGAAAGGGGGCCCTCTTTGTAAGGTCACAATACATACCTGTGTGTTTCAAGGCCTCTTATGAAATGGTGGGCTTTCTATTCAGCCCCATCTACCAGTTAACCCCCCCCCTTCGCAACACCCATTAATGCAATTAATTACTTTCTCCTCTCTACTTTGCTTCCCCTTCAGAAAGCTGAGAGGAGAACGCTGAAGTGATTTCTCCATCAAGGTGCTTCAATGCAATCGATGCAACAGCCGTCTTCGGAACATTCTTCCTCTCTTCTGGTGCTCTTTGTTTCTCTTTGTTTATTGTTATCTATGAAGTGTGTGTGTGTCATGGGCGGGTGAGTGTTAATCTCGGGGGACATGTCTTCTTCAGAGGCCCTATGCAGACCATGTTGGTGGTAGAAAGGTTTGCCTTCAAATAGAAATGTTTTATTCTTATGGGGAAATCCTTATAGCTGTGTGTCTGTCTCTCTCTCTGTGTGTGTTCTGGAATGTTGAGGGTGGGGAGAAGGAGGCACAAAATAGAATTTTGCACAAAAACAGTGTTTTGTGAAAAATGCACATTTTGCAGAAAATGTGACCTTTTTGTGCATTTTGGAGGTATTTTTGTTTTTCCTAAGACTGATGATGGAATAGGCTTTGTCTCTTTTACTCATGCTCAGAAGTGAAAATTCTTATAGCAGCTGTCTGTTTTTTCCCCTTCTAATGGATTGTCTCAAGGTTTCTAGACACCACTTCACATAGAGAACAACTGAATGAAATCCTGTGGCTTTTTTAATATAGGGAGAACAAGTCAGTCACAATGACAACAATGATGACAACAATGATCTTAGAACGACAGAGCTGGAAGGGACACCACGGATCACTGAGTCCAGTCCCAGTCAAGGAGGCAGAGTGGAGATTTGAACTCCCAAGCAGGAACCTAATACACTGTGTTATCTAGCAGCAATTCTTCAGTCGTTGATGTGTGATTGCACAAGTATATCCCTATGATCCAGCAGAAATATAAAACTTTGCAACAGGAGGAGAGTCAAATATCTGCAAATCCAAACACCCCTCTCTCCTCTGAGAGGCTTTCTGTCTGTTAAGAAAGTAGGGCAGGGCCTTCTCTATGTAGGATATAGGTGTTGGTTTGGCCAGTTCAACTGGGGGACATTGTCATTGCACTTTCGTTCTTGACGACTTTCCAAATTCAAGGTGGCTTCATATCTGGCACAGAAACAATTTGAGGTTTAATCATTCCAGAGAGTCTCCTTGAGTGACCTACCATCCACTCTATGACAACCAAAAAAGCAGTTCTCGTTAGTTAGTGGGGGTTGCCATTAGGCTCTCACCTAACCAGGCCACATGACAGGCACGCCACACGTAACTTGCCAATTAGACAGCCCTGCTTCCAGGATAGCCGTGGTGTGCATGGTAATTCAAACGGGACACTCATCTTGGATTGCAAGAGATAGCAAAAGTGACAGGTTTTCTTATCCCTAGCCAGTCATCAATGAATAATATGCCATGGAAAGAAAGATTCCCCTTCATCCCCTTCATTTCATTTCAAATATTTAAACACATACTCCCCTTCTCAAATTGTGGGCTGGGAGAGTGGGAACAGACAAAAGAAAATATTTTTTCACCCAGCATGTTGTTAGTCTGTGGAACTCCCTGCCACAGGATGTGGTGATGGCATCTGGCCTGGATGCCTTCAAAAGGGATTGGATAGATTCCTGGAAGAAAAGTCCATCACAGGTTACAAACCATGGTGGAGATGTGTATTCTTCAGGCTTAAAACCAAGGTACTTCAAGGGCCAGATGCAGGGGAGTGGTCTCAGGAGACAGAGATCTAGTCTCATGTGCTCCCAAACGCATCTGGTGGGGCCACTGTGAGATCCAGGAAGCTGGACTAGATGGGCCTTTGGCCTGATCCAGCAGGGCTCTTCTTATGTTCTTATGTTCTTATCCCAGAGAATCATAGAATGATGGAGTTGAAGGCACCTGCAAGGGGGCACAGAGAGCAACCTCCTGCTCAAGGCAGGAAGCCAAATCACATATATCTTACTGAGGGTGCTCCAATTTCCTCTTGAATTCCTCCAGCACTGGAAGACTCATTACCTTTCAACCTTTCTGTTGTCATACTGCTCTAACATTAGGGAAGTTTCCCCCAATATTCAACTGAAATCTGGCTTCCTGTAACTTGGGTCTGTTATTATATGTCCTGTACTCTGGGATGATTGAAAACATATCCTTTAGCCTTTGGCCTAGAACAGAATTCAGGATTAAAAGGATGTATTTATTTTATTTTTATTTATTTTAGAGTATTTTACCCCACCTTTCTCTTTGGAAAAAGGACCCACGGTGGCTTACAGAATGAGAGATAATATACAGTCCAGTACAATTAAGACTTAGAATCATAGAACAACCCATTCTATACTTCTGTCATAGAATCATAGAATCATAGAATCAAAGAATCAAGAGACCTCAAGGGCCATCCAGTCCAACCCCCTGCCATGCAGGAACCCCTATCCCAGTATTTCCGATAGATGGCCATCCAGCCTCTGCTTAAAAACCTCCAAAGAAGGAGACTCTACCACCCTCCATGGCAGCATATTCCACTGTCAAACTGCTCTAACCATCATGAAGTTCTTTCTGATGTTCAGATGGAATCTATTTTGCTGTCGTTTGAAACCATTGCCCCACGTCCTAGTCTCTGAAGCCATGGGAAACAAACCTGTTCCCTCTTCAATATGACATCCTTTCAAATATTTAAACACATACTCGTATATCATATCCCCTCTCAGCCTTCTTTTTGAAAGGCTAAACATTCCCAGCTCCCTAAGCCGTTGCTAATAAGACATTTCTTCCAGACCTTCAACCATCCTGGCCACCCTCCTCTGTACCCGCTCAAGGTTGTCAACATCCTTTTTAAATTGAGGTGCACATAACTGGACACAGTACTCCAGGTGGGGTCTGACCAGAGCAGCACAGAGTGGTACTATCACTTCCCTTGATCTAGACACTGTGATTCTGTTGATGCAGCCAAGAATCACGTTGACTTTCTTGGCCACCGTGTCACACTGCTGACTCATGTTCAGTTTGTGGTCCACCCAGACTCCCAGATCCCTTAGACAGGTACTATTCTCCTGCCAAGTACATGTTCAAGTATTGAGAACCAGGAATTGAGGGACATCTCTTACAGCATTAATAGACAACATTACTTTAAAGCTGCAAGGGAATGTGAGCCCTTAAAAGAAGAGTAGAGTTCCATGTAAAGCTATGAGTGATGAACACTAACATTGAAAACATAGTGTCAATGTAAACCCATAAGGCTATAAGTAGTTATAAACACAAAATCTATGTGATCCTGTAGATTCATATAAAAGACACATACTAGGTAGACCATCATTCAGGGGAAGAGAAAGGTCTTTGCCTGTTTCCGGAAAGACAACAGAGATGATGGCCTCGGTGGGCGGCGGGGGGGGGAGTTCCAGAGTCTGGGTGCAGCAGCCGAGAAGGCCCCTTCATGGGTTCCCACGAGACATACCTGTGAGGGTGGCGAGATGGAGAGAAGGGCCTTTCCTGATGGCCTTAGCACCTGTGTCAGTTGACTTGGATTTTCAGCTCAGAGACCATGGGAGAGGAAGAAGACCTTAAGCTGTCTGCCGTACCATACATGGATTGATTAGGTATGGCTTGCCCCTGATCCATTGCTTTGTTGTCCTAAACGAAGCTCAAACCGCTGTGCTCCTTGGTGCATGGGAGGTGTTTGTAACTTCCTGTTTGCTCCTTTTTTGCTCCTTTTTTATTCTCCACTCCACTGTTAGCTGCTTGAGATGGCCTTTAGGACTCTCCTTGAGTTATCTACAACATTTCACGCCCACCCTGTTCCTTTCACCAGCAATGCGGAGCAAATCCCCCTTCTTCTCTTTTCATCTGACATGGTTGCACAGCTTGCTGTGTTTCAATGAGAAATTTTCCATATCGATCTGCTTGAGGGGAGAGATGTCACCAATTATTCCCTGAGGACTCTGAGCCAGGGTCCGCTGACACCACAGATGCCTGAAAAAAAAAAAATCAATCTGGCTGAGAAGGTTTGTCTTGGCCTGTGTCGGAGTCCCAGATGCTTTTCCTGGCTGGCTGTGTAGAAATTAGGATGTATCCCAGGCTGGCACTTAGGGCCAAATGTTACAGCACAGTCTGAGTAACAGGAAAAGGACCAAGATGGTAATAGAGTAACAACTGGGATGAAGCACCCAAGGGATATTTGTCAATATAAGAGACACCTCCTGGACAGTGTGGTTTGCTTTCCACAGGAGCTGGTAGACCCAGTTTTGGCAAGGCAGGGGATTATTTATTTATTTATTTATTTATTTATTTATTTATTTATTTATTTATTTATTTATACTTGTTGACTGCCTAATTTTCTCGCAGGAACTCTGGGAGGTGCACAACACTTTGCAAAATAAACAATGTCCCAAACAAAACAAACCCCAGACATACCAAATCAAATTACAAATAATAAAGAATATGGTAACAACAACAACAACAACAACAACAAAAACAATAAAATAAAAAGTAAAAATAGAAGTAGAACATCAGCAACCATATAACAAAGCGGGATCCGGCAAGAAAGGGCTGGGCCCAGCAAACAAACAGACTAATAACAAACCATTGTACACTCAAGGTCACCCAAAGCATTCCCTGAAGAGTCCTCCTGACGGCCGGCAGCGAATTCGCCATCCTAATCTCCACTGGCAGTTTGTTCCAGTATGCCGGGGCGGCCACCAAGAAAGCCCAGATTTCTGCCTATTTTACAAGAGCTATCCAAGGTGCTGAATAACCCATCCCCAAATAGATCTGTTGGCTAGCTTGGATTATGTCTAGAGTAGAGATGGGCACCACTCAGTGAAATTTTCGTTTTCATTTTTGTTTTTTCATTTCGTTTTGTAACGAAAACAAAAACAAAAATTTTGCAAAAACCAAAACGGAAACGGAAACGAAATGACCAATTTTGCCATGTTTTTCGTTTTCGTTGCAGCAAATCCATTGAACTGAAAAGAATGCTAATGAAACAGCAATTTTTCGTTTTTGTTTTCGGTTTTTGTTTCGTTACGAACCGAAAATGAAACAAAATTTTTTCAAAAAAAAACAAAAAACGAAAACGAACCGAAACGGATCCCCAAACAACCAAATGAAAAACGAAACACAATTTTTTTGAGTCGTGCCCATCTCTAGTCTAGAGCACTGGGCCCTGTGTGGCACCTTTGTGGTGCTTTGCTTCTCACCTCTACCCACTTTGAGAAGGAGCCATTGACAAGTACTTTCTCTGGGTGTATGATATTCTATTAACAGGCTGTGGATCCACCTGACAGTTGTTCTTAACTGCCTGTACCTAGTTAGCTTGTGGATCAGAGTATCATGAGCCAATTTGTCAGAAGCTTTTCTGAAGCCAAGACATATTACATCTATAGCATTCCCATCATCTACCAGGGAAGTTGGGTAAACAAAAAGGAGGTAAGATGAGTCTGCCATGATTTGTTCTTGACAAATCCCTGTTTGCTTCTCATTGTCACTGCATTCCCCTCCTCCCAGGTGCTTGCAGATGGTCTGCTTTCTAATATGCTCCAAGGATTCCCCCAAGATTGATGTCAGGTTGACAGGCCTGTAGTTCCTGGGTACCTCCTTTTTGCCCTTTTTTGAAGATATGACCCTCCTCCTGCATTAGCCCTCCTCCAGTCATTGGAAAGCAGTTCTTAGGAAAAGGTGCACATAATTATTCTGGAGGCTGACAAGTATGCTTCAATTAATAGGGACAAATATATTTGTTCAAGCAATGCATATAGTTAAAAACCTGGGAAAACATGCTTTCATCAGAAAAGGCTGATGAAAATAAGAAGATATTCCATTCTATTGTGTGATAGTAGGGAATGAGATAAATCCATAAATGAGAACTTTACAGATATGTTCATCTACACACACACACACACACACACACACACACACACACAGAGAGAGAGAGAGAGAGAGAGAGAGAGAGAGAGAGAGAGAGAGAGAGAGAGAGAGAGAGAGAGAGAGAGAGAGAGAGAGAGAGAGAGGAGGGAGTGGAATTTTCTTTTCTTTTCTTTAAAGAAACAAAACGGAAAGATTATATTGTCTATGATTTGAGTGGCCCTTTTACATCTTGGCAGCCTGGACTGGGCAGATATTTATGCAGCCTGGTGGGTGGAGCTGAGTGGGGTGCACACAGACACACATAATCTCTGTACAGTATTTGGATGCATGCACATATGCATGTGTTGAAGTATGGAAAAAAAAACCTTTATATTTGAAGCTAGTTAGCTTATTGGTATTTGCGATTCCTCTTCCATCGTTCCCAACTGGGGTTTGTTTTGCTAAGAACCATCAACCTGGAAAATTTAAACAGACAAATCCAATCAGTGATAATCTGTTCACAAATATACAAGCAGAGGATTGCACCATATTGGGAGTTCATTCTCTTATGAGATAAAAGAAAGGGTAGGGGCTGGAGGGCCTCTCTAGTAAATGATGCTTCTCCATCTTCCTTTAACATCTCCTTGGATTCTCTGTAGCTGCTATTCTGATGTATCCTTGGTCATCAGAGTGCAGATTAAGATGATAGTGAGAACAGGACAATTTCATGATGCAATGCCCACAATTTAGTACTTGTTGATAACTATGAAAGGTGCATCCTAAATATCTCCTATAGAACATACAATCAGTGGGGACAATAGGCAATGAATTGTATTTCTCTCCACCTCTTCCTCACCCCCATGGATTCTGCCAGTGGACACTGATGAGTCCAGTTCTGAAGTGTTGTGGATCTATTCCAGGTTTTAATTTGCACTTTGCAGGAGCTATCCACAGTGCTGAATTCTATCTCTCAAATAGCTTCAGTGCCTTTGCCTGGAAAGTGCAGATTAAAAGGGGTAGGGTGGATTCATAGCTGCCCAGATGCCCCAAGCACATCCAGTCTCACTTGATTTCAGAAGCTAAGCAGGGTCAGGCCTGGCTAGTACTTGGATGGGCGACCACAAGGGAAAACCAGATGCTGTAGGTGCCTGGAGTAGGAACTGGAAGCCACTCCAGTATTCCTGCCAAGAAAACTCCATGGACAAGGGGTCACTCATGACTATAACAATACAACACACACACACGGGGTGGATTCAAAGGATTGCCAGAATGGGAGCCACTGGCATCCATTGGATGCTTCTATGATGAAATTGCAACCAGAGTTGAAGTGGAAATGGAAATGCAAGAGTGGTACCCATGTAGATGGTGCAGAAGGCAGAGTCCAGATTTTTCTAGCTTTTGTAATGGGGTAACAGGAGCAGAATGGCTGTGGAGCTGTATCCTCCTTTGCTCATCTGGATCAGCTGTCACTGAGAACTCCTGCAACAGTTGACAGAACTCACCCAGTGGGACTGAAGATCATTTGATCTTAATAAAAAAAGTACAAGGCAGGCAGGAAGGGATGGGAAGGAAGGAAGGAAGGAAGGAAGGAAGGAAATCACTCTGGGGGAAAAGTTAAGTACTGAGCCAATTTCACATCAACCTTTTGGTGGAAGGACATTATTACTGACATCATTTCCATTGAAGCCATCATCTTCATCAACAGCAGAAGTGGAAGAAGAATAAGAAGAATTGCCAGAAGTGAGGAATTCAGATGAAAGCTGATCTGATTGAGTGTTGTCCAGTTTTCTCTCTCTTTTTTTATTTAAAAGTTTTATTAATTTTAAGGGAAAAATGAAAGGGAAAAGGAGAAATATAAAAAACATAAAGGGTTACATTAAATCTATCAAGTCAAAGATCATACATATCGGAACATAGTATCATATCAGTTAACTAATTAATTTACTACTTCTTGCCATCTTCTTTTGGTGGTCTCATCGTAGTCTCATTTCAGATATCCGGAAAGTCCATCAATTTCAATACATTCTCTTATCTTTTCGCGGAAACTTCTCTCTGTAGGCACTTCAGGTTGCTTCCAAAATTGCGCATACAGAATCCTTGCTGCAACAATTACATGATGTAATATACACTTTTGATCATGAGAAATGTTCCTATCAGTTATATTCAATAAAAAGAGTTCTGGTCTAAACTCTAATTTAATCTTCAATGATCTCTCTATAAATAACTTTACCATTCTCCAGTATATGTTTGCCTCTTTACAAGTCCACCACACATGATAGAAAGTGCCACTGTCATGTTTACATTTACAACAGCTTGAGGAACAGTTTTAGATAAACGGTGAGGGGAGAGATGCCATCTATAAAACATCTTGTAACAGTTTTCTTTATAAGCTATAGACTTTAAACAGCTTTACAGTGTTTCACAGAGAATCCCATTTATCCAAATGCAATGAAAAACCAAAGTTTTCTGCCCATCTTATCATACAGTCTTTTACCAGTATTGTAGCCCAATTTTCTCTTGAATGCCTCCAGCACCTCCCAGGGTCATGGTTCCATTGCTGGACTGATCTAACAGTTCCGATGTTTTCCCTAATCTTCAGACTACATCTGGTTTAGTAATCTAATAGGTAATCTGGTTAGTCATTGTCATTGTCGTCGTTGTCGTTGTCGTTGTCGTCGTCGTCGTCATCATCATCATCATCATCATCATCATCATCATCATCATCATCATCATCATCATCATCATCATCATCATCATCATCATCATCATTCTTGACTTTGTTGTTGTTCAGTCGTTCAGTCGTGTCCAACTCTTCGTGACCCCATGGACCAGAGCTCGCCAGGCCTTCTTATCTTCCACTGCTTCCCGGAGTTTGGTCAAATACATATTGGTTGCATCGATGACACCGTCCAACCATCTTATTCTTTGCCCTCCTCTTTTCCTTTTGCCTTCAATCTTTCCCAACACCAGGGACTTTTCCAAGGAGTCCTCTCTCCTCATGAGGTGGCCAAAGTACTGGAGCCTCAGCTTCAAAATCTGTCCTTCCAGTGAACATTCGAGGTTGATTTCTTTCAGGATGGATAGGTTTGATCTCCTTGCAGTCCAGGGGACTCTCAAGACTCTCCTCCAGCACCACAGCTCAAAATCATCAATTCTGCGGCGATCAGCCTTCTTTATAGTCCAGCTTTCCAGACTTACGTCTTGACTTACGGCAACCCCTTTTCAAGGCTTTCTGGGGAGAGGATACTCAGAGGTGGTTTCCCATTCCCTCCTCTGCCCTGAGCCATCCACCCAGCTCTACCATGCTCTGAGTGGGCTCTGTTCAAGCAGAGATCTTAAATTAGTTGACTTTCCCAAAACAGAGCCATTATGCAAAAAGGATATAGTTTGTGCTGAATGGGTGATCTAAATTATGTCATTTTACACTCTTCAATCTCCCCATTAACAAGTCTTAATTTTGTCCTCCTGTTGGATTTCTCTTTGATCTACTCCCACCCACCTTCAGAGGCAGGACATTCAGCACATTATTTTGGAAAGGAACCTCAATCATCACCGAGGCTTTGATCCGGGACCCCTTCGTTCTAAAAACAGCTTCTATCTTGCCTCAACATCTTACCATCATCAGAAGATGAGTCATGGAATCTCTCCATCCATCTCTACCTTGAATGCAAATATTATTCTCTGATTTTTTAAAAAGAAGTGAGGTCTGTGAAGACTCTCAGTCATCCAGGTGAGTTTATCTGGAAGCTGAGTCATGGCAACTGGACTTTTTTTTTTCTTTGAGAGATAGAAATATTTTGTCATCATCCAAACAGCTTCATCAGTCTGAAAAAAGCTAGTTGCGAGTCCTCCATCTTATAGTCCACTTTGACCTCTTGTCACCCTGGTCTGAAATAGGCTCATAAGATGAACAATTTCCTGAATAAAAAATTCATTGAGAGTTGTTCCGTTTGATGAATATGAATAAACAAATTAGCAATTTTGAATTTCTCTCTCTCTCTCTCTCTCTCTCTCTCTCTCTCTCTCTCTCTCTCTCTGCTGTTCTCTATGCACCACAAAGGACCTTGCTGTCTCATGGAACAAGGAGAATAATTTCATGGCTCCATGTTCTCACACTGACAATTTATATTCCTGCTATGAACACATTGTGTGTGTGTGTGTGTGTGTGTGTGTGTGTGTGTGTGTGTGTGTGTGTGTGTGCGTGCGCAGGGGTCTGTTTTGAACTGCATTATTTTATCACCACCCCCAAAATCAAAATGTGACATCAATAGAGCCAGTGTGATGTCGTGATGGATTAGGATTTAGGAGATCTGAGTTCAAATTTATCAATTTGGCCATGGGAACTCACGGGGTGGGGGTAGGGTGGGGGTGGCGGCATGAGTAAACCACCTTTTCAGCACCTTACATACCTCAAAACCTTGTCGGGGTAGCCAAATGTCAGAAGCAACCTGAGGATGTATCATCATCATCATCATCATCACACCACCGCTATCATTGTTGTTAATCTGTTGGTACTGAAATGCATCCGTTTAACTTTTTTTTTTTTTTTTAGCTCAGGCTCTAATGTAGGGAAATAGATTGGCCAGTAATTCCAAAATGAACCCCACCTGTTGATTTCTTTCCTAACTATATTTTCCTGGGGATTAACTACGTTAATCTGAGTGATTCAGAACAATGTCCCTCACATTTGGGTTTATTTCCAAAGAAGCATGTTCGGGATCTCAGGTTATACTGTATTAAAAGCATGAGACAATCCTATTGAGTTCTAAAGAGTTTACCCGCAAGTAAGGGTTTACTCCGAGATGGCTGACACTTATCACCAAGTGTCTAACTGCTCCTCCCTTTCATTTTCCCTTTTCTTTTTTTCTCTTATTTTTTAAAGTTCATTTAATATCTGAAGACATTTAACTCTATTTTCATCTATTACATCTGTTTAACACCAACTGTTTGTCTGTTTCTGGCTCTTACAACCACAACATTTTTGTTCACAACTGCCACCTGGCATTGACTGCTGCAGCGTTCTATTCCAGCTGCCATTGGGAGCTGACTACTGTTGAGGTTCATCACACCACCATTTTGCTTATTTATTTATTTATTTATTGTTATATTTATATCCCGCTTATCTCCAACTAGGACTCTAAGCGACGAACAAAGCATAGCAGAGTTCAACAAAATCCAATATAATAATTTAAAACACGTATTAAATATAAAATCCTGGTGCCTCCAAGTGCATCCCAGCGCATCAGGACATCGATCCTACCAATTAAGATTGGAGGCATTGGTAATCAGCAAGCAATAAAAAAGATGGTGATGATGGCGGGGGGGGGGAGAGAAGAAGAAAAAAAATTAAAAAGAAAATTAAGATTCGCCAAAGGCCTCTCGAAATAGAAAGGTTTTTAAAGATTTTTGAAAGGCCTTAACTTGCTGCTGGTTTTACTTACTGCCTCATCATTGTCAGTGTAGGAGGAATAATACCTCCTAAAAAGGGGGGTTGCAGGAGAAGATGGTCAACGGTTTTGAAGGTGGAAGAGGGCTTTATGCCCCAAATGGCAGATAAAGTGTAAGAACCATCTTCTAGGAGAAGGAAAACTCTGGTTTTAAACCTCCACTGCCTTGTGGCTATATCCATTTCTAGAAAAGGCTTCAGGAGTTAACCTCAAGGCAAAATCCAGAGTCCCGGAGGGTCTCCAATGGTTGTGTACCATCATGTTCTGATAACCCCTGTGACACACTGGAACTAATCCTGTTGGCTCTGCTGTTCCATTAGACCAGTGGTTCTCAACCTGTGGGCCTCCAGGCGTTCCTGGACTGCAACTCCCAGAAGCCTCCACCACTCACTGTGCTGGAAGGGGTTTCTGGGAGTTGCAGTCCATGAAAATCTGGGGACCCACAGGTTGAGAACCACTGCATTAGACTATTCCAGTGATGTGGAGAGGAGGGGCTTGCTGCCTGGGTAACGGTTTTAACCTCCACATTAATCTACCCAGGCTTTGTGCTCTGAAGAGGCCACTTCAGCTTTGCATGAGTGTTGAAACAACCTGGCTTCTATACAGACAACAATACCATAATCTCTTGAGACTGGAGGATACCTATATACTGTGTGTGTGTGTGTGTGTACGTGTGCACATATACTGTATTGTATGAACACATGCAGCCTTGCATCCAATTCACTGCTTTGTGGTTTGTTTGGGCCCACCCCTAAATGAAGAACAGCTTTCTGTGTAGCTCAGCTTCCCCCTTCATTGGGCTGTATATAGGGAGGGAACCATCAAAGAATTAATTCTCAAGAACCACTGGATAGCTCGGTGGTTTTGGCATTTGGCTGCTGATCCAGAGGTTGGGGGTTCTAGTCTCCCAGTGTGCTTCTTTGACAGGGGCTGGATGCCATGATCCAGAGGGTCTGTTCCAGCTCTCCAGTTCTAAGGTGGTGGTGATGATGATGATTGCACTTCACACAATATCCTAAGCCTTCCTTAAAGCATCGAGGCAGGAATTTGACAGCAACCTGCTGTCCTATTCGGCTGAGCAGCAGAAGTGATGAGGAAGAGGAGGCCCAGAGCGGGTACGATAGGTGCTGGGGTCCCTGAAGGGGGGCTTTCAATGCCTGGGAGGATGAAGCAAAATGAGACCCCAATCAGTGATGAAAAAGTTCAGCATCTCGTTTTGCTTCCTTGAACTGCCCAGGAAATGAACTATGAAAGCGTATGGTCCATGGTTTTGTTTGTTTGTTTGTCTGTTTGTTTTTGCTTCATGGTTCATTTCATGCTCATCTCTACTTGAAAACCCTTTTAGGGTCACTATAGGTCCATTTGGACTTGAGAGAGCAGAGCCTCAAAAGCCCAAGACCCCTACCCAAGCTCTCCCTCTCTCTCTCTCTCTGCTGTTCAAGGATGCTTAGCAGGTATGCTCACTTAACTCATTGAGAAATCCCATTTGCTGCAGGGATTAAACATACTGCCAACCCATCTGGAAGTCTGTTGTCAAATACTCATGTACAGCTTTTGGCTGGATTTGGAACCTGATCCAGGAGAAGTTCTCCGATGGCTTCATCTCATGGACTTGCTTTGGGTCAGCACAAGAGCACAGGGAAGCTCGGGGGTGGCGTCCTCACCTTGCTTGGGCAGCAAACAGTGCCTTGGATCAGCAACACCAGCTGGGTCTTGGAAAGAGGACAAAGAGGAGAGATGACAGAGCGACAGAAAGTTGCCGCACTGGCCAGATCCTGGAGGGCGACTCTCAGGATGAGAAAACTACCTGAAGTGAAGAGGGATGGAGCCAAGTCATGTGTGTGCAGATAATGAATGCTCCAGTCCAATTAAGGGAGCACTCGAAGCCAATTAGAACAAACTTCATAGAAACTATTGATCTAAAACCTCTCTTTTATCAGGATAATTTCCCACCACCCTGTTTCCGAGGCCCCTCGGTGCCAGGGCTGGCAAGCAGCTAGACGGGTGAAATCCCATGCTTCGGTTCAGAAAGGAGGGTTGAAAGAAAAAAGTCAGCGTGCAAGGGAAGCCGAACCCAACTCAAAGAGGTGACTGATAGAAATGTGAATGATCACCATGGCGAGTGAGATACCCCTTGGCTAGGTCGTACATGCATTCCAGACAGAAAACTGGGCATGCTTAGCCTCAAGAGAAGCATGTATTCACGTACGGTAGACCATATAAAAGTTATGAGGGATGGGAATTAACAATTGATAACATAGTATTAGTGTAATCCCACAAGGAGAGATACAAGCACAAAGATTTTAAGTGGTTATAGACACAAGTCTGTGTAGCCATGTATGATAGTCGAGCATTCAGGGAAAGCTTGTCAGAAGAGAAAGTTATTTGCCTGTTTCCGGAAAGACATCAGAGACGGGGCAGTCCTGGCCTCTAGTGGGAGGGAGTTCCAGGGTCTGGGTGCAGCCGCCGAGAAGGCCCTTTCATGGGTTCCCATGAGATGTACTTGTGAGGGTGGTCGGATGGAGAGAAAGGCCTCTCCTGATGACCTTAGCACCCGAGCCTGTGGGATTTGATCTTTGAGGTAGCTAGGACCCAGGTCGAATAGTGCTTTGTAGGTTAAGGTCAGCACTTTGATTTGTGCTTGATATAGCTGATTGGCAGCCAGTGGAGTTGCTTTAATAGGGGTGTAATGTTTAATAGGGGTGTAATGAAATTCTATGATTCTATGACACTTGAAAGGTCGTCCTACAGAGGAAGGGCAGGAAGTGTTCTTGCTCATCCTATTAGGCCCCTTCTCTATGATTCTGTGAAATCCTTGGTATAAGCAGTTGATCAAAAGGTTATGAAAGTAGGCAGCTACCTCTCGTTTTACCACTGAACCCTTCATAGCTTCTGGAATCAGTTGAGATGGGTTGGGCTTAGGCTACCCCCTCTCTCTATGATGGTCATTCAAGAAAACTGTTCTTAGGGCGCTTTTACATGACCCCTAAAATCTGAGGCAAAGGGCTCCCAGATCCGGAGCTTAAAAATGTTTTCCCACCAGCTACGGACATTAAAAAAAATTAAGTACGACCACGCCCACCTAAGCGCGTCCCAGCGCACTTTTCAAGTGCCTGGCCTCCAGGAGGTAAAAAATCTTTCAATGCGGATTGTAAAGCCGTGAATGCCGGGCTCCCTCACCGTCTGTGTGTTTTTTTTGTCCCCGCCACCCCTTTAAGAGACAGGAATCACTACGGGGCAGCTTGGGGTGCTTCAATGGGCAGAGGAGATGAGCCTGCATTTTTTCTCCCTTTTTTCCTCCCTCCCCTCACGCAGACAGGAACAATGGAGCGCAGAGGGGTGGGAACACAGGAAGAGCGACAAACCACCACAATCTCTGGGCCGAATTTAAGTGACCACCAGATTTTAGAGGTCCTGTAAAAGCGCCCTGTCACAGCAGGCAGAAGGCCCAAGGCTCTGCTTCATCTATGTTCAGTCTTTTTTTTCTTTTTAAGTGCTGCTCACAAGCCCAACTGGGAATGATTAGTTTCAGACTGATGTGGATCCCAACTAGATAAAAGTGCTGTGGTTCCAGACAGCAAGTGCCATGCTAGTGCCGCAAGCTCTCAGACAGCCCCAGATGGTGCCAGTAAAATGTCACAAGGAATGATAGGGCAGGTAAGGAGCAGGAAAACACCACTGAGAAGGCAGAGCTGAAGCCGGTTCCTACATGGAGCCAGGAAGCAGAACAGATAAGGGTTAAGCAAAACCAGAGTGCAGGAAGCAAAGCAATGGATCGAGTACTAGAAGGCTGTTGCTTGAGACTGAATCCATAATCAAGCCAAGAGCAGATCCAGGAGATCTGACCACCAGAGAGATTTCAGGAACTCAAATAAGCAAGAAAACTAATTTTGGATGTGTTATTCCCGCCAGTTGCTGCTACAAAAGACTGCTCTTCTATGAATACCTGGGCAAATTTCACCCATCACCCAGCTGTATCTGCAGAAGGAAGTCCTGCCAGCATGGAGGTGCTATGTCCCGAGGACTCCTGTGATGAAGCCTGGAACTTTTCCTAGGTCAGAACCCTTCTGCTGTGGCTTGAGCCAAGCTGCTCATCTGGATTTATTGCAGAGGCTCTTTCCACTGGTTTGGTGGACCCTGACATCCAGCCTCTGACCTGTCATGGGTCCTAAGAGGCTCTTCATGTTAGAATCATAGAATCCTAGAGTTGGAAGAGACCTCAAGGGCCATCTAGTCCAACCCCCTGACATGCAGGAACCCCATCACAATATTTCTGACAGTTGGCCATCCAGCCTCTTCTTAAAGACCTCCAAAGAAGGAGACCCCACCACCCTCCTTTGTGGCAGCATATTCCACTGCCAAACATCTCTGTCATGGAGTTGTTCTGAATGTTCAAATGGAATATCTTTTCCTGTAGTTTGAAATCATTGCCGCGAGTCCTAGTCTCTGAAGCCATGGAAAACAAACCTGTTCCCTCTTCAATATGACATCCTTTCAAATATTTAAACATAGCCATCATATCCCCCCTCAGCCTTCTTTTAGAGAGGCTAAACATTCCCAGTTCCCTGAGCCGTTCCTCATAAGACATTTCCTCAACCATCTTGGTCACCCTCCTCTGCACCCGCTCGAGGTTGTCAACATCCTTTTTAAACTGAAGCACACAGAACTGGACACAGTAATCCAGGTAGAGTACTCTGTTTTCTTGGCCTTCATCTGATGAAGACTCCTCCAGAAGAGGCATAACAATGAGTGTGAAACCGCTTGTACTGGCAGTTTGATGCAAGCACAATGTGTTTTCCTTTACCCGAAAAAGGCAAATACTCAAGCAGAGGCTATATTGAGGTCGAAGAAGGCATTTGCACAGAAACAAGGGAACAAGACTGATGCTAGAGAAACAGGAGTCCCAGTGAGATCCATTGTGACAGATTCACAGGCCCGATAATTTCAGTTCTGAGTGAACTTCCAACGTTCGCTTTTGAAGTGGTCTTTGAAAGGAATCAAAATTCAGGCCAGCTGTTCCAGGTTTTTGGCAGGAGAGGAGGCTAGAAAGCTTTTCTCTCTCAGATTGGCAGGGCCCTTCCCAGGCTGCCAGAAAAACAGGGGCCATTATTCATTGTCTGCAGCAGTTTCCTTCCTCAGCACAGCTGCAACGGGCTCTTGGCTGCCAGCTGTGGGAACAGGACCCTGTTTACTTTGCAGGAGCCAAAATACTCAGCGAGAGCCAGTGCTTTGGCAGCTCTAAAGTGGTGTGTCTGGAAATGACCCCTTTGAAAATGGATCGGTCTCTTCTCACACTTCCTTATTTGCTCCCAACCACTTACAGTAGCTTGATTCACTTGGTTGGCCTCTGAAAGCATTGTTGCCCTGTGGCCCTAGTTTCAGGGTCATTGAGAGCAATACCCTGTTGATTTAAGCAATTATGTGCCAGAGACTTATTGGGGTGTGCATGGGGATTACATTACTCCCTGCAGCTGATTGCACCTAATTGTCAAGATGGCAGGGTGCATCTTTGGTGGTTACTTCACGTCCCGTTCGTCCCTCCTTGCTGTCCTGCTTGGATCAGATACAAAAAAAAAAAGTTACTTCACATCCATAGCGTGACAGCAAAAAGTTGTCTCGACCACACTCCCGGAACCAGGAACAGAGTGTGACAAGCCATACTTGCCTCTGGGCTGGGGAATACTTTTGTCTCTGTCCCTGTTCCGGGACAAGGTCCCATGAGATAACAACTGTCACACAATGAAGGCAATCTTCCACTCATGAACTTGCATCTGTCCATTTCTCTCATACTTTTGAGTGCTGTGGATTAACATTTCGAATAGACAAAGCACAGGGGGTTAGGGTGCGCCCTTTTTTAAATGCCCCCCCAAAAGCAGATCTTGTCACGAAATAAGGCCGTGAAGTAACACTTGTCACGAGACAAGTGAGTAAATGGAAACAGGGACTGAATAGGGACAAAACCATGTGACCACGAACAACGCTATCACGGTACAAACGTAATTCTGGAACAAGGAAGAACGTGCAGTAACTGCCTTGGTTGTGTAGTCAGTTGTGGTACTATGCCTGACATGTTGCTGGCATCTCTGCAATTAGCCATAGTTAATTCCAGCAAGCTGAACAAACTTCGTACAGACCCTAATAAGGATGTGTGAAATGTAAGCATTTTCTCTACTCTGGAGCAGCTCCCCTTTTCATGCTTGGCCTCACTTTGGTTGTGAGATCACTTGCACAATGGGCTGCACATTTAGTTGTGTGACAATGTGGAAACACTTGCACTATAGACCTTTTGATCTGAATGCAATGCTGCCCTGAGTGTCTGATATGGGTAGGAGTTATTCCAAAATACAGTTGGCACATTTCAGGGCACTGACAGAAATTCCAGATAATTGCTCAGCTCCTGGACTTCTCCAGGAGAAAAATAAAATCTCCAGGTGAGCATTGCCAGAGGAGGGAAAAGTTTTATTCTTCTGTGTAAGGTGAGTTTGAAGAAGAAGGATTTTACAGTAGGACTTCAGAGCCATGGGTTCAAGTCCTCACTCAGCCATAGAAATCCACTGCCTCCTCCCGCCCCCAAGCTATGCTAAAACTGCTCCTTGAGCTTACATGCGAATGAGTTAGAACAATTTGGAAGTTACTTGACCACTGATAACAACTATATGGAACTTTATTCCCTTTTAACTGCTCGCGTTCTCTTGTAGCTTTAATGTAATGCTGTCTATTACTGCTGTAAGATGTCCCTCAATTCCTTGTTCTCAATTAGAGATGGGCACGAATAAAAAAAATAGTGTTTCATTTGTCATTTGTCGTTGAGAGGTCCATTTCGGTTCGTTTCCGTTTTTCTTGATTTTTTGGAAAAAGTTTGTTTTCATTTTTCGTTTTTCGTATTTCATTTCTACCTGCTTTTTGCGCGATTTTTAAAGCATTTCCGTGCGGGGGCATCCCCCAATGCCCCAGACCAGAGGGAAAGCACTAAAAAAAAATTGATGCTGGCAGAGACACAGTATAGACTAGGTTCGCAGGCAGGCTGCAAAGGCAGCGGCGGGCGTTGCCCAGGGTGCAAGGCAGCTGCAGAGTGACTGCACTGTGGGGCAGGGGAGGGTATTCACTGAGAGGTACACACACACGTACACAGGGAGGCTGCAGGACTGAAGCTAGAGTCGCAGAGACAGCAATCCCACCCTAACTCCCACTGGAGACTGCAAGGAGGACGGGGGCTGCCAGAGCTTTTTATGCCTTCTGTGGCTGCCAGACCTGCCCAATCTGCCACCTGGCCATGCTGTTGGTTGAAGTTGTCCAAGAATTTACATGATCCCATCACATGGCTTGCCTCCATGTTGTGGCTGGAGTGGCGACATCAATTTTGTCATCCTTAAAGGGAAAAGAAAAATACATCTCGATGGGAGAAGACAAAAACAAACGTTTAAGGACCCCTACCCCCTGGTAGGTAATAATTTCAAACAATTATCGCATTATCGCTGCATTTTTATGGATGTCCAGGGTGTTTTAATACCCAAGAAATCAATATTAGGCATCTGGGAGCCATTTTGGGTCGATGTCCCCTAACTCCCCTTAAAGGAAAAAAATACAGCAATCTGAGAAAAGACCTAAATGCACGTTTTACGGACCCCAACCCCCCCTCCGGTAGGTATTATCAGACAGTATAAATAATTATTGCTGCGTTTTTATGGATGTCCAGGGCGTTTTTTAACATTTAAAGCAACTCATTTCATTGCACGCCACCAGTAACGAAAACGAAATGTAACGAACACAATTGTCGTGGTTTTGTTTGTTTCGTTTCATTTTCATCACAATTTTCATTTGTTGTTTCGTTACGTAACGGAACGACAAACGAATAATGGAAATGAAAAATTGTTCCTTGCGTGCCCATCTCTATTCTCAATACTTGAACATATTGTACGGGACTGTATATTGTCTCTCATTACTCTGAGCTGCCTTGGGTCCTTTTTCCAAGGAGAAAGGTGGGGTAAAAATACTCTTTAAAATATCAACAAGAGGTCCACAGGTCCCAACTAAATGCCAATACAAAAAAACGCATATACTTATTAGAGATGGGCATGAAACAAACTTTAAGTTCATTTCGTTATTCATTATTCATTTCGTTACCTAACAAAATGAATAAAGAACCCCAGAGCAAATTTAGAATGAACCGCACTGAACTGAAAAAATTTGGTTTGGTTTGGTTCATTAAAGGGGGCGGAGATGTCTCCTACCTGGTGCTGGTCTTCCTGGTCCAGTCTTCCTGGCTTCAGGGACGGCCCAGGAACCAAATAAAGTAATGGCCTGTGTTACAGCTGTAGTGCAGGTCCACATTGTCGTTAGTAAAAATAAATAATAAAAAAGGAGTGCCGACCTTTTTGGATTCCCCTTTGGATTCATTTAGGAGGCAGCCTGAAGGCAGAGAGGCCACAGGACGTGATTTATCTCCTGTCCCAGCATCCTTGCCTCATCCACTATTCCCTACAGTTAACTGCCCACATTGTGCAGAAGAGGCACTGGCCTGGAAACAGGAGCAGACGGGTCCAGAAGGCACAGATGATGGAGGTGGTGGTGAACGCATTCACAGTTTAATTCATCCACAGCCATTGGCACGAGAGCCTCACCAACTTAGAGCCCATTCCAAGCCAGTACGCCTGGCTACTGCTTCCTCCACTTCTTCTGATGATGATTCCAGCTTTTCTGTGGAAATGTAAATTTTGCTTCAATGACCCACTAATTACCCTGGGCTCCTCTCCTCTCTCTTTCTGTGCTGCCGAAAGCCAAGTGTATGTTAATTGGCAGAGCCCTCCCATACCTGCCTGCCTCTCCTCACCACCCAAGGCCAGTGTTAAGGGTGCTTTTACATGACACCTAAAATCCAACGCAAAGGGCTCCCAGATGCGGAGCTTAAATTTGTTTTTCCACCAGCTCCGGACTTTAAAAAAAAATTAAGTGCGACCATGCCCACCTAAGCGTGTCCCAGCACATTTTAAAAGTACCTGGTCTCCGAGGGTGAAAAATTTCTGATGCGGATGTAAAGCAGTGAGTGCCGGGCTCTCCTCGCCTTGTGTTTCTTTTTTTGTCCCCGCCACCCCTTTAAGAGACAGGAATCACGACGACGACGGGGCTGGGGCGGCTTCCACCGGCAGCAGACGGAGGTGAGCCTGCATTGTTTTCTCCCTTTTCGTCTCCCTCCCCTCACACAGACAGGAGCAAGGAAATGCGGAGGGGGTGGGAACACAGGAAGAGCGATGAACCCCCAAGATCTCTGGTCTGAATTTAAGTGGCCAGCGGATCTTAAGGGTCATGTAAAAGTGCCCTAAGGTTGAGGAGATGCCCCTCAGAATGTGAGCCCTAGTTAAATTCTCCACAGGATGCCATGTGTGCTGGGGGGGGGTGACCCTGACCATTAGAGACCAACCAATTTTGCTCAAAGGATAAAGTGTTTTGAGTCAACAGTGCCTGAAACAGAGAAATGGGTTCCCACCAAAAGACAGCTTGCCACCCTTCTGCTTGTTCCACCTTCCTGGAGGTGGAGGCCCACATTTTCTCGTTTCTTCCTCATTTATCCCCCTCTGCCCTCCCCAGTCACCAGGGTGGCACCACAAAGGCTCACTCTGTACTGAGTGGGAAGGGCTTTTTGGAGGAAAACCGACAAAAGCAGGCAGAAGAACAATGCCTGTGAAGCCTTTGGTCTCTTTTGCCATCTGCCTTTCAGAGACAAACGCCGGCCCCCTTCGTACACTGTGACTCAGCTTAGAGGCTCATCAAAATGCAAGTGAAAAGGCTGCCTGTTCCAGAAACACCTCCATGTTGGTGCAGAAAGAAACTGTGCAGGATATAAATGCTGTTATGGCCGTTTGGAAATCAACCTATGATCCCTTAAAGCAGAATCTGTCCAGAAGTACCTGACATTTGCAGCAGAGCTTCTACATAGAACAGCCGCATGCAAATGGCCGAACCCTAACCATGCCTCCCCCCTCCTGTCTTTTAAATGTCATCATCCTCTAGTCCGTTCCAGCAAAAAACAAGGTACAGATAAGCTGGGGATGAAAGCTATGTAGGTAGAATGAGATTTCATCCTTAAGAAATAAAGCAAGTGGGAGCCTGCTTGATCCTTACGGCTTCCACCACTAGATATACAAATCCTGAACCAAATCTGACATGTTTCCATTCATATCTGATGTGGTCATTGTGGTCACTGTGGTAAATAACAGCAGAGCTATTTTTTCTTAACTCCTGGATTGGACACTCCAAGATAAACAAAACCAGGTTGCATTATTAGCACAACATTAACAATTGACCTTTGCCAACTAAGGTCAGCATAGTCAAAGCTATGGTTTTTCCAGTAGTGATGTATGGAAGTGAGAGCTGGACTATAAAGAAGGCTGATCGCTGCAGAATTGATGCTTTTGAGCTGTGGTGCTGGAGAAGAGTCTTGAGAGTCCCCTGGACTGCAAGGAGATCAAACCTATCCATCCTGAAAGAAATCAACCCCGAATGTTCACTGGAAGGACAGATTGTGAAGCTGAGGCTCCAGTACTTTGGCCACTTCATGAGGAGAGAGGAGTCCTTGGAAAAGTCCCTGATGTTGGGAAAGATTGAAGGCAAAAGGAAAAGAGGATGGCAGAGAATGAGATGGTTGGATGGTGTCATCGATGCAACCAATATGGATTTGACCAAACTCCGGGAGGCGATGGAAGATAGGAAGGCCTGGCGAGCTCTGGTCCATGGGGTCACGAAGAGTCAGACACGACTGAATGGCTGAACAACAAGAGCTGGAAGACATACAGTGCATTGGTTATATTTCACTTTCTGCTTGGTCATCAGGAGATAAACACTGGCTCAATTTGCATATAAGATTGAAGGGACTCAGTAGCTTTGAAGGAGCTTGTTTCTAGGTGGAGATTTTTTTAAAACCTTCTATTTATTTATTTATTTATTTATTTATTTATTTATTTATTTATTTATTTATTTATTTATGGTATATCAAATCTTCCTGGGATTAACTCTAGATGGAAAAACACATAAAATAAGTAAAAACATCAGCCCCACTGAAATTTGAAGAAAAAAGGCCAGTCTGTAAAAAAAGTGAATAAAAAAAAGAAAAGAAAAATATGCAGGTATTGTCTCACATCCTTTGATTCCAGGAGGCCAAAGGCTTTTTGATGGTACAAATTCTACTGGGATTACATAGATGGACACAGGTGGTGAGTGCATCAGCCCCACTGAAATTTGAAGTATGGGAGGCCAGTCTGTATGTGAATACAGACTAACCCTAACCCTAGCCCATGCCTGGTATATAACACCTCAGTGGCCTGGAACTCTAGCCGCAGAGTCAGAGGTTGGGAGTTTGATTCCCCACTGGGCCTTCTTGACACAGGCTGGATTTCATGATCCATAAGGTCCCCTGCAGTTCTAAAATGATGAGGGAGATGGTTATAATGACAGACCCTTTGAAGAGTGTCTACTGTCCTGCCACTACACCCCATTCCAGAAACCTGAGTTTAAGAAAGATGTCAGGAAGGCTAAACAAGTTCATAAAAAGGGGACCATGAGGGTTAAGAACCAGGAGAAACGTGGGAAGAGTTGGGCATGTTTATTCTGGAGAACAGGAGGCTGAAAAACCCCAAGGCCATCATCTCCTGATATTTGAAGGGTTGTCACATGAAAGTTGGAACAAACTCCCCCCCCCCCTCTCCCATTCCACAACACCAGAAACTGTATGAAAGAGGAGACTGGTCCAGTTTCCTTCACCGGAGGCTTTTAACAAGACCTCGGATAACCATCTATCATCCCTGCTTTAGCAGTGAATTCCTCTGTTTGCTGAATGTCAAATGGGATGAGCCTTAAGACCCTTTTGAGTCCATTGATTCTATTCAGTGTCCCCTGAAGGATGAGCAAAGTGTTTGTGAGAGAGAGGGGGGTGGGGAATGGTGGAAATTTCAGCTTGGCCTTAAGTAGACAGAAGGTGGCGGAGTTCTTTAGTAAAGCCATTTCCAATCTTGGACAGAACAGAAAGCAGAAAGCACACCATTGCCTGACTTCAGCAAGCTGGCCATCACCATCCTTGGAAGAATAAATTATTCGTTAGTTAGGAAGAAACATGGCTGATCTTCCATGAGGCCAAGGGCAGGATTCAGAAGCTCACATGAACTCAGGAGACATGAACTGCTGGATGGCTGAGTGGTTTAGGTCTCTGCCTATGAAACCAGAGGTTGGGGGTTCGAGTCCCCTTGGTGCCTCCTTGACAGAAACTGGACTCCATGACCCATAGGGTTCCTTCTGGCCCTTCTGAGTTTTTATAGCTGGGCTGGAGCAGACAGAAGGATTGCTTTTAGGAGTGAACCAAGGGATGCAAAAGCCAATCTCTGGTGTGATCAGGTGTGCTCTTTTCCAGCCTTCTGATCACATATTTAGAGTCCCAAAGTCTCTAGATCATGTCCTTTGGGATTCTGGACAGCCTGGAGTGACAAGTGGCCCTTAGAGCTGCTTTTCTTCCTCTCCATGGCCTTGTTCCAACCCTTCTCATTTCTGGGTATCCAAAGCTCCTTCCACACTTGGCTTGAGGGCAAAATTCAGGACGTTCTCACCGCTGTGATGGGGCTGAGGGACTGAATGGCGGTGGTAGAGAGCAGAAGAGGAGGTGTCACTTCCAGAGTAGCAACTACCTGGATGCATCCCTTGGCTAGTTTGTCCAGCTGGGGCAACCTCTTTGATTTTTGCCTTTTAGTCTGTCTTCTTGTTGTTCCTTCTCAGCAGGACAGACAAGATCTGCTCCATCTTGATCTCTCTGATAATAAGCTTGGGGAAAAAAGAAGGGACAGTAACCCCTCGCCTATTGGGGGGGGGGTTAGGGACCCACCTGACCCGCAATATGTGAAAATCTGTGATATGCAGAAGTGGGTCGGGTGGGGGTGGGGGGCAATCAGAGGGGTGGGAGGTGGCTCTGTGGCCTCCCAGAAGGGGCGGGGGGTGGCGGAAAGCAATCCGGTTGCTCCCTGCCACCCCCTCATGCGGCTCCGAGGCCTCCTAGAGGGGCCTGAGGGGGTGGAGAGCGATCGGATTGCTCTCTGCCCCCCCCACAGCTCCACAGCCTCCCAGAAGGGTCAGGGGCGGCGGAGAGCGATCGGATTGCTCCCCACCCCCCATGCGGCTCCGAGGCCCCCCAGATGGGCCTAGGGGGTGGAGAGTGATCCAATCGCTCCCTGCCCCCCCCCACAAGGCTACGCAGCCTCCCAGAAGGGTCAGGGGTGGCGGAGAGCGATCGGATTGCTCCCCACCCCCCATGCGGCTCCGAGGCTCCCCAGAGGGGCCTGGGGGGCAGAGAGTGATCCAATCGCTCCCTGCCACCCCCCCCCAGAAGGCTACGCAGCCTCCCAGAAGGGGCGGGGGATGGCAGAGAGCGATTGGAGGCCCAGCTCCAAGGCCTCCCAGAGGGGCCTGGGGGGGCATTTGATCACTCCCCGCCGCCACCACCCCGTGCAGCTCCAAGGCCTCCTGGGGGGTGGGGGCAGTGGGGAGCGATGCGATCGCTCACCCCCCCCGCAGGTACTGCAATCCCGTGATATAGTGGGACCGCAGTACCTGAACTGCGAACTGGCGGGGGGTGACTGTATCCCGTATTGAATTGGGGAGGGGGTCATTTAAAAAAAAACCTGTGGTAAAACTGAACTCCTTTTCTTCTCTTGCCTCATCTTCTAGACCAGGAAATGACTGAGGCTGTGAAACATGACCCAAAATAAATCCTGTCAAGAGCATTATTCTCTCACACACACACACCACATTCTTCACAGGGACCTTTAGGTGAGATTTCTCTTGCTGCAACTGAGGCTCATCCTATTAACGGAGAGATGGTGGGGCATAGTCCTCCCTTTATTCCTTGACCCTGATACGCTGGAATGGTTTGGAATACGGAAACTCACTCCTGAAAACATCATACTCAGTGTGTGCTCAGAGCATTTTGCCTTTCCTGCAAGCCTCACTATGCTGGGAAATATTGTTTCAGCTGAAGGGTGGTGCTTGCATTTTATCAACATCATCATCTCAGAGGCGGAAGGGACCCACTGGATCATCAAGTCCAGCCACTCTCAAGGAGGCCCAGAGGGGAATCGAACCCCCAACCTCTGAGACCGAAGCCATTAAGCTATCCAGCAGTTAAAGCTAACAGAATGGGTTTCATCAGAGGGAAATGTAAGGTGCTACATCTAGGTAAAAAGAATGAATTGCACATATACAGGATGGGAGATACCTAGCTGGAAAATAGTACCTGTGAAAGAGATCTGGGAGACTTGGTGGACCACAAATTGAATATTAATCAGCAGTCTGATGTGGTGGCCAGGAAAGCCAATGCGATTCTTGGTTGCATCAACAGAACCATAGTGTCTAGATCAAGGGAGGTGATAGTACCACTCTATTCTGCTCTGGTCAGACCCCACCTGGAGTACTGTGTCCAGTAGAGATGGGCACGACTAGGGAAAATGACGTTTTCGAGTTGTCGTGTGTCGGAGGCAGTCCGTTTCGGCTCGTTTCCGTTTTTCGCGAAATTTCGCAAAAATTAGTCGGTTCGTTTTTTCGTTTTTTCGTTGTCGTTAGTACTGGTTTGGGGGGGTAGCGGGCTCCTGGAGGGAGCTGCAGGAGTCAGCCAGAGCCACAAGTGACAGACTGGCAGACTCTTTGCACCCGCTGTGTCTCACGTACTTGCATGTAGTGCAATGCAAGTAGATCTAGCTTAGGGTTAAGACGGGTTAGCGCAAGGGCTAGGGTTAGGCTAGTTACGGGTGAGGTTAGGGTGAGTATTGGAGTGCACCTCTGGGTGCCTCTCTGACCCACTTAGAAGGACAGTGTACTGGCGTATGGGTTAGGCTTAGGCTTAGGGTTCGGGTTTGGGCTACGATTAGTGGGCTGTTTATGCCCGATTGGCACATCCCAGAAGTCTCTGTGGTCAACCTGGCCAAGTGGCCATGCAACTGGTGGAAAATTTGCATGGTCCACTCCCATGGGCGAGCCCATCATTGCAAATGTGCAGGTGTAAAAAAATAAAATAAAATAAAATAAAATAAAATAAAATAAAATAAAATCAACGGAGACTTTTTTTTTTGCAAGAAAAACCCACTGCTGCTACTGTAAAAATTCAAGCATTTAAAATAGCTAATTTTCGCATGTTTCTGTGGTGCTTTGGTGGGGTTTTGTGCAACGATTTCAAAAAAAATATTGTGGTCGCCATTTTGGATCCCCCGCACTGCATGGCAAATGGATGCGCCCTCCCAGCCTGGTACCAGCAGCGCAGCAGTAGCAATAGCCAAGGAGAGGGGGGCGGGGAACCCCCCCCCAAATAAAACACCCTTCTGGCCTGGTAGGTGCCCTCAGACAGTTTTCGCCTACTTTTAGGGCCGGGAATCGGTTTTTTTTTTTAACTTTTAAAAACTTTTTTTCTGTGCCGCTTGGCATTGCGCGATTGCCGCGATGCAAGTAACGAGCACAACAAATCAGACCAAATTGTTCGTTCGTCGCTTCGAGCTCGAATTCTGGCAGAGTAATTCCCGTTACCGTTTCCGTAGAGTAACGGATACGAGTAACGGAAACGGAAACGGGAATACCGCTAAGTCGTGCCCATCTCTAGTGTCCAGTTCTGTGTGCTTCAATTTAAAAAGGATGTTGACAACCTCAAGCGGGTGCAGAGGAGGGTGACCAGGATGGTTGAAGGTCTCGAAGAAATGTCTTACAAGGAACAGCTTAGGGAGATGGGAATTTTTAGCCTTTCAAAAAGAAGGCTGAGAGGGGATATGATAACTATGTTTAAATATTTGAGACGATGTCATATTGAAGATGGAACAGGTTTGTTTTCCATGGCTTACAGAGACTAGAATGCGGGACAATGGTTTCAAAGTACAGGAAAAGAGATTCCATTTGAACATTAGGAAGAACTTCATGATGGTTATAGCTGTTCGGCAGGGGAATATGCTGCCACAAAGGGCGGTGGGGTCTCCTTCTTTGAAGGCGTTTAAGCAGAGGCTGGATGGCCATCTGTTGGAAAGACTGTTACGGGGGTTCCTGCATGGCAGGAGGTTGGACTAGATGGCCCTTGAGTAGAGCCCATAGAGCCCAACTCTATGATTCTATTATCTATGATTCTATGATTCTGTTATTCTATTAGGACTGCAGAGCTGGAAGGGATCCTATAAATCACCACCATGAGTAGGGCCGGTGCTAGGTTTTTTGCGCCCTAGGCAAGGGGGCGGGGTGGTGGCGGTGGGAGGCAGGGTGGTGGTGGGCGGATGGCAGGTGGCAGGGCAGCAGGTGGTGGGGCAGCGGGGGGTGGCGGGCAGGCGGGCAGGCGGCGGCAGGCAGTGATGGGCGGATGGCGACGGGCAGCTGGCAGGCGGGGAGGATGGGCAGCAGTGGCCAGCGGCAGGGGGGGCAGCAGGGAGGCGGCAGGCTGTCCAGCACAGTGGAATATGCTGCCACAAAGGGTGGTGGAGTCTCCTTCCTTGGAGGTTTTTAAGCAGAGGCTGGATGGCCATCTGTCAGAAATATTGTGATTGGAGTTCCTGCATGGCAGGGGGTTGGACTAGATGGCCCCTAGAGATATCTTCCAACTCTAGGATTCTATGACTAAAATTCTATGACTAATGGAAGCGCCAGCCCTGACCATGAGATGATAGGCCTCATCTCTGTTGTCCTTCCAGAAACATGGAAAGACCTTTCTGTTCAGGCAAGCTTTCCATGAATGATGGACTACCATGTGTATTTCATATGAATCTATAGGTTTGCGTGGACTTTGAGTTTATGACTTTGTGCTTATAACCTTTTAGCTTTAATGTAATGTTGTCTATTAATGCTGTAAGATGTCCTTCAATTCCTCATTCTCAAATACTTGGACATGTCTTAATTGTACTGTACTGTATATTATCCCTCATTAGTGTAAGCCACCTTGGGTTATTTTCCAAGTAGAAAGGTGGGTTAAAAATACTCCTAAATAGATAGATAGATAGATAGATAGATAGATAGATAGATAGATAGATAAATAAATAAATAAATAAATAAATAAATAAATAAAATTGCTACACCTCGTGTAATGATCTCCCCCAGTGGAAAATCTGTTCTGAAGCCGCCCAAGTGATTCCCCAACAGGACATCAAAAGAAAAAGCTGGTGTGAATATTAGTGAGTTCAGCAATAGAGGACCCCAATAGACCTCCAGGGAGTGATGCAAATGTTTAACAGGCCTCATTTAGACTCCAGGAGGTCACCGTTGTGTGCCCTTCACCACGCAGAAGCTGCAATATGCAGAGTCATCCACTTTATGTCCCTCCTGGCAAGGGGGGTCTGGCATGCTGGAGAAACCATCCTTAAGCAGGAAAGTCTTAAGATGATGAGTGGGCTGTTTTGATGGGATCCTGGGAACCGGCACCCGATAGCCTTCCCAAAGTGCTGGCAGAGATGTCGGCTGTCCCGCTCCGATCTGCCTCACAGAACAATCCCTCAAGGGGATCAGATTCCCAGTCTGCGACTGGTTCTGAAAACCAATCCTTTGCCTGGAAGATGAAGTTACAGCTCCGGACAGGAGGGCCTTTGTCTGGATTTGGCAGGAGAAGGCCGCTCCAACTCCTCTCAAGGCAACCTTGGCTTACGTCCACTTAAGCCTGCGGCCTCTGTTACTTGGAAACAGGAGCCAGAGGATGGATAAAACAGACAGGCCTTTCCCACCTCATTCCCAGTTGCTGCCTTCAGGTGATAGATAGGAAGCCATCATTCAGAGCCAGCATGCACTCTTGGTCATCACTGCGTAACATACAACGTTTTGGTGGACGAGTGTGCAAAGTAATGAAATGTATGCAAATAACTCCAGGACAAATGCAGCCAATTCTGGCTAAGCAATCCCTTTGCATAATTTACTTTTTTAAAAAAATGTATACTGCTAAGATTTTATTTCATTCATTCATTCAAGAAACCTTTAATGGCATAAAATAGATTAAAAACAAAGGCGTCAAACTGTGGAATAAAAGACTGAAAGATAGATAAATGAAGATATGAAAGAGGTTAGATTAGTGGCCATCCTTGGTCCTGTTCTTATTATTGGTATATAATACAGTGGCCAAGTATTAAGCCACTGAGACAGTTAACTCAGAAGATTTGTTCCCTAGTAGGCACTGGGTTATGCTTTCTGGGGATCCAGAAAGGTTAGAAATTAACGGGGCAGAAACCGAAGGCAGAGTTTGTGGTGAGGAGGGCAGGAAAGAAGAATATGAGATGCTAAATCGGGTTCCAGTAGACAATGTTTGCATAGTCTATTCTCAAATGGTACATTGTGATATCTTCCTGAGAGAACAGCTGAAGGAAGGATGTTCAATCTGGTGAGCATGAAAGCCCTGTGCTGGCAAGGATTAATAAGGTGTTCCATATATAGTTCACTCCAGACCATAAAAGCAAGGGGAACAGGCTGCAATGGACTGCAATGGACTGGCTCTCAATATCCCAAATTCTTTGGCGCACAATTTTAAAGATTTGGGGTTCTTCACAATTGGTTAAAGAGTCTAAATTAATTCCAGTGTGGTCAATTTTAAGCTTGATATGTTGGTACCATCTGGGGACGTAGGAGCCCCTTAATAAATCATAGAGTAGGGAGCGGGAGTCAGCACGGAAATGGAGGTGCAACCAGTACTTAATAGTTACTGTCCACACAGTGGTTAATGGCAGGTGGAGGCCGAGTTCATTGACAACTGTATAAAGTTTAATCATGTTTGGGACACCCAGGATGCGAGGAAGGAAGATAGCTGCTGTCTGATCTCTTTCTAGGTTGGCAGCTGCAATCCAAATTGAAATCCCATATAGGAGCTGGTTTAGAATCTTTGTCTGGAAGATCTGAAGAACAGCTGGTACATATTGGTTCTCACTAGAGATGGGCACGAATAAAACAAATGGCATTTTGTTTGTCGTTTGGAGGGTCCGTTTCGGTTCATTTCTGTTTTTCGTGAATTTTTGCAAAAAAATCATTTTTGTTTTCGTTCATTTCATTACCATTTTGTTACCATTTATTTCATTTTTTTGTGATTTTTTAGGATTTTAAGCAATTCACTCATATTGCAGTAACGGAAACGAAACGCACGACAAAATTTCCGGTGTTTCTGTTCGTTTCGTTTCATTTTAGAGACAAAATTCGTTTGTCGTTTCGTTACATAATGAAATGAAAAAACAAAAACGGAAATGAAAATTTGTTCGTTTCGTGCCCATCTCTAGTTCTCACTGTGGAAGTAGAACTGAGAAACGGCAAGAAGATGGTTCTTAGTGACTGTTATAGCTGCCTTCCATTGGTGGGACCAATTGAGTTGATGGTGAAAAAGGAGGCCCAAGTATCTGAAGGATCTCACTTGTTCAACAGGTTTCCCATCAACTTTCCATAAGTTAGGTTTCCAAGTTTTGGAGAATATCAAAATTTTGGATTTCTCGGTGTTGATGGTCAAGTTGTTCTTGTAATAATAATAATAATAATAATAATAATAATAATAATAATAATAATAATAATAATAATAATAATAATAATTAATTATTGTCATTGTGTGTATATACACAGTATACACATACAACAAAATTCAGACACCCAGAGACCAGATTGTAGCAGTACTCGGAGAAAGCAGACGGAAGGGACAGGAGACCCGGCCTGGTGATAGAAAGGAGAACAGTGTCATCAGCGTAGAGTAACAGAAGGACAGGGAGTTGATTCATGTGTGGAGCATGGCTGGCAAATTTGGCTAAGTAATCTGGTAAATCAGACATGAAAAGATTGAAGAAGGCAGGTGCAAGGAGGCAACCCTGTTTCACCACTTTGGTGACTGGGATCTTTGGAGTTAGAAGTGTTTTGTTATTTAAACAAACTTGGCAGCTATTCGCCGAGTGGAGCTGACGAATCAAAAATAGCAGGCAGGTGTCAATTCCCATGTTGGCAAGTTAAGACCACAAGTGAGATCTGTTGATGGAATCAAAAGCTCCACACAGGTCTATAAATGTTGCATCCAGGTTGCCTTCAAGGTTTTGGGAGTATTTCTCTGCCAGAAAGGATAAAGTGAGAGCATGGTCAAGTGTAGAGGTCCCAGCATGGAAGCCCACCTGTTATTTGTCTGGGAAGTTGGAATTGGACATCCAGTCAGACAGATGATACAAAAGATGTTTAGAGTACAACTTCCCAATCACTGGGAGTAGACTTATGGGATTATAGTTACTGGGGATTTCTGGGTTTCATGCTGGGCACTCTACATTTGACCATGCTCTCATTCTATCTGATCTATTTCTTTCAAGCATGCCACTGGAAACATTCATTATAATGTAAGAATATTCATGTGTGGTCATGTCAGTTCTTACCTACGAATCCCCTTTCTAGTGTTTTCTAGGTAGAGAATACAGCAGGATTCCTGTATCCGCGGGATTCACTTATCCGAGACCTTGGAATCTTTCTTGGTATTCATTTCTTGGTCATTGATTTTTTCCTAGTTTCTCCACCAATTGTTGAGGATTGTGGGATGTACAGTCAGACCCCATATCTGCAGGGGAGGGTTTCACACACACACACACACACACACACACACACACACACACACACACACACACACACACACACACACACACACACACACACACACACACACACACACACACCCCTCTTAGATATTGAAATCTGCAGATACTAGTAAATGCTAAATATATAGTATAGTCAAGTGAGGAAAACCAGGAAAATTAACTGACCATGCAATGTATAATATTTTCAGACTGTGGAGAAATGAAACCACAGATACTGAATCAAGCTAGAATCTATGGGGATCTTACTGCATAGTCCAACAACACCTTGGGGGCAATGTTGGGGAGTGCTGTTTTAGCATGACAGATCAGGTGTGCTCTTATAAGCTCAAGCCTGAGGCTTCCTTGAGGGCGTCAGTTCATCTTGTCTCGGGTCTTCCTCTTTGCCTCCTGCCTTCTACCTTTGCAAACCTGAGGGCCTTTCCCAGAGAATCCTGCCTTCTCAGGATGCCCTCAAAGTAGGACAGCTTCAGTTTCAACATGTTTACCTCCAGAGAAAGTTTAGGTTTGCTTTAATCGAAGAAGCAGGTGTTCATCTCTCTGGCACTCCAGGCCATCTCCAAAGCTCTCACCCAGCACCACATTTTGAAGAAATCAATTGTTTTGCTGCCACTGGAAATACCAGTCAGGAATTAATATAAGAGTGTGGAGAATCTTGGGCTTGGTCTCCAATTAACACCTCCTTAAGCATGATTGTCTTTTCTAGTTCCTTCCTTGCTACCTTTCTGAGTCTCAGCCTTTTTCTGATTTCTTGACTGCCGTCTCTATTTGGGATTGGTAATCAAACCAATGTAGACAAAATCTCTCACTATTTCAGTTTCTTCATGGTCAATGTTAAACCCACGTCGCTCTTCTGTAGTTGTGGGTTTTTTCTCTCTTCTTCATGGTCAACTTCAGTCCTCCTTTGTCACTTTCTTCTTCCACTGCTAGTGAAAGTTAAGTTATTGTTGCTTTCTGCCAGTAAGATGGTGGCATCTGCATACTTTCCATTATTGATATTTCTCCCACCAACTTTCACTTTTCCTTCATTTGAATCTCATCTAGCTTTCCATACGATATGTTCTGCATATAGATTGAGCAGATAAGGAAATCAGATGCATTTTAGAGTGTTCAGAAATTGTCACTTGAAAACTGGAACATTCCCTGCATGAACATGTATCCTGTCTCCACCTGCTCTACCCTAAGCAGAAGAAAACCCAGAATAGGCTCTGAACAGAACCACATAGTCCTCAACAGCCTCAGATCCTGTCATTCCTTCTTATTAAACAGTCTTCCTTCTTACATGCAGCAGCCCCACATGGATTACTATGATAAATGTCTATCTTTCCACCTTGCTATAGCTCTGTATAATTGACATTCTTGGATCCATTTGTTTTAATTTAATTAAAGGCAGGGGGGGGGACAGGATGATGCAGTTGTCCTCCTTTGAAACATCACTCATAGGACCATGGGATGAGTATGCACTGATTCACTTATTCCCAGTCTGAACATAGTAGAAATATGAAAAGAAAAAACTCAGGGGGGGGGGGACTGTTTCCACATGTATTACCAGAAAGGGCCACTAGATGGATCCAGAGCTAGAAATAAGTGTTAGTGAAGAAGACATAGCATGGTTTCTGGCTCTCTCTACTGGCAGATTCTGGTAATGCATGTGAAAATAATTTTCTAGGTTTTTTGTTTTTACCATGCTATATACAGTATATAGTATTTGCTAATATCTATGGTTTTCAGAATCAATCCCACTGGATGTGGGGTTCTTACTGCATATGCAACAAGGAAACTACATAAAGATTATAAACTATTGGCTCATATGTTGCATAATTCGAAAGGGCACCCTTACCTGCTTTCCTATCTTTCTCATGCAGACTGTAAACTAACCATCCAATTTTCACAATTGTAACTTGGGTATCAACTAACATCTTGATTGGTGAAAACTCTGAACAAATGCTGGGGGAGGTCATGATGTGATGAGATAAAACGGACTTATGAACCAATGTTCAAGCAGCTTTCACTCTGCTTTTATAACCCACTTTGTGATTTTACTTGTTTCTCTGTATGTATGTCAAGTTTCAAATATATTTTTTGACCACCTTGCATTTTGCATCTGACTTTTGGATCTCACCTGGGCCCTGGGCTATTGTAGTTGGTCCAAACCAAAACATGGATGGAAGGAACAACCTTCCATATTTCACGGGTGAGGAATAGCCTCCAAATCCTCATTGCTTTCCTATCCCTCAGAATGTTTGCATCTCTTCCTTGTAAAAAATGAGCGGTTCCTCATTTCTTTAGAAAGGGTCCCCAGGAAGAATTTTGTCCAGGTAAAAAGACAAGGGTGTGCATCACAAACTATAATAATAATTCAGAGAGCAGAATGGTGAAATGCCTCCAGTCAAGAACTCCAAAACAGCAAATGAAGAGCAAGGGGGGGGAGGAAATGGGATGAACCCAAAACGAGGAAATAAGTGACACACACCTAGCACAAATCTGACTCAGCAATAAGCTAGCAGGGGATCCAGCTGCAGGGAAATCTATATTAATGGCAGGAGGAAAGGAAGGAAGGCAGAGAGACAAAACAGATGGAAGAGAAATGGATTCATTTGTGTGCCACTTGTTAAAGCAGCTTCAGCCGATGCTCTTGGGAAATATGAAAAGAATACAATAAGCCCATCCACAATCCTGCCTTGGATTGGTACTCATTTCTTCCCTGCCGGGTCATCAAATGAAGGTCAGCAGGCTTTGATTCTAAATCCACATTGTCTCGCTGGTTTTTCAGGTTTGAAAAATGAGAAGAAAAGGAAAAGTTCTTCCTTTCAGCTGCTGGCCAGTTCTCCTTTCAAGATTGCTGAGCGAAGGCACAAAAGATCTCATCCCGTTTCCTCTTTGAGTTACCCGAAAATGAATACACATATGGGCATGGCACGGCCAGCCTTGAGCAATCAAGTCAGTGACTGAACATCTAGGATATAAATTAAAGTAGTATCTGAATCAATGAATGAACAAATAATTTGTTGTTTCTAAACCTGTTTGTTGTAATGCTTTCCATATACATTTTAAATAGGTTTTTCTTTAATTTACCGCTTTTGGCTTTTAATAGTGAGTTTTGAATGGTGGAAGCTGCCTTGGATTATTGTTTTAGGAGAGGGGTGGGGTAAAATTGTTTTAAATAAATAAATAAAAGAACAAATGAATCAAGAAATGTCTAGACCAGTGATGGCAAACCCTTTAGAGACTGAGTGCCCAAACTGCAATTCAAAACCCACTAATTTTTCGCAAAGTGCCCATACAGCAGAGATAGATCACAGAGTCAGCAGATCAGCGAGAGCAACTGGTAACCAGGGAAAGCCAATTTAAATAACCAAGTCTTCAATCATTTATTGAAGACTGGCAATGTGGGAGCCTGGCAGATCTGGTTCCACAATTGGGGAGCCACCACCAAGAAGGCCTAGTTCCTTGTTGCTGTCTTTCAGGCCTCCTTCGGTGTTGGCACCCTCAGATGACATGCTTGCAATGAGCGAGTGTTATGGGCAGTATTCTGGGATAGAAGCCGTTCTCACCAATAGTGAGGCCTTAACCATTTGGGCTTTATATGTCAGCATTAAAACCTTGAAGTAGAGATGGGCACGCCTCAAAAAAAATGGTGTTTCGTTTGTCATTTGGTCGTTTAGGGGTCCGTTTCGGTTCGTTTTCGTTTTCGTGACGTTTTTTGCAAAAAAATTCATTTTTGTTTCGTTAGGTAACAAAACGAAAAAACAAAAACAAAAATGAAAAATTGCTGTTTCGTTAGCATTCTTTTTAGTTCAATGTATCTGCTGCAATGAAAACGAAAAACACGGCAAATTTGGTCGTTTTGTTTTCATTTTCATTTTGTTTTTTTAAAAAAATTCATTTCGTTTTTGTTGTGTAACAAAACGAAAAAACGAAAACGAAAACAAAAAATCGCTCGTTTCGTGCCCATCTCTACCTTGAAGTAAATGCACTAATGGATCAGCAGCCAGTGCAGTGCAGCCAGCGCAGGGGTGATATGATTGAATCTTTTAGTACACGATACTAGTCTGGCCACAGTATTCTGTACCAGCTGGAGCCTCCGCATTAACTTCCATGGCAGCCCCACCTAGAGAGCACTACAGTAGTCTAATCTCAAGACCATGCATCATCTATGCCAGCTTGGCTCACTCTAGTCTGTACCTTATGGTGCACCTCCTGTGATGCTGGCTAAATGAGCAGAGAGAGACAAGGAATTTGAAGGCCGCCTGGGACTTCAAATTTTGCATTTCCTAAAAGAGATCAGCTTTGCCAAACCTATTGTGGGGGTGGGGAATATTAAATGTTTCTAAAACTTTAAAAATCCTCCATAGCTGAGTGTGTTTGCTTGGAAACAAACCTCCTGCAACACATTAGCTTAGTTGCACAGTGCCTTTCTTCTTTCCATGTTCCCCATCAGTTCAGTCCTATCTATATTGCCCAACAAATCCCTTTCCCAAATAAATCAATTCAGATCAGGCCTGGGAAACCGATAACGCCTCCAGCTTTTGTTGGGCTCCATTTCACATCAGCTTTAAGCAGCTGGGACAACAGTAGGGGATGATGGAAGGAGTAGCTCATCAACATCTGGAGGGCTATGGGTTACCCACCCCTGGTTAAGGTACTAATGAGAAAGAACCTCTGACACTGCTAACAGTACTAAACTTCCCTCAATGGACAGAAAATAAGTAGCTGTTACATTAATTGTGTGTCTTTCTTTTAAGTATGACTAATCCCTAACCCAGTGATGGTGAACCTTTTTGAAACCGAGTGCCCAAACTGCAATTTAATACCCATTAATTATTTGCAAAGTGCCAATACAGCAATTTAACCTGAATATAGAAGGGGGCAATGTCAGGTGCCCACAGAAAGGGCTCCAAGTAGCAACTTTGGCACCCGTGCCATAGATTCGCCAACACTGGTCTAGACTATGCTTGGGCGAAAATATATATTTCTGCTTTAACTAATCCGGCACCTACAGTCTCCTGCAGCATTGCTAATCTAGATAGACTTTCTGGATCCTCTACTGACAAAGAAGCCTGCGAGCCTGGATAGGATGAAAATAGCTGCTATTCTAATTTGGGAAGTTTTTTTTTTTAAGATGGAGGACCAACATTTAGCTCCTACCAAGTTCACTGTGTACTTCAAGAGAAAACCAAACATCACCTGAAGAACCCAAGCCATTTCCTTGACTGCAGGTTCTTCCAAAATACAGTGGTACCTCGGTTTATGAATTTAATGCATTCTCCGGGATGTTTTGTATTGCAAAAAATTCATAAACCAAACTATGCATGAGGGTGGCACTAGAATCCGTTCCAGTGCAATGCATCCTGAGGAAACTTGCTTCGTATTGTGAAAAAAAATGTAATCTGAGACATTATTTTCAATGTGTTTTCATTCATAAAACAAAAATTAAGTTAACTGAGGCATTCGCAAAATGAGGTACCACTGTACAGCTCAAGGCACTGTGCAGAGCTCAACGACTTAAGATCAAACTTTTCTTCTTCTGTCTCTTTCCCATGCTTCCTTCAGTAACTCCTTGCTGGGCATACAGATCTGTTGACCCCAAAAGCTTGTACTGTTTTTGTGTGTCTTTCTGGCTGAATTTATCAAAGTAAAGGGGGGAAAATCCAAGCATGCTGCTTATATACCACCCAATAGTGCTTAAAACACGCTCTGGGCAGTTTACAAGTAATCATGCATGCTAGACATTGGTCCCCAAGCAAGCTGGGTATTCATTTTACCAAAGGCAGGATGGAAGGCTGAGTGAATCTTGAACCACCTACTTCGGAAGAGATAGTACCACTTTATTCTGCTCTGGTCAGACCCCACCTGGAGTACTGTGCCCAGTTCTGTGCGCCACAATTTAAAAAGGAGGTTGACAACCTCGAGCGGGTCCAGAGGAGGGCGAGCAGGACGGTTGAAGGTCGGGAAGAAATGTCTTACGAGGAACAGCTTAGGGAGCTGGGAATGTTTAGCCTTTCAAAAGAAGGCTGAGAGGGGATATGATAGCTATGTTTAAATATTTGGAATGATGTCACATTGAAGAGGGAACAGGTTTGTTTTCCATGGCTTCAGAGACTAGGACTCGAGGCAATGGTTTCAAACTACAGGAAAAGAGATTCCATTTGAAAGTTAGGAAGAACTTCATGACAGTTAGAGCTGTTTGGCAGTGGAATATGTTTCCAAAAAGGGTGGTGGAGTCTCCTTCTTTGGAGGTTTTTAAGCAGAGGCTGGAAGGCCATCTGTTGGAAATACTGTGATGGGGGTTCCTGCATGTCAGGGGTTGGACTGGATGGCCCCTGAGGTCTCTTCCAACTCTATGATTCTATGATTCTATGATTCTATGGGCCTTTTTACATGACCCCTAAGATCCGCTGGCCCCTTAAATTCGGACCAGAGATCTTAGAGGTTCGTCGCTCTTCCTGTGTCCCCACCCCCTCCGCACTTCCTGGCTGCTGGCTGTGTGAGGGGAGGGAGAAAAAGAGAAAGAAAAGCATGCCGCTCACCTCCCTTCTGCCTCTTGTCTCTGTAAAAGTAGCTCTTAAAGAGGCGGGAGCCAAAAAACAACAAACAGAAGCGAGGAGAGCCCCGCACTCACTATCGTTACACTGGATCAAATAATTTTCACCTCCAAACAGCAGGTACTTGAAAGGTGCACTGGGATGCGCTAAAGTGGGCGAGGTCGCACTTAATTTCCTGTTAACTCTGGAGCTGTTGGGTAAACATTTTTAAGCTCCGGAGCTGGGAGCCATTTGCCCCAGAGTTTAGGGGTCGTGTATAAACGCCCCAAGATTCTATGATTCTATGATTCTATGAACTCGGGTTGAGGACAGAGTTTTGGCTGCAGTACTGCAGTTTAACCACTGCATCAGAAAGGGAGTCAGGTCATTGTTGAAATTCTGTTGTCACCACCAGCAACACTTGATCCAACTGCGTAGAAAGGTTTGGATAGTGGAACACAATTCTGAATTGAGCCTAGGAAGAACAACTCAGTAGGCTGCAGAACTTGACAGAGCACAGACTGGGGAACCACATATTTGAACCATGTATTATCTGAGTCCATGCTAATATCAACTGGAGTTTTATCGACCTTCATATTCTGCCTTTAATAGGCTTGACTTGGAGGGATCTTTCTAAGATCAGATGATTGTCACTCAACCCAACAGTCACCAGTTGTTGCCTCCTTGTCTTAGATTTTGCAGAGAGAGACACACACCTGTCTATTAAAAGAGTCTTTCCCACACCGTTTTCAGCCAATGGTCAGTATAGCCAGTGAGCAAACTTTGAGTCAATTAATCCCTCTTTGTGCAACCAGTCAATCATTCTTCTACATCTGCTGTCTTTGATCTGTTCAGAACTGTGAGCCAATGAAATGTTTAGTCTTTCTCTTATGAAAATCTCAAAGTGAATTATTGAGACTGTAAGCGGTAGTTGATGAGAAGGGGTTTGGTGGTCTTATCGCCCCCTTCCAATCAAATCCAATTATTCTATCATTCAATGAGAAAGGGTGGTCAGCTTTAGAGGGACTTGAAGCTGATTCTACTCTGTAGTTCTGCATAATTAGAGGTTATCAGCTAAACATTTCACATTTGGCCAAGAAATATTTGAGTCTTGGGCTTGCCTGGGGTTGAGAAGCTAGAGTGAAAACATTGCATTGATCTCTAGGCTCTATCCCAGGGAAGGACCCTCTCCTTTTCCTCCTCTAGCATCCACTATCCTCTTTTGGGGCTGCTAAGGTCCCTGAGGGGCAACTGAGAGAGAGGGGCTCTCCCATCAGCACACCCACCTCAATTAATATCAGTTCAATTAGCCTCCAACTCAAAGGTTATTTCCTGCAATTTTATGGCTTTTGAATGATATTTCCCCGGTATAATTCACTGCCGGCTCAGTTAACTGTTGGAGATAAAATTGGCATCTGGGGTAATATAGTCATCATTCCACTCCCCTGGAATGTGCCATTAAAAAGCCTCTCCTCCACACACGGATGGATGACTTGCCGGACTCTTCCTGGCAGGGAGGTGCCAAGCTCAGCAGCCTGACTGGGAAGCCTGCCAGTGGACGAGAAAGCAGCGGGTTAGGAAAAGCATCCTTTCAGAAAGTGGTGATGGCTCTCAGCTTCTTAGTGTGGGGCTCACACTTGGGGGGAAGCTGAACAGCAGCAGGATGTACCTGCGACATGTCAAGGCACACTCCATGTCAACAGTGAAGGTGTGGTGTTTGTTTTTTTCTGGGGCAATGAGAGAAGCAGAGAACAAGGGCAGACATCGTGTGAGAAGACGATTACCAACTTTTGTCGGGGGTATTAGATAATCTGCTGGTGAGATGGCTCAGGAAGATGGTGCACCTGCCTGTGGAAGCATTAGACCATTACGTGATAATGGAAGGCAAGGGTGTATTAAAGAGGAAACAAAGATTGCAGAGAGACTCAATGCATTCTTTTGCTTCAGTATTCACTGAAGAAGACAGAGATCACAACAGAGCCTATCTTCGTTGGGAGGGAAACCGAAGAATTAAGCCAGATAGAAATAACCGGGGAGGAGGCCCTTGCATGTCTTGTTAAACTAAATGCTAACAAATCACCAGGACCAGATGGCATCCACCCACAAGTTCTCAAGGCACTTAAAGATGAAATTGCTGAGGTCCTAGCCATCCTATATAATATTTCCCTCAAATCAGACTTTGTGTCTGATGACTGGAAGGTAGCAAATGTAACACCAATCTTCAAAAAAGGATCCAAAGGTGATCCAGGAAATTACCAGCCAGTCAGTTTAACATGTGTCCCAGTTAAAGTGATGGAAATCATCCTAAAAGATAAAATGTATAGGCACATAGAAGAGAAGGTGCTGCTGAAAGAGAGCCAACATGGCTTCTGCAAGGGCAAATCATGCCTCACTAATCTGTTGGATAAGGGAGATCCAGTTGACATTGTTTATCTGGACTTTCAGAAGGCTTTTGACAAGGTCCCACACCAAAGGCTGTCAAATAAACTTGCCAGTCATGGAATCAAGGGACAGGTCATGACCTGGATCAGCAACTGACTAAGGGACAGGAAACAGAGGGGAGTACTAAATGGACACTTCTCCAAGTGGAGGGAAGTAAAGAGTGGGGTCCCCCAAGGTTCAGTACTGGGACCCCTCCTTTTCAACCTCTTCATAAATGATCTAGAAGTAGGAGTAAATAGCAGGGTAGCCAAATGTTCCAATAACACTAAATTATACAGGATAGTAAAAACTGAGAGGGACTGAGGGAGCTCCAGAGGGATCTCTTGACAATGGGGTAGTGGGCAAACCAGTGGCCAATGAGCTTCAATATTAGTAAGTCCAGAGTGATGCATGTTGGGGGGGGGAACCAATTACATTTATAAAAAGATGGGCTCTGAACTCTCTGCAACAAACCAGGAAAGGGACCTTGGTGTCCTGGTGGACAGCTCAATGAAGGTGTCAACCCAGTGTGCTGCAGCAGTGAAAAAGCAAACTCAATCACTTGCATCTCAACAAAAAAGAGGGCACACATCACAGAGGAGGGAGGCTAGAAAACTGCATGCACACCTGCAGATCTGCCCATGCACCCTTAGAAATGACTTCCATGATTTAAACAGAATTACAATACAATATCCAGGTGAGAAGATTGTGGCCAGAAGACCAGGTTTCCTGCTGCTGAATCTGCTCACTACAGGAAATGGACAATCTCAAGGTCTCCGGTCATCCTCCTCTTTCTGCTTGTCCACCTTTAAATCCAGGGGTCCTCAACCTAAGGCCCGGGGGCCGGATGCAGCCCCTCAGGGTCCTGAATCCGGCCCCTGGGACCAATTGCAGACCCCCCCACCTACCCCCTGCTTCGCAAGCAAGCCACCCTCTGCAGCTGCTTCTGTTGCTGAGGTGGGCTATGTTGCTTCCCCCACTCCCTCCACCCACCGCCCAGATGATCGGCATGCTAGCTAGTGGTGTGGGACAGTTCAAAGTGGGAGGGCCACAGCAAGGTCTCCCGCCCCCCCCACCCGCCACCCAGATGGTCGAGGCACCGGCTGCAGCCAAGCAGGGCAATTTAAAATGTCGGCCTTTTTTTGGGGGGACTGTGGTCCAGCCCCCAGTGGTGTCTGGGGGGGTAGTGGACCAGCCCGCTGTTTGAAAACTTTGAGGACCCCTGTTTAAATCCAAAATGAAAGGGAAGGGAGTCTAAAAAGACTGCTGAATTTTGTCCTACATCATGCATAAAGAACGGGAACTTTCCCCCAACCATTTAAAAACCACAACATCCCCCCAGTTTACAAAAAAATAGCTAACTACTGCTGACATATTAAAGTGATCATTGACAACTTTTAAAAAGTAAATTTCCAAGTCCCCCCCCCTTCATCTCCCCTGGGTGTGCCGTGAATGAAGTTTCTATTAAGAGGACCAGCTGTTTGAGAGAAAGAATTCCTGGAATTGTCGCTTCTCTCCAGTTGTTAAAAATTGCACTTTGGCTTTGCTTAATGAAGGATGATGGCCCTTTCTGCCTGGCAGCAGGTGAATTTTTAACTCTAGAAGCAGCTCTTAACACATATTTTCCCCTTACCATTAAATAATTTGCTTCCCTTCATTTCATGGAAACCAGCCATCTCACAATTTGGAAATGCAACCCAATTCATTACACTAAAGTGTGACTTCTTGGTGGTTAGATTTACAGGTTGAAAGGCAACCCAAATGCATTTACTCCCCCACCCCACCTCTGTATGTGTGTGTTGTTTAGGGGAGAGGGTAGGCATCTTGGAGTACACAAGTCTCTGTTGAATTGCATGCCCATAAGTATATTTAATTTGCTATAAAACTTTAGATTTTTAAAATTCTACATTAAATCCTCAGTTAGGCCCATAGAACAACAGAGCTGGAAGGGGACTCTAGGGCTAGTGAATCCAACCTCCTCCTCTGTCCAAGAATCTGTCCAAGAATCCAAATCAAAGCAGAGCTAACAGATGCTTGTCTAATTTTCTCTTGAAGGCCTCCAGTGTTGGAGTGCTTAACACCTCCTGAGGTCATGGGTTCCATTGTCGTACTGCTCTAACACTTAATTCTATACACCATCAGTTCTTAAACTGGGCACTGTGGCACCCTGGGTGCCACAAGTGTATGCCTGGGGTGCTGCAGCAATAAAATTTAATTAACTAAACTTCTCATAAATATAAAGGAAATAATGAAACATTCATCCAAAGAGTTTCATTCCTCGCATTAAAGACAACTGAGCATTAAATTTACACTTCCCCCTTCTTTTCCTAAGTATTCAAACCAGTGTGTTGTTAGTCTGTGGAACTCCCTGCCACAGGATGTGGTGATGGCATCTGGCCTGGATGCCTGCAAAAGGGGATTGGATAGATTCCTGGAGGAAAAGTCCATCACAGGTGACAAACCATGAGGGAGATGTATCATCTCCAGGCTTAAAACCGGGGTAGTTCAAGAACCAGATGCAGGGGAGTGGTCTCAGGAGACAGATATCTACTCTCGTGCGCTCCCAGAAGCATTTGGCAGGGCCACTGTGAGATACAGGAAGCTGGACTAGATGGGCTGTTGGCCTGATCCAGCATGGCTCTTCTTATGTTCTTATGTTATTGTGTTCACTTTAAGGGTAGGTGTGCTGCAAATTTTTTTTAGCCCGACAAGGGTGCCATGGTGAAAAAAGTTTGAGAACCACTGCTCTACACATTTCTTTTGATTGCTGTTCCCTATATGAACAGAGAGGGGAGCTATTGAGACCCCAGGATAATCAGGACTAGAGATGGGCACGAATTGAAAAAAAATTACGTTTCCGTTTTTCATTTTTCATTGCGGGTCCATTTCGATTCATTTTTGTTTTTCGTGAATTTTTTGAAAAAAAAATTGTTTCTTTTTTTTGTGTTTTTGTTTTTCATTTTTACCCGCTTTTTGCGTGACTTAAAGCATTTCCGCATGCGGACGTCCCACAACGCCCCAGACCAGAGGGAAAACACTAAAAAACTGATGATGGCAGAGACACAGTATAGACTAGGTACACAGGGAGGCTGCAAAGGCAGCAGCGGGCAGCCACAGTGACTGCACTGTGGGGTGGGGGAGGGTACTCACTGAGAGGTACACACGCACACAGGAAGGCTGCAAGAGAAATCTCTTCTTTCTCTCCCCTAAGAGCCAGGCTGCAGCCAGCAGGAACACAGAGACACACACCTGCCTGGCTGGCCTAAATTAATGAGTGACAGAGACAGCAATCCCACCCTAACTCCCACCGTAGACTGCAAGGAGGACCGGGGCTGCCAAAGCTTTTTATGCCTTCTGTGGCTGCCACACCTACCCAAGTCTGCAACCCGGGCATGCTATTGGTTGAAATTGTCCAAGAATTTACATGATCCCATCACATGGCTTGCATCCATCTTGTGGCTGGAATCCATTTTGTGTCATCCTTAAAGGGAAAAGAAAAAATACATTGCAATGGAAGAAAGAAAAAAACAAACGTTTTAAGGGCCGCAACCCCCTGGTAGGTAATAATTTCAAATAATTATCACTGCATTTTTACGGATATCCAGGGCGTTTTAATACCCAAGAAATCAATATTAGGCATCTGGGAGCCATTTTGGGTCGATGTCCCCTAACTCCCCTTAAAGGAAAAAAAAATACAGCGATCTGAGAAAAGACATAAATGCACATTTTAAGGACCCCAAACCCCCTGGTAGGTATTATCAGGCAGAATAAATAATTATCGCTGGGTTTTTACAGATATTCAGGACATTTTTTAACATTTAAAAACAGCTCATTTCATTGCGCGTCACCATTAACGAAAACGAAATGCAACGAACCTAATTTTCGTGGTTCTGTTCGGTTCGTTCCAATTTCATCACAATTTTCGTTATTCGTTTCGTTATGTAACAAAACGAATAACGAATAACAGAATGATTTTTTTTGTGCCCATCTCTAATCAGGACGAAGTCAGCCTTTCCTGGCTTGAATTTCTATAGATAACTCTTTCCCGGATTCCTATGGCGGGACAGGGAATGCCCTCAATTATCTGCAAACCCTGTTTATCCACTAGCATGAATAGACCCTGAGTCGCTAACACAGGCACTCTATAATTGGAACAGGCAACTGGTGGCTCATCAGTTAGTGCCAGAAGCACTTTGTTGTTAACAAGTTTTTTTTATGTTTGTGAATGTATTACATCAGGAGAAGCTTTTTTCTGGGGGCATTGGGTGGTGATATGGGACAGCGCCTTCTCTGTGTTTGCTCCCAGATTGTGGAACTCACTCCCACTGGAGGACAGGCTCTCCTTCTGCAGCCGGGCAAATACTTTTCCCCTTCAGGCAGGGTTTCCCTCCGTGACCGGCTTCCTGGGTGGGGTTTTTAATGGATGGTTCTGCCATACTCCTTTGCATGTATTTTGCTGATCTGTTTTTTAAAAGTATATTTGTTTGATGCTTTTTAGTATTTATATTACTTGCTACCATTAGCTTGAATGTTGTCTTTTCATGATGTAAGCTGCCTTGGGTCCTTTTAAGGAAAAAGGCAGGATGTAAATAAATTAAAACAAACAAACAAACAAACAAACAATTGCTTTGTTCTGCACTAATGTGGGACACAGGTATGTGTTTACCTGAAAGTACAAAAATAGTTAGCAGTAACTGGTGAGAGCATACCTATTGTCCTCACCTGGCCTGCCAAGGACGCATCTGAGGAGGCCGGCCATCTTTGGTCCATGTCTGTGTCAGGAAAGCAAGGAAGCAGCTGTGCTTAGCAGAAGAAAAGCAGCTCAAAATGGAGTCCAGGCCCAGCAGAGAGTCAAGCATCAGCTGCAAATCGAACGAACCCAATGGCCCCTTGGAGAAGGCAGCATCAATCTCCACAGGGCTCCTTTTCCAGACTGTCACCTGGATGGCTCCAAAGACATTGACACCTGGGCTGTGAGCACAGGTGGATTCGAACTGACATTCTTATTAATCGTGGAAATGAAGATGAATGGCAGTGGACCTGATATCACCGGAGGTACATTATCTGACAATGCCATGTTGCTCCCGCTTGCGCTCAGCCTCTTTAACTGTCTCCCTCTGCAGTCAATTCTAGCTCAAGGCTCAGTTTGGACTCTTCTTCTAACAAAACAAACACTCTCTACTTTTTTTTTTATTGCCCATGATGGCTTGAAACAGGAGAACCTGGAACTGTTTTTCTTTTTCTCCTTAATGGAACTCAATGTATTCTTCATTACTTTTTGGCACCCTGGGTACTGCTAACATTTTCACCACACAAACATATTAAGCAGTTACCCATGTTCTTCGTTATCACATCCAGTATTGAAGGATCTTTGGGCTGCTGCACTAGAAAAGCACAAGAGAGAGAAAAAGAATCTCTGTTTCCCCCTAGTGGCCTGTTCTGATACTGCACCTTGGAGCAACTTCCAAAAAATGTCAAAGGGGAAATGAAACAATATTTACCTCCAGTTTCAGATTGATGAAGGAATAAGAGCTTCATGGCACAATGGTTAAATGGACTGGTTTTAATCCCAAGTAGGTGGTTTAAGGTTCTCTTAGCCTTCCGTCCTTCTGAGGGCAGTAAAATAAGTAGCCATCACACCCGGGGGTAGGGGGTGGTGGAATGTGTAACCAGTATGATTACATTGTAAATTGCTTTTGCAAACATATTGAAAAATTCTGCCATAATATCTCTTATGTGCTGATCTCAACTTATGGTGTCCCATTGCAGGGTGTTCTAGGTAGAGAATACTCAGAAGTTGTGTTCTTGTGGAAGCACCCAGGACCACAGAGGTCGAATCTTGCACGGGGGGAGGGGGGAATCAAACTCTCAGCCTCTAGCTCCACAGCCAGAGACCTAGTTCACCAAGCTTAAAAGGCCTTTAAAAGCCTTCAGGAGGTAACTTTTGAAAGCAACGAGAAAATGTTCCTTATTAAACCAGAATAATAAAGGTGGCCTCGCAGGGCACTTCAACTGCGGATATGAGCATAAACATCCAATAGTATTTTGGGCCCCATGTTTCTTTGTTGTTGTTGTTCAGTCGTTCAGTCGTGTCTGACTCTTCGTGACCCCATGGACCAGAGCTCGCCAGGCCTTCCTATCCTCCACTGCCTCCCGGAGTTTTGTCAAATCCATATTGGTTGCATCGATGACACCATCCAACCATCTCATTCTCTGCCGTCCTCTTTTCCTTTTGCCTTCAATCTTTCCCAACATCAGGGACTTTTCCAAGGAGTCCTCTCTCCTCATGAGGTGGCCAAAGTACTGGAGCCTCAGCTTCAACATCTGTCCTTCCAGTGAACATTCGGGGTTGATTTCTTTCAGAATGGATAGGTTTGATCTCTTTGCAGTCCAGGGGACTCTCAAGACTCTCCTCCAGCACCACAGCTCAAAAGTATCAATTCTGCGGCGATCAGCCTTCTTTATAGTCCAGCTCTCACTTCCATACATCACTACTGGAAAAACCATAGCTTTGACTATCCTGACCTTAGTTGGCAAAGTGATGTCTCTGCTCTTTAGGATGCTATCTAGGTTTGCCATTGCTTTCCTCCCAAGAAGCAGGCGTCTTTTCATTTCGTTGCTGCAGTCGCCATCTGCAGTGATCAAGGAGCCCAAGAAAATAAACTCTGTCATTGCCTCCATTTCTTCCCCTTCTATTTGCCAGGAGGTGATGGGACCAGTGGCCATGATCTTAGTTTTTTTTATGTTGAGCTTCACCCTATTTTTTCATTCTCCTCTTTCACCCGCATTAAGAGGTTCTTTAATTCCTCCTCACTCTCTGCTATTAGAGTAGTATCATCTGCGTATCTGAGGTTGTTGATATTTCTTCCGGCAATCTTAATTCCGTTTTGTGATTCATCCAGACCTGCCTTTCTTATTATGTACTCTGCATATAAGTTAAATAGGCAAGGTGACAGTATACAGCCTTGTCATACTCCTTTCCCAATTCAAAACCAGTCAGTTGTTCCATATCCAGTTCTGATGGTTGCTGCTTGTCCCACATATAGATTTCTTAGGAGACAGATAAGGTGGTCAGGCACTCCCATTTCTTTAAGGACTTGCCATAGTTTGTTGTGGTCTACACAGTCAAAGGCTTTGGCATACATAGTCAATGAAGCAGAAGTAGATGTTTTTCTGGAACTCTCTGGCTTTCTCCATAATCCAGCACATGTTGGCGACTTGATCTCTAGTTCCTCTGCCCCTTCGAAATCCAGCTTGTACTTCTGGAAGTTCTCTTTCCACATACTGCTGAAGCCTGCCTTGTAGAATTTTGAGCATGTTTCTAGTTATTGTATTTGTAAAGAGGGAAAAGAAATTTAGTTACATGTTGCTCTGGGGGTAACAATTGAATGATATTTGATTTATTCAAAATGTGACATTAAAAGAGTCTTATTGAAATCATTCAGGACCACAAATAAATGCGTGTTAGACCAAATTAGTTTAGCATTATTATACACAATTGACTGTGAACCAGAAGAACTATGGATTGAAACTAGAGATATTGTGAGTGAAGAATGCAAAAATACCATTCCTACAGTAAAAAGAAATGAAAAGCCTAGATAAGTGTTGGAAGAAACACTTAAAATTGCAAAGAACGGGCAAGAAGCAAAAATAAAAGGTGAGAGAAATAGGGTTGGAACTCTAAATAGTTTTCTCAGTGACTGTTATGCAGAGACAAAGACAACTATTACAATAACTAGAGCAAAGAAAGAGAGGAGATCAGCCAAAGGGGAAGAATGAACCATGTCTTCCAGAAGATGCTAGAAATCAAAGGGAAATTCAAGCCTTGATTAGGAGTGCTGAAGGGCCAACAGGGAAGTCCATTGTATGACCAGGAAAAAATAAAGAGGAAGTGGAAAGCGTGTGCTGGAGATTTATACAGAAGAGATGAAGGGATGACAGACCCTTTTGAAGAGGAAGCTGATGACCAAAAATCCCTGCAGTTCTAAAAAGTAAAGTGAAAGCTGCTTTGAAAGTACTAGGATGAACTTAATCTCCAGGAATAGATGAGATACCAACAAAACTATTTCAGGTCTTGTTGGGATAGTGAATTCACATGGGCTTCAACAGAGTTCCAGATATCTGGAAATGCCTGATTTTTGTCATTCCAAATTCAGAACCCAAAATGTTGCTATTCTGAATTCTAAGCCTGAAATCCAAATCCAAATGTTGATGTGAGGGCAAGTCCCTCCTTTCTTTCACTTTCATCAGACTCGATGTTCCGTAGGGTCCCTTCCAGCTCTGTAGTTTTAAGACATTGGTGGCAATGCCATTTCCTCGGGAGTGCCACTGAGCTGTCAGTCTGCAAGTATTCATCTTTCCTCAGCTACTGACCACCTCCATGACCCCACCACTGTTTTTCCAGTTATCCTGCTTACCTCTTCAAATGGTTAATGCAAAGGGGGGGAGGGGAGAAATAAGCCAGCTTTTTCTAGAAATCACACCCAGCCCCCCGATAAATGACATTTACATGAGTCTAGTGGCTCATCAAAATGCCCAGGGTCATAAACTGATACTATTGGGTTTATGAAATACCCATCAGGTTTGGACTTGGGGATACTGACTTGGTGCCTGCGCGCATAGCTCCATAAAACTATTTTACAGTGAGAAAATGACCCTAAAGAAGAGCTGCATTGGCAAAGGAGGGTTAGCAGCTGAGACCGCTTTATCCATTCTGAAAGGCATCTCCCCCCCGCTTCCTCCTCTTCCTGCAGGCATCAATACAGGAGTCAAACAAGACAGCCCTGTTCCTTCAATATCCTTCTCTCTGGCAGGCTCCAAACATATCGATATACCACCTCTCGGTTGCCGTCCCCAGCGAGTCAGACATAAATCAGAGAGGTGGGTTTCCCTTTGAGCCGAGAGCAATTTCTCATTACAACCATGCGAAGGAGGTATGTGTGTGTTTGCTAACACGCCCAGGAATCTGCAAAGATAATGACAGCTTGGCACTTTCCCTAGGGAATCTTGGCAGGACCAATGAGCATCTCCTGGGAAGAAGAGAAACAGGGGTTTTCTGTTTGTTGATGCCCATCCAAGTGGGGAGGACTCTGCCTTCAAGTTGACAGGGACCCTTGTGGAAACCATGCAGAAATCTGCCAGCTGGGTGTGTTCTCATTCTCTGCTGGGTTTCTGGATGGCAGGTATTGATCAGTCAGGAGTTTTATTGAAGAGCAGAAGGAACAAGCATATATTTGTCCATCATGAAATAACATGTCCTCTGAGCCCAACAGGTCTAATTGGACACAAAGGATGCCCAGGACTTCTGGGTGGTTCCTCTTCTTGCTCCGTCTGTGTTCTTAACTGTTAGAGCTGTACAACAATGGGACCCATGACCTTGGGAGGTGGTGAGCGCTCCAACACTGGAGGCCTTCAAGAGGAAACTGGAGCATCATATCGGCTTTGATTTGGATTCCTGTCTCCATGGCCATGGTTCTAGGATCCCATGATTTCTGATCGTCCTCCATGGACTTTCATCTCAGTACTGATCAACTGCCTTGCCTCCTCTATGACCTGGTTCCAGGGCTTGGGTCTTGGGAAGCTGAAGCAAGTGTAACAGTGGAACAGCCCTGAGTGGAAGGGTCCAGGAGCCAGGTCAATGGGTTAAAGCAGATATCTGGGAAAGGGCTGGACAACCCAGAGTTCAAAGCCCAAAAGAATCCAAAGTCGTGAAGTGAGCAGAAAACACTGCATTAAACTGGTGCAAAACCAGTTGACCCCTGTCACTCAACCCAAAGGCTAAGGATAGGCAGCAGGCTAGGTCAGGAACAAGAAGATGGGTTACCTCTAATGAATATACAACTGTGAGAAAGAAGGTGCACCATCCCTTCCTCAAGAGCCCCTCTCTAAACCCGACACCTGCAACCAGGGACAAACCACTGACTCTAAAGAAAGGGGTGCAGAAGAAGGAAGAGCAGAAGGGATAGAGGGGTGGACGCAAGGGGAGGAAGGAGAGAGAAAAAAGCATAGAAAAGAAGACAGAAGGGACAGAGGCAGTGACCTTAGGTAGGTGGACAAAGGACACTAAGAGGGAAGAAAAAGAAGAGTTGGTTGACGTTGTGAAGGAAGACCCTTGGACAGGGTTACCTTCAAACTCTGGCGAGAAGTGGCAGAGCAGGAGTGGAGGGAGAAAAAGGCAATGAAAGCACCATATTGGGGGCAGACCGCATGGCGAGAAGAGAGGAAGCAGGCACGTGCCTTCTTTGAGCAAGATGCATGGAGACGGGAAACTCAGCGAGAGCTGAGAAACTATTGGAGAAAATCCCGTGGTACCCATGGGGAGGACCCAAGGAAGGAGTGAGACACTTGGAGTCTCTAGAACATAAGAACATAAGAAGAGCCATGCTGGATCAGGCCAAAGGCCCATCTAGCCCAGCTTCCTGTATCTCACAGTGGCCCCACCAGATGGGTTTGGGAGCGCATGAGACTAGTTATCTGTCTCGTCATACCACTCCCCTGCACCTGGTCCTTGAGGCACCCCAGTGTTAAGCTTGGAGATGAAATATCTCCCTCATGGTTTGTAACCTGTGATGGACTTTTCCTCCAGGAATCTGTCCAATCCCCTTTTGAAGGCATCCAGAACAACTGGGACTAAGTCAACTTGGCACGTTGGGTGAAGTTAACCCTCTGCTAGAAGGTATGTCTGGGTTATCAATGGGTATAAAGCATAAAGAAGTAAAGATTAAAATTAGCCAAGAATACATAAGAAGAGTTAGATACTAAAATCAAAATTAAATGGAAAGAATACCATGCAAGCTATAAACACATGGGCTATTCCAGTCTTGCAATACACAGCAGGTGTTATAAACTGAACACATGCAGAATTAGAAGCATTAGATCAAAAGACAAGAAAAACGATGACATTAAATCATGCACTACATCCACAAAGTGATGTCAGTAGTTCTACTTGCCAAGGAAAATAGGAGGCAGAGGTCTCTTGCAAGTTCATCAAACTGTCGAAGAAGAAAAACGAAGAATATTTGGCTATCTCCACCATAGTGAAAATGCTGTGCTGTTGCATCTCAAAACATATCATCCTTCACTTTTGGTGATGCTGGCCCAGCTGCTGAGGGGAGTTGCTGGCCAACAGTCTCACAAGGATCACATGTGTCCTGGACCTGATCTTTGTGCGGAGGCTTCCAACCCCAAACATGGGACACCTCATGAGCATGGATGCTTGAACAGGCTGTGAAAGACTGAGAAATAGAGGCTCAGTAGGGAAGAGATATTTCCTAGGGATGTTTCAGCTGATGGAAGAAACAGAAAGAAAGGCAGACCGGGCAGTTCTTTCTAAGCAGGACTGTGCCCCTTGTGGTTGCCCCTTCTTCATAAGGAGACCACTTCTCACCAGTGCCAGGACAGTGTTTTTTATGAGTCTTCACAGGAAAGGTGAACTGCCTGCAGCTCTCCCGCTTGGGAAAGAAAGAACGGTTGAAGGTGATTGTGGTGGTCTGATGGAAAGATAAGGAACTATAAGAAGACAGGAGCTCAGGGACCTCAACATTGCTTGAAGCCACAGCATCAGTGGGGTTGCCTACAAGATCATCCAGCCAACCCCCTGCTTGGTCCAGGAATCCAACTTAAAATTCACCTGGTGATTGCCTGTCCAGCCATCTCTTGCATACCTCCAGAGACTGAAGAGCTAGCTGGATCCTACAGTAGCTGGTTATGTTGTTGCGCTTTTCAAACAGTTGTGGATTTCTCCATCCTGTAGCTCAAGCCCCTTCTAGCATGTCCTGCTCTCTGCGATGACGGAGAACAGATCCTGACCTTCCTTTGTAGGACTCCCTTTCAAGTTTTCACAGCATGCTTTCATGTCTCCCCTCAGTCTCCTTTTATCCAGACCTAGCATGCCTAGTTCTTTCAGTTTTTCCTCACAGGGCTTGGTTTGCAGGCCGTCAACCATCTTTCTTGCCCTTCTCTAAACTTTATCCAGTTTGTGAGCACCCTTCTTAAAGTGTCTGTGAAGATTCTCAGTCATCCAGGTGAGTGTATCTGGAAGTTGAGTCATGGCTTCTGGGCTTCTTTTTGAGAGATAGAAATGTTTCGCTGTTCATCCAAACAGCTTCATCGGTCCGATGAAGCTGTTTGGATAAACAGCGAAACGTTTCTATCTCTCAAAAAGAAGTCCAGGAGCCATGACTCAAATTCCAGACCTTCTTAAAGTGTGGTGTCTGGAACTGAATGCAGGACTCCAGATGAGGTCTAACCTCCCACAGGGAGCCCCAGAGAGACAGACAGCTCTGTTGCAGAAATACCAGTTATTTGGTCATAGTCTTCTCCCTTGCAAGAGGTGTATTAGAATTCTGTAGCATGTCAAAGCCCTGCTCTCATTTTGCCTCTCTGTCAATAAACAAACATATGCAGTTTATGCAAACAACTGTCCTCCTCTTTGCTGTGGAGTAGGGGGGCCACACTTAGTCCTTCCCTAGAGTTGGAAGGAAATAGCCAACCTCCCGTCTTCACCAGAATGAATCCTACTGTTAGTTAAAGCATGATTTTCCCCCTGTTGAGAAAGATGATAAATATAGCCAACCCAGCAGGGTGCACATTACAAATTGCCAGAGAAGAAGGGGATGAGTCTTTGCATCAACAATCCTGAGGTGGGGGGAGATGACAGGCGGCTGCCCCTGAAGCTCAGTGATGCTAATAAGTGTTAATTTAATCCTAAAATCCAGGAAGAGGAGGAGGGCAGGGATAGGACAGGAAGGAGGGAACACTCTCTTTGGAGCCTCAGCCAACAGATGCAGGACTTTGGGGCGGATGGTGGTGGTGGGGGGGTTATTTTGTTTTGTTTTCAAGGTGGCTTCAACATGCAAACAGATTTTTCAACGGGGAGGTGCAAATATGCTCTGGCCCAGAAATAGAAGGGGTGGGTGGTATGATAACACCCTGCTGTGCTTGGTGAGGAAAAGAGGGAATAGGTTTCCCAGGAATAGAAAGAGCCGAAGCAACCCAAAGCCCAAGTTTCGCGGGACCACTAGCAAGCCCCAAGGGGTTCAAAGAGCATCACCACTTGTGCAAACTTCGAGAGAGAACATAAGAACATAAGAACATAAGAAGAGCCCTGCTGGATCAGGCCAAAGGCCCATCTAGTCCAGCTTCCTGTATCTCACAGCAGCCCCACCAGATGTGTTTGGGAGCGCATGAGACTAGATCTCTGTCTCCTGATACCACTCCCCTGCAGTTGGCCCTTGAGGTGCCCCAGTTTTAAGCCTGGAGATTACACATCTCCATCATGGTTTGTCACCTGTGATGGACTTTTCCTCCAGGAATCTGTCCAGTCCCCCTTCGAAGGCAGCCAGGCCAGATGCCATCACCACACCCTGTGGCAGGGAGTTCCACGGACTAACTACGTGCTGGGTGAAAATATATTTTATTTTGTCTGTTTTTACTTTCCCAGCCCTCCATTTGAGTGGATTTCCCCTAGTTCTGGTATTTTGTGAGAGGGAGAAGAGCTTCCCTCTATCCACTTGACTCATGCCCTGCATTATTTTGTACGTCTCGATCATATCCCCCCTCAGGCACCTTTTTTCCAGACTAAAGAGCCCCAAATGTTTTATCCTTTCCTCATAAGAGGGCAAACAAAGATACACTTGGGAGGTTCCCCACCCAGACAGCACAACCAGTAGGACTGCAAGTGTCTGAATCCAAGTCCCGACCACTTCATTGGGCTGCATGATTGTTCTGTCAATGTTTTACAAAAACATACCTAGGTTTGTCAGCATCTGCAGTTTTATGCAAATCACCACCAGTGATTGGTCTTCCCTGTTGGGAATGTGAAAGGAGCCTCTCTACTCAAGAAACCAGGGCCCAAAGCAACTGAATCCAATGCCAAGAAAGATGATTCCAACCAACCAGCAGGCGGAACATCCAGAATGATGGTCAGAACTGCTCCACCATGGACTGGACTAGTCAACAAAGCCCATCCTTGTGGGGTAAGTCCAAGTTTGGCGGCCACTAGAGATGGGCACGGAACGAACAATTTTTCATTTTCGTTGCTCGTTGTTCGTTTCGTTATGCAACGAAACGACAAACGAATTTTGTCCCTAAAATGAAACAAAACGAACAGAAACGCGGGATTTTTGTCGTGCGTTTCGTTTCCGTTACAGCAATGAAGTGAGCGGCTTTAAATGCTAAAAAATCATTAAAAATTGGAATAAATGGTAACGAAATGGTAACGAAACGGTTACGAAATGAAAATGATTTTTTTGCAAAAATTTCATGAACAACAGAAACGAACCAAAACGGACCTCTAAACGACAAACAACAAATGAAACTCCATTTTTTCTATTTGTGCCCATCTCTAGCGGCCACCTGTAAGGAATAACTTAGCAGTAGAACTCTGGACGGACGGCAGTTTGGACCAGATAGTCCTTGGATGTTTTTTCCAGCTCCACAAGTGGTAATGGTTATGTGTTAGAGTGACCTTTCTGATGTGCATGGGCTACCTATATGTGTATGTCTGGGTGTGGGGAGGACAGAGAGGGGAAGAGAGCATGGTGGTTTATATCCAGTCTTTGCATTACGGCTCACAGCCAAATAACACTGAATACATTTATACTTCACGCTGCCTGCCACCAACTGGTTTTGTACAAATGCATTGCCAGCGAGAATAAAGCAGAGCGGGTGCCTTGGAAACTAGCCTTGTAATGGTGAAGATGTCTTACAGGTTGTTTTCATTGCCATTCCGGAAAGACCACATCCTGCAGCCACCCTGCCATCCTGTCATATTCATTTTATCAGCTACCATCTTGTATGAGGGATTGATTTGTTTGGTTTGAAGGGGCCTCTCTGCTCTGTAGATCCTGTTGCATTGCCCTGGGGAAAATGTGAAGTCACTAGTGGGTGCTGCAAAAAGACAAACCCACAGTGAAGCAAGGGATTTAAAAACCATATTGATAAGGGTTGTAATGTTGCTGGTCAAATTTATGGAGTAGAATCATAGAATCATAGAATCATCGAGTTGGAAGAGACCTCAAGGGCCATCTAGTCCAACCCCCTGCCATGCAGGAACCCCATCACAATATTTCCGACAGATGGCCATCCAGCCTCTGCTTAAAAACCTCCAAAGAAGGAGACTCCAACACCCTCCTTTGTGGCAGAATATTCCACGGCCGAACAGCTCTAACTGTCATGAAGTTCTTCCTAAAGTTCAAATGGAATCTCTTTTCCTGTAGTTTGACCACTTGGGGGTCTAGATCCTTGCCTGCCTCATCCCAGACAAGCATGAGGAATTAAAGCCCTTAATAATAAGGGCTTTTATCATCAATCATTATTATTTTCTGGTGAACATGCCAGGTGTTAAGCTCGAGTTGGCCTTCTCCAATGATCAATCTTTTTCCAAGAGCCTAGGATGACTGTAGACATCTTTGTAGAATATACACGTTGTTCCTAATAATGTCACCATCTTCACCCCTTCTTTGGTATACATCAAATCCCATTCTCAACATCTGTTTATTTCCTTCTTCCTTTGGCTTTATTGGGAAGCCCGGAGGAGGGAAAGGGGTTGAAGTAACCTTTCCTTCACCTCCTCTACAAGGGTGGGGGCTATTCTTAGATACCCACATCAAGGCAAGGTTCCAGTAGCTATGGATTACTGAGAACTGAAAATATAGTATAATAAAGGACATTCTGACAGAAGATTGGGACAAATCTGTCAATGAGAAGAGTCGTTTGGTAGCAGAGCCCATTACTTAGGAGAATGAAGGCCTGCCCTACCTTGGGGTTTTTAAAACAGACCTTGGGTGACTATTAGATATGCTTTGGGGTGGATCTTCTGCATTTTCAAAGGGTTAGACTAGATGATCTTTGAAGGCACCATCAATTCTGTGATTCTATGCTCAGAAACACCAGGAATCTGAGACCTTGTGCATGCTCAAGAGAGGTACACAATTTTGCCAAATCCAATGAGGGCATTGAGAGCTTTGGTCTTCTCCCTTCTCACTTTGGCTGGCCTTCCTCCTCTGTCCTTTGAGGAGGCAGATCCCACATCACTGGCTCTTGGATCAACACTGCGCTCAGGAAGCAATGGACATGGACAGGATGAAAACATCTCACCATCATCTCCTGCAGCACATCATACGATATCGGGTCCATGTCAGCTATAGGAAATAGAAGCAAGAATTGGGAGCCTACTTTCAGGACTGGAGTTTTTTGCACGGCATCTCTCCCTCTCTCACACCTCATCATCGACAGAAACAAAGGATACATCTGTTGCATGAAGCTAATCGCCGAGAGTCACAAAACAAAATATTATTTGGATCCAAATAAGAGGAAGCACTGTTTTAGCGCTGTACACAATCACTTCCTGCAGAAGAGAGGCACCTTAAGAGTCTGTTTATCTGCCAGGCTTTAAAAACCAAAAAACATTGCCTGTTTGCCCATCACGAATAAACTTTTCATTGGTGCATGTGGGATATTTCTCCTGAGACCTATGGCTGAGAATGCGAACAAAAGGTCTGAAGTTGCTTTGAAATATTGTTCCCACTCTCCCAGCTAGAAAAGGGATGCTAAGCTTCACATAACAGCCTTAAAGTTAACACCAGTGACATCAACGGCAGTAGTCAAGATGGTCTACAGCAGTGGTTCTCAACCTGTGGGTCCTGAGATGTTCCTGGACTGCAACTCCCAGAAACCCCTTCCAGCATAGCGAGTGGTGGAGGCTTCTGGGAGTTGCAGTCCAGGAACATCTGGGAACCCACAGGTTGAGAACCACTGGTCTACAGGATCCCCTCTTGGGCTCACTGCTATTTAGAAAGAGACACCAAGCAAGGAGCAATCCCAGACTCTGGCTCTTTCCCCCCCATTAATTCATCACATCACATCCCACCCAAACACAAAACAGGTTTCATCACTTTTAAGTACCGATTGTTAGATTATTCTAAAGTCCATTTGAAAATCACAATATTTTGTTTGGACAGTCCAGGCCTATCACTCACAGAATGCTCTCTTGACTGGTCACACCATGACATGGTCAAGACAGAGGGGATGTAATGCATCTGTCCTAAAAAGAAAGGGTTTTGCTGGCTGGGAATGACCAACTCACTGGAATCACTGGAGCTGATGGAAATTGTTCACCAATATCCACAATTTAGGAGAAATTTGAACCTCAACAGCTTGAGAAGCTAGAACCAAATGAGGTATGCACAAATAGCAAAGATGAACTGGATATCTCAACATTTAGAAGAGTTAGAGCTGAAAGAAGTGGTTAGAAGTAGTACAAAATTGTGGGAATTTCAAATCGCAAACACTGAAATTTTAATTCTGATAAAAACAAGTCATTTACCACTTATATCTGCATGCCACCCATTCTGAGCATGAATTTTTACCTCGGCATCAGGGTTTTATGTGGCCAATGGCAACTTATGCCAAATGCTCAATAACATTGAATATGAGTGGTTTCAAGGGAGAAGCATTGTACATCTCATAATATAAAATGTTTATGATTGCCAGTTCTCTCTGGTTCTGTTCGGCAGTGGAATATGTTGCCATGGAGGGTGGTGGAGTCTCCTTCTTTGGAGGTTGTTAGGCAGAGGCTGGATGGCCATCTGTCGGAAATACGGTGATGGGCTTCCTGCATGGCAGGGGGTTGGACTAGATGGCCCTTGAGGTCTCTTCCAACTCTATGATTCTATGATCTATGATCTCCAAATTCCTCAATGTCTTGGGACCCTGGGATCTTTGCATGGCTCATCAAAGATACTTCCATGCTGGTTGGGTTTCTGGAAACTGCAATCCTAAAGGTAATTTCTCAAAACACTGAACTGCGTACAACTATACCAGTTTTTCCAGATGTTCTGCTAAGGAACAGACTCCTTCCTCCAAGTACTGTCAGTTAGTCAGGCACTGTTCAAACAGGTGTTCTTTTTCTTGGCAGTGATGCCTAACAGACGGAGCTCTGTGCTGTGATGGGTCCACCTGAGACTAAGAAAGGCTCATTTTGGACTTCAGGCAAATATGTTGCTCTTTGCCCAAAGGCACCTGCATTTTGTGTGGCTGGTTTTAATGGACTGCTTTATTATGTGGATGAAGTTTATTGCCCTGTTGTGTCTGGTTCCTTCAGCAGTTTTAATATCTTAATATTTGTTATTGAGTTTTTATTGTATTTTATTGTTTTAATGTAAGCTGCTCTGGAGAGTTTTTAACCAAAGGGGAACATCTAAATATTACAAAGAAAGAACAAAAGAGGAGCATCATGGCTAAGAAGCCAAGTTATGATGCCAGGAGGTGACAGTCCCTTAAGCCATCTTTGTCATAAGGTGGCTTTTAATCAAATTGTCATCTTTTGGCATTAGTATCCTGCCCCCAAAGAAAGCACTACAGACTAAACTGTCGATTTTGCATGGCCGTTGTAAGACATTACCAAGGCAATGTACAGTTGGACCCCTATATCCATGGGGGATTAGTTCCAAGCTTCCCTCCTCTGTAGATGGTGGAATCCATGGATAATAGCAAATGCTATACATTGCACGGTAAAAGAAAAACAAACCCAGAAACGTATATTTTCACCATGTATTACCAGAACTGGGCACTAGTGGGAGCCAGAGATCATGTTATGTATTCCTTGTCAGTCAACAAAAGTCCCTAACATGGTCTCTGGCTCCTTCTAGAATCAAATCCTGGTAAATGCATAGTGAAAATATATATTTCTAGGGTATTTTTCTTTTAATATTTTTAATATTCTCAGATCACAGATGACCCCACAGACACAGAGGTGCTATAGTATTGTGATGCACATTAAACATTTTAATCTATTATGTTTCAACCCAAGTATACCCATAGGCAGATCCTGGTGTGAGCAGGTGAAACATCCCTCCACAGCATTCCAGGTGACACTCTTACCTTTCCATAGAATAATCCCTTCATGGTTTGCAATATATACAACCACACTGTCTGTGGTTGTGTGCTTGGTTCCTCACCCCTCACCCTGGACCCTTAGTCCTCTGGCTATCCAAAGGCAGGCATGACAACAGAGTGACCTTGCTGCCAGATGAGTGGTATAAAATCCAATAAATAAATAAATATCTCAAGTTTATCTCATTATTATTCTCTCCTCCCTTTTGTCTGTACTAGAACTCATGCAGTCTCCAGAGGGTCCTCCATCCAAGATCTGACCTCACCCAGAATAGCATGATTTTTAAGATATCGGGACCTCTTAGGGCCTTTTCACACGACCCCTAAGATCCGCTGGCCACTTAAATTCGGACCAGGGATCTTGAGGGTTCGTTGCTCTTCCTGCATCCCCACCCCTCCGCACTTCCTTGATCCTGTCTGCATGAGGGGAGAGAGGAAGAAAGAGAGGAAAAAATGCAGGCTCACCTCCGAAGCCGGTCGAAGCCCCATCGTCCTGATTCCTTCTCTTCCTCTTTTTTTTTTGCCTCCCTCCCCTTCTCTTAAAGGGGTGGGAGGCAAAAAACAAAACAAAAAAACAAAAACAAAACAGAAGCGAGGAGAACCCCGCACTCACCAGATTAAATCCGGACCTGGGGATTTTCACCCTCCTAGAGCAGGTACAAGAAAAGTGTGCTGGGACGCACTTAGGTGGGGGTGGTTGCACTTAATTTCCTGCAAACTCCGGAGCTGGTGGGGAAACAATTGTAAGCTCCGGAGCTGGGAGCCATTTGCTGTGGAGTTTAGGGGTCGTGTACAAAGGGCCTTAGATGACATCTTGAGACCAATTTCAAAGCTAGCAGCATCAGTGAAAGTGAAAACAGGGTTAATGGCAAAGCAGAATGCCAGATTTAGAAGGCATCTAACGCCATTAAATCCAACCCTCTGTTAGTGCACGAATCCACAGCATCCCTGCCAGATGGCCATCCAACTTTGGTTTCAAAACCTTTGGTGAAGGCGTTTCCTACTATCCCCAAGAACCCACACCAGTGTCAATGACCTCTCACCAGGAGGGTCTCTAACATTTAACTAAGCTCTCCTTTCTTGCACTTCTGATACAATGGTTTGGGACCCAAATGTTCCCTCCTAATTTTGACAGCCTCAGAGAACATGTTTGATCCACCATCCATGGGACACCTGAAGGTGGCCATCCTTCAGGTGATCCACCATCCATGAGCTACCTGAAGGTGGCCATCATAGAATCTTGAAATCATGCAGATGGAAGGGACATTGGATGGATGCCATTAAAACCAACCCCCTGCTCAAGGCAGGAATATATGTCATCAACATAGATTTGACCAATAGTTGTCCAATTTTCTCTTGAATACCTCCAGCATGGGATTGCTCATACCAACCCAGAATCCTCTCTTCTTCAGGGCTAAATACATCTAGCCCAGTTCATTGTAGATCCTGGTTTCCCCATCTTTTTCTTTCTCAGTTTCTGGTCACTATCCTCCCTCCAGGCTGCAGTGCCCACAGTTGAGATAGGTCTCCAGGTGGACATGGTAGAATGAGAGGTGTGTTGGTCATTCCCTTGACCCGGGTGCTGTAACTTTTGTTGATGCAGCCTGGGGTTCCATAAGCAGGCATATCAAAAATCCACTTTTGTCTTGGTGCCAAAGGACAGGTTTCAAAACACTCAGATACATAACAGGCATGGACCATCAATATATCCAAGTGGAAAACTCTCTATCCCCTGTAAATTCAACAGATGTTCACTGAGGCTGCCAAAATATTCAGTCTCCAGTCATTTTCTTTCCCTCCGTCAAAGAAAACAGCTCCTACAAAGGTGGTCTGGAACTCCTCCTTCGCTCCTGGAAAGGGGGTAGAGAAGCTCAGCTGTTCCCTATGAAGATTACTTTGAAGAAAAACCAGGCAAGGAGGTTGCTAATTTCCTGGTTTATCACTTGGAATGAATTATTTAGAGGCTTGTGTGTGTGTGTGTGTGTGTGTGTGTGTGTGTGTGTGTGTGTGTGTGTGTGTGTGTGTGTGTGTGTGTGTGTGTGTGTTGCCAGCTCTTTCCCTTTTGCAAATGCACCATCTGGAAACACACCACGCACTTCTCACACTTCAGGCCATGATAGGAAAATTTTGCTGTTAATATCTTCAGCTAGCAGTTCTTAGAGAATGCCCGATTAGAACATGATTGGGGGTCTTCGTGTAGTGCTTGTCTTGGTCCTGGTCCATTCCACAGCCAGGCAGCGGTCAAGGGTCTGCACAACCTAAGTTGCAGAGGTGGAAAAGGAAAGATAAAGCTGTGTGTCATCAGCGTACTGATGACAGCAGGCTCCATAACTCCGGATGACCTCAGCCAATGGCCTCATGTAGATGTTAAAGAGTAGAGATGGGCACGACTCAAAAAATTTTTTTTCATTTTTTGTTTTTCGTTTAGGGGTCCGTTTCGGTTCATTTTTGTTTTTTGGGGTTTTTTTGCACATTTTTTGTTTTTTGTTTTCGTTAGGAAACAAAATGAAAAAACAAAATGAAAACGAAAAATTTTCATTTTGTTAGCATTCCTTTCAATGCAATGTGTCTGCCGTAATGAAAACGAAAAACACGGCAAAATTTTTCGTTTCGTTTCCGTTGTCGTTTTGCTTCCGAAAAATTTTTCGTTTTCGTTTTCATTGCAAAACGAAATGAAAAAAAAAAACGAAAATGAAAATTTTGATGAGTCGTGCCCATCTCTATTAAAGAGCATAGTGGATATCACTGACCCCTAGGGCACCCCACAGTGTCCAAGGGGCCGACAGAACACCCCCCCATCTCTACTCTCTGGACTCGACCACTGAGGAAGGACTGGAACCAGTGCAAAGTAAGACCCCACAACACCCGCCTCGGAGAGCCTGCCAGGAGGATACCGTGGTCAATGGTATCAACGACCGCTGACAAATCAAGAAGGACCAACAGGGTAGAACAACCCCTGTCGCCCCCCACCCCTCAAGAGGTCATCTTGCAATGCGACCATGGCCATCTCGTCCCCATGCCATGGCCTGAACCTGGACTGGAAAGGATCCAGGATATGATCTTCCTCCAGAAATGACTGGAGCCTAGTTGTGGCAACCCACTCAATAACCTTGCCCAAGAAGGGAACATTGGCTACTGGATGATAGTTACTTCTTTCTCTGTCTCTGTCTATCTCTCTCTCTCTCATGTTTCTCCATCATATCAGTTAAAGAGAGCAGAGAGATGTCCCAGGGAAAAAAAAAACCTTTCAATCAGAATGCCTGATTATAAGGGGAAGAATGTCTCACACTGTAATTAAGAATTAGGGAGAGATGAACCTATAATTACAGTGCCCAATCAAGGTGTCTTTGCGAGATTAGGAGACCTGGCTCAATTCCAAAGTTGCAAAGGAGCTGGATAGAATTCTTCACACTGGAGCCGAAGTGACTGGAAGCATCTTCCCCAAATAAGAACATAAGAAGAGCCCTGCTGGATCAGGCCAAAGGCGCATCTAGTCCAGCTTCCCAGATCTCACAGTGGCCCCACCAGATGCATCTGGGAGCGCACGAGACTAGATATCTGTCTCCTGATACCACTCCCCTGCATCTGGCCCTTGAACTACCCTGGTTTTAAGCCTGGAGATGACACATCTCCATCATGGTTTGTAACCTGTGATGGACTTTTCCTCCAGGAATCTGTCCAATCCCCTTTTGAAGGCATCCAGGCCAGATGCCATCACCACATCCTGTGGCAGTGAGTTCCATGGACTAACAACAGTCTGTTCTCAGTCTCCCAGCCCTCAATTTGAGTGGATGTCCCCTAGTTCTGGTATTTTGTGAGAGGGAGAAGAGTGTCTCTTTATCCCATGGGTGCCCAAACTTTTCGCAAAGAGGGCCACATTTGGTGAGGTGAAAATGTGCGGGGGGCTAATCATTCACCCTGTTGATACTCCTGGACCTCTCAGCGGCTTTCGACACCATCGACCATGGTGTCCTTCTGGATAGGCTGGCCAGGTTGGGAGTTGGAGGCACCGCTTTGCGGTGGTTCCGATCCTTCCTGGCTGACCGTGTCCAGAAGGTGGTGCTGGGGATAGTAGCTCTGCCCCTTGGCGTTTACGTCATGGGGTTCCACAGGGCTCAATACTATCCCCCATGCTGTTTAACATCTACATGGAACCGCTGGGAGAGGTCATCAGGAGGTTTGGGCTGAGGAGTCAGCAATATGCTGATGATACTCAGCTCTACCTCTCGTTCTCCACCAATCCAGGTGAGGCGGTTTCTGTTCTGAACTCGTGTCTGGGCCAGATAATGGACTGGATGAGGGTTAATAAATTGAAACTCAATCCAGACAAGACGGAAGTGCTGTTAGTGGGTGCTTCGTCAGACAGGCTAGAGGGCCACTTCCCTGTTCTGGATGGGGTTGCACTCCCCCTAAGGGACAGGGTCCGTAGCTTGGGGGTGCTCCTGGACCCCGGTCTAACTCTGGAAGCCCAGGTGGACTCGGTGGCCAGGGGTGCCTTTCTCCAGCTGCGGAATATATACCAGCTGCGCCCTACCTAGATGAACGGAGCCTCATGACAGTTACACATGCACTGGTAACATCCCGTATAGATTACTGTAATGCGCTTACGTGGGGCTGCCTCTGAAGACGGTTCGGCGATTGCAACTGGTTCAGAATCGTGCGGCACGGCTGGTGAGTGGTAGGGCCACCAAGGAACACATCACGCCGATTCTGTATAACCTTCACTGGTTACCAGTTGCTGCCCGAGCCCAATTCAAAGTGCTTGTTTTGACATATAAAGCCCTAAACGGCTTAGGACCTAGATACCTGAAGGACCGCCTCCTTCCATATGAACCTACCCGGCAATTAAGATCTAGTCAGGGAGCCCTCCTGAAAGAGCCATCCCTTAAGGAGGTGAAGGGGATGGCTTGCAGGAATAGGGCTTTTTCAGCAACTGCCCCCAGACTATGGAATACCCTCCCATATGAGACTCGCCTGGCACCGACGTTGCTAACATTTCGGCGCCAGGTAAAAACCCTCCTATTCCAAAAGTTTTTTAACTAATGATTGTGGGCCCTGATGGCAATTTTAGTGGTGTGTTTTTAATGTATTGTATTTATTGCATCTACATGTTTTATTGTTTTAATTTTATTGTATTTGATGTTTTAACTGTTTATTCTTATTGTGAGCCGCCCAGAGACCTTTGGGTAGTGGGCGGCATACAAGCTAAATAAATCAATCAAATCAAATCAATCAATTTGGCCCCTGGGCCGGAGTTTGCACAAGCCTCTAGAACATGCGGGGGGGGTGCTGCTGCAGCAATGGAGCCAGATGGCAGGTAAGCCAGGCAGGTGGCTAGGGGTGGGGCAGATGGAGGCAGGGAGTGCAGGCAAACCATCAAACTGCAAGCGAACGTCTCCACCCAGTATGGGAAGGAGCCAGCTGGTGGGGATGCATGACAGGCTGAGCCTGTGGGGGGAGAGGCTGTGGGCCGCTTGAAATTTGAAAATGGGCCGCATTTGGCCCCTGGACCGGACTTTGGACATGCCTCCTCTGTCCACTTTACTCATGCCCTGCATTGGTTTTTTTATGTCTCAATCATATTTCCCCTTAGGTGTCTTTTTTCCAAACTAAAGATCCCCAAATGCTGTAGCCTTTCCTCAAAAAGGAGCCCCCAGCCCAGGAATCATTTTATTCACTCTCTTCTGCACCTTTTCCAGTTCTACTATGTCTTTTCTGAGATCTGGTGACCAGAATTGTACACAATACTCCAGGTGCAGCCTTACTATCGTTTTGTATAATGGCATTATAATGTTGGCTGTTTTATTTTCATCCCCCTTTTGATAATCCCTAGCATGGAATTGGCCTTCTTCACCGCTGCCACACATTGGGTAGACACTTTCATGGAGCTGTCCACCAACACACCAAGATCTCTTTCCTGATCCATCACGGATAGCTCAGAGCCCATGAGCTGATAGATAAAGTTTGGATTTTTTTGCCCCAAATATGCATTACTTTACATTTTGCTGCATTGAAATGCATTTGCCATTTGGCAGCCCATTCCCCCAGTTTGGAGATATCCCCCTGGAGCTCTTCACAATCTTCCCTGGTTTTTACTACACTGAAAAGTTTTGTGTCATCCACAAACTTGGCCACCTCACTGCTTATCCCTGTCTCTAGGTCTTTTATGCTTTCTGCCATGAGCAAGGCTCAAGCTGGTGGCACCCTGGCTCTGGCCACTTTCTTTAATACATAAGAACATAAGAACATAAGAAGAGCCATGCTGGATCAGGCCAAAGGCCCATCTAGTCCAGCTTCCTGTATCTCACAGTGGCCCCAACAGATGCGTTTGGGAGCTCATGAGACTAGATCTCTGTCTCCTGATAGCACTCCCCTGCATCTGGCCCTTGAAGTATCCCGGTTTTAAGCCTGGAGATTACACATCTCCCTCACGGTTTGTCACCTGTGGTGGACTTTTCCTCCAGGAATCTGTCCAATCCCCTTTTGAAGGCATCCAGGCCAGATGCCATCACCACATCCTGTGGCAGTGAGTTCCACAGACTAACAACGCGCTGGGTGAAAAAAATATTTGCTTTTGTCTGTTCTTACTCTCCCAGTCCTCGATTTGAGTGGATGTCCCCTAGTTCTGGTATTTTGTGAGAGGGAGAAGAGCTTCCCTCTATCCACTTGACTCATGCACTGCATTATTTTGTACGTCTCAATCCTATCCCCTCTCAGGCACCTTTTTTCCAGACTAAAGAGTCCCAAATGTTTTAGCCTTTCCTCATAAGGGAGGTGCCCCAGCCCAGTAATCATTTTAGTTGCTCTCATCAGAGGATGATGCAGAGGAGCAAGGACAGCACAAGGCTTGGAAAGGTTCCCTGCCTCCCAAACAGACTCTGTAAAGAAGGGTGCTGGAAGGCTGTTCCCCAGAAAATATGGTGGCTGGCTATGGTGCTTTATCACTGCACCTGGTGCTCTCAAGCAGAATATGACCTCAGGTTATACCTTTCTAGAACACCCACAAAGAAAGGAACAAAGATCTTTGAAGCCCAAAATAAGCTTTCATCCCAATGACCTGTGGAAGAAAAGAAAACCTTCTGCTGAGCCAAGCCAAGGATTGATCCTTGCAACAAAATTCCCTGCTCATCATAGGATTATTTCCCCCCCCTTTCTTTTACTCCAGTAGTTCTCCATTCTTGGAATTCTGCCCAGTGGACCTAGTAAGGGCATGGCCATCCTAAAAACAACACCTAGTGTAACTAAATAGACCAATTCGGGAATGGCAGTCTCCACCGCATTGGGGGCAGATGTATTCTGTTTCTTGCCCGGTCCTTGAGTTCCGTTCTTTCTGTGCCTGCTCTGCCTGTTGGACAAATGCCTCTTCAATTTTATGTAGACCATGCTGTATCTCTTGCCTCCAGACAGTGCGATCGGAGGTCAGGGTTTCCCATCTGTTGAGGTCTATTCCCAAGGCCTTCAGGTCCCTCTTACAGATATCCTTATACTGCAGCTCTGGTCTCCCTCTGGGGCACTTTCCTGCACTAGTTTTCCATATAGAAGATCTTTTGGGATCCGGCCGTCATCCATTCTCACATGTCCAAGCCAGCGTAAGCGTCGCTGTTTCAATAAAGTGTACATGCTAGGGATTCCAGCTCGATTCAGGACTATGCTATTTGGAACTTTGAGCCTTTTCACACGACCCCTAAGATCTGCTGGCCACTTAAATTCAGACCAGAGATCTTAGGGGTTTGTCGCTGTTCCTGTGTTCCCACCGCCTCCGCACTCCTGGCTGCTGTCTGCATGAGGGGAGGGAGAAAAAAGGAAGAAAAGAATGCCGTTCACCTCCGTTCTGCCATCTGGCCTTGCTCCCAGGACTGCATTCAGATCTCTTAAAGGGGCGGGGGAGGCAAAAAGAACAAACAGAAGAGAGGAGAGCCCGGCACTCACTACATTACATCGGCATCAGGAATTTTCACCCCCGGAGAGCAGGTACTTGAAAAGTGCGCTGGGACGCGCTTAGGTGGGCATGGTCGCACTTAATTTTTTGTAAACTCCGGAGCTGGTGGGGAAACAATTTAAAGCTCCGGATCTTTGTTGTGCCAGGTAATGTTGAATATTTGTCTAAAACAGCACATATGGAAGGTATTAAGCTTTCTTTCCTGTTGGGCATAGATGGTCCAAGACCCGCTGCAATACAAAAGTGTGCTCAGTACACAAGCTTTATAGGGCATGACCAGAAGGGTGTCAATGGAGGTGTTCCTTGGCCTAAGTACTGTTATGGAACCAAAGACCTCCTGGATCAGGACAGTCCCGCAACTAGGGTCTATGTCACCCAGGGCAAACATGGGTTCCACAACCTCAAAGTTAGTGAGGGAGGTGTGTTCTGTCTGCAAATACTATTTTTTTTTCATTTTGGTGCCCCTCCAGTATGGCCCCCAAGGTACATGTCTTTCTGGCCCCCATTCCCTAGTTGTTGCCCCATACCAGGAGGCCAGTGAACATCAAGTGTGAACAACCTCCTAGTTCCAAGACCCATCAACTAAAAGAAATATGAGGAGGCCCTAAGCCTACGTTTAGCCCTGTGGAGCTCCCTGCGTCTTTGGGGCCTCCATTGTCTATGGCGCTGGCATCCCACACTCAGCCATGCACCTGCCACAATATCATAGGGATATCATGGCCAAGCAAAGTCCTGAGATGGTTCTTAGGGCTGGTTGAAATGGCTTTCCGTCGTCCGCTAGAGGAAGTGGCTCCTTCAGAGCTTTGCTCCTAGTTGATTTCTCCAGCACCCCGGCAGCTTCAAGTTGCCTCCAGCTCAGAGAGTATGGCCGTTACTTCACGAGCCGTTCGCTTTGCAGCTAGCCTTCTTTTCTGTCCGAATCGATCGTTTTAGTCCGCACGCCCCTCCATTTTAGCTTTGGTGCTGCCCCGACCACTCCCCCTTAACCGTGCTCCAACCGGGGTGAGTGGTGCCCCTGGCTGCTGCCGGGAATCTTTTCGCTTCGCATCTTGCTTCGCTCCCAACGTGACGTGTGGGCTCGGTTTTTGGCTTTTATTTCAAGTTTTTTTAAAAAATATTCAAACAGGGATATCGATGCATCACTATATCGTTTCATCGCTTTGCGCTGTTACTTCCTCGCTCAAGTAGCGGCGGCGGCGGCGGCGGCGGGAGCAGGAGGAGCCGCTGCCGCCTCGCCCGGCCAGAGCAGGGCACCCGGGGCAGGCAGCATGCAAGCGGCGGAGGGCGGGCGGCTGTGCCATGCGGGGCTCCCCCCGAGTAGCGGCAGCGGCGGCGGCGGGGGGCTGCCAATGAAGCCAGGAAACAGTTGAAATCAGTAGAGCCATTGCAACTGACAGTCCAGCATCAGTGCATCGATACGCCGTCGGTAGGAATTTTTTTAAAGGACGGATGGGAAATAACAAACGTTGAAAAGTGGCATGCGAATGCGAAGGGAGCACGTGAGGTTGTGCTCGAATCGGTCCTAAAACTGCAGCTCGTGAGTACTGAGAAACAGGGGCGGGAGCGAAGCAAGAACATGTGACCGCCACGTGACCGCCTCCGAATTCAAATCGAAGGCAATATCGCTGCGGAGCGCCGCACCTCGTGAAGTAAGGGCCTATGTGGACAAGTCAGGAATATGAAAAGCAGGCTGGTATTGCTAGGGAGAGAGAAATCCCATAGGATCAGAGGCCCCATTGCCTGACTGGCAAAGCTGGTCACCAAGTTATTCCATTCCCATGAAAACATAGCATTCTAAACGCCACACTCGAGGTTTTTATTTTTATTTATTTATTTATTTTTGCATTTATATACCGCTCCCATGTCCCAAAGGAACTCCGGGCGCTTCACACAAAAGGCTAAAAACGAACATCAGTAAAAACAGTATAAAATAGCACTGGGCAAGAGGCAAAAACTAGACAACCATGGGGGGGAAATGACCCCCCCCCCAAAAAAAACCCTCCTGGTACTGCATTAGCAATCGCCAAAGGCATCCCTGAAGAGCCAGGTTTTAAGGGCTTTCCTAAAAGAAGTCAGTGAGGGAGCCTGGTGTATCTCACCGGGTAGCTTGTTCCAAAGTGATGGACCAGCCACCGAGAAGGCCCGCTTCCGAGTTACTACTCTATGGGCCTCTCTGAAGGTGGCCACCCGGAGAGAGAAAGCCATTGAGGATCGTAGGTGAGATGTCAAGGGATTGTTGTGGTCTGCCGCTATTCAATGTGTTTTGAATACAGTAGGACTGCCAGATTCATGGGAGATTTGTTCCAAGCCCCGCCCCAGTGGATGCGGATAAATGTGGACCTATTGAATGCTACACATTGCATGGTCTCTGGATTCCTCTAGCAGCCACTTCTGAGAAATAACCCCTGGAAAAACCTATAAATACTGTATGTATTTCTGAGGGTTTTTTTTTTTTAATCTAGTATCTTCAGGCAGTGCAATCAGTGGATATTGAACCTGCTGACAGGGAGGTTTTTCTTTATTTTCAGTATAGTTTTTAACACATTACTTGTTTAATTGTCTTTAAAATACAGTGGACCCTTGTATATAGCAAGCAGTTTGTTTAACAGAAAAATCCGCTTAAAGGAAAAAATTTCTGGAGATTGGGGGAAATCGCTGAACAGAATTGCCTGTGAGGTGAATCCATACAACAGAAAAATGGTCGGATTAGGGATTAATCCGTTTTCCCATTCCTATGGGAAATTTGTACAAAGGAAAATTTGCTTAACATAATTTCATTTGGAACGAATTAATTCCTTTATACAAGGAATTATATAACATATGGTCTGTATAACATAAAATCTGTGCAACATAAAAAAATCCAGAGATAGGGGAAATTTGCTTAACAGAATCCCCTAAGGGGCAAATCCATACAAGATAAAAATGGTCGTGGTTAGGGATTACTCTGTTTTCCATGCATTCCTATGGGAAATTTGTATAAAGGAAAATTTGCTTAACATAGTTTCATTTGGAATGAATTAATTCCTTTATACAAGGTACCACTGTACTTGTGTGTGTGTGTGTTGCATCGTTACAGTCGTGACCATCTCTTCGTGGCCCCATGTCCATGGAGTTTTCTTGGCAGGAATACTGGAGTGGCTTGCCAGTTCCTACTCCAGGCACCTACAGCACCTGGTATTCCCTGGTGGTCTCCCATCCAAGTACTAACCAAGCCCAACCCTGCTTTGCTTCCGAAATCAGGTGAGATCAGATGTGCTTAGGACATCTAGGCAACTTATTTATATACTTACGGTGTCTTTTTAATGATGTAAGCCACCTTGGGTACTTTTAGGGAGAATGGTGGGGTAGATGTGTTTTAAACAAACAAGCACACCCTAATAGTCCAGCACAGGGAGAACAAGCCAGATATATAAAATAATTGATGACCTGGTCTCAGCACAAACTATATGCCAGAGTGATGGAAAACTAAATGAGCAGCACCTAAAGTACCATTTGTATGTGAAAGTGTAAATTTTAAGGAAACCCGTGTATTTATTTATTTATTTAAGAAAAGAATTGGTTGCAGATGTACTTCCTGTAGAACAAGTGCATAATGCATGCCTGGCAAGCTGTAAAATCACAAGCGACTTGATTTCTGTTGTAAATGAAAGCAAAACCTTTTCAGGATATAAACTGCCTCTGCTTCCAATAGCTATTTTATTTTCTTATGTCACACATAATGTTTTGCTTGGAGCCTTAGAAATGATTGTTCATTTTGACTGCTGCTTTTATGGCTCTATATGTTTCAGATAGGGGAGGGGGGAGATTAATGCCCTCTTACTGTTGATGAATGGCTTTGGAGGTTCGGGGACACCGAAATAGCATATTTATTTAAAAACATTTATGCCTCGCCCTCTCTCCAAGGCGTTACCAGCAAAGTCAATCGCTAAACAATTAAAAGCACCATTCCCTTTTGCAATGTAATTTAAAACACAAGAAACCAGCAGAAGAAAATCATAAGGCAATACTAATCAAAAGGAATGGGGAAGAATTATAGCTGGCTGCACTTAGTAATACACTCCAAATAAAGAAAGAAAAAAACCATAGGGCAGAATTTGATAGGATTTACATTACATCACGTAAGCTGGCAATTGTGTTAAGATCTTGCCAGTCTTGCTGGTTGGCTGTCCCATTGATTGGTGGGTGGGTGGGTGGGTTGGCTGCTGGGTGGATTTACAGTAAAACATTTTAAACTGCTCTCTATCACAGGATCTCATGGCTTTATTAATGATGATTATGATCATCATCTGATGAAGGTCTGATGAACTGGATTTGTCCATGAAAGTTCACATTTGAGAGAGAGAGAGAGAGAGAGAGAGAGAGAGAGAGAGAGAGAGAGAGAGAGAGAGAGAGAGAGAGAATTTGCTATTGTCCACAGTTTTCAGGATCCATGGTGGTCTGTGCTTGGAACCAGTCCACAGAGGATATGGGGTCCTATTGCATTTCTACTCCTGGTATTGCTCCTGCTTCATGTTAGTCCTATATTTATTACCATAAGTTGCAGGTGACTGGCGTGGCACGGCTGCCACACACCCCAGGTGATGGAATGATGGAGCTCCTCCCTTCAACTACCAGTCACCTCTGATTCCTGGCCCCCAGTTCATTTTTCAGTTCTCTCTCTCTCTCTCTCTCTCTCTCTCTCTCTCTCTCTCTCTCTCTCTCTCTCTCTCTCTCTCTCTCTCTCTCTCTCTCTCTCTCATATTTTTTTTTGTTTTCACCTATGAATGTGGTGGTGGTGATGGTGGTGGTGTTATGGCATCAAGTCAATTCTGCCTTATGATAACCCTTTTCAGGATTTTCCAGGTAAGAAAATACTCAGAGGTGGTCACCCCTTCTTCTAGGGGCATTTCATCTGGGACTGTGGAGCTTGCCCAGGGTCACCCAGGCTGGCTGTCCTCTCTGGAGGCCCAGTGAGGGAACTGAATCAGATGCATGAACCATTGAGCTATTCAGCCCTCTTAATCCGGTGCCGTCAAGTTGCCTTTTCGAGGTTTGCCAGGTACACAAGATGCTCACCAGCGGTTCAGCCCTTCCCTTCTTCCAACGGAGTCTTTGGGATACTGCAGTTTGCCCAAAAGGCCTTGCAGGCTGGCTCCCCCACCCCCACCCCACTCCCCCAGGAGATAACATGGGGGTTTTGAACTCCCAGCCTCTGGCTCCGCAGCCAGAGACCTCAACCACCGAGCGATCCACCCAGATTTAAAAGATGCTAAGAGACATCTCATTCTTTGTTGCTGTTTTTTTAAAAAGAAAAGATGTTTAAAATAATTTATAACCAAACAGTTTGAAACACATTAAAACATTAAAAACACAGCATGGGAAAAACCTCCACAGGCCCTGAACCTCACCCTCCAAAGGCTGTAATAGATATGTTTTGACTAGGTGCCATGATGGTGCACACTTATTGTGCCAGCGGGGGGGGGCAGGTTTTCTACACCCAGGGTGCTATGGCCCTCCCCTCTCTGCATCTGCATAAGGAAACTTTCTCAGTGGTGCCCCATGGAGGAGGGCTTCCAAAGCTGATATTAGAAAAGGGGAAGTTTGAGATAGGGAGTAGGGCTTTTTCAGATTTGCCTGGGTAGCACCCTCCTGGATACAATCAGGTGCCGGACAAGCAGCTGGGAAAATGCAACAGTGACATGCCCAGTTCCCCCGCCTCCCCGTGTGTGTGTGCAGGATTCAACGCTCTGGTTTTCAGCCTTAAACAACCCTTAGATTGAAACATGGGTCTCTTTCCTTTTTGTTATAAATTGGAACAATGGGTACCACGCAGTCTGCCCACATCTCTTGCCGGGAGCAATATAGAGGAGATATTGATTGAATTACATCCTACTTAGTTGTGGAGGGGGAAACGAGACCATCTGAACAAATTAACATGCAGGAAATGAAACCATCTCTTTATTCTTCAGTGACAAGTGTTTGCTTTTTCATTTGTTTACACACACACTTATAGACATCTACACAGAGGTTTATATGCAGAAAGAGCGGGGTGGGGTGGGGGAGACTGGGAGGTAAACTTTCTCATCCCTGGATTCTCAGGCATAGCTTGAGTGCTGGCAATTTATTGGAATGAGGAGCATTAATCTTGAGTTCAAAGGAGAAGCTTTAGCCCAGACCTTACTTACACCCAGTATGTGTTGAAGAATTTTGCATTGCTGGTTAAATCCCTCTAGCTTTGCACAGCAGAATTGCAGGGATTCACGGAGCAGGAGATCTCCAAGTTCCCCAGAGCAGACCACCCATTTTCTCATCAACTGGCACTTACAGCCTCTGAGACACCACTAGGAAAAAGAATTAAATGGCTTCTTTACTTCCGGTTATGAACAGATCAAACAGCAAACTGACGTACATGACTGCTTTCAGCAACAGACCTCCAGAGACTTCAGAAAGGATGAGAGAGCACTGAACAGAAAGGTGGGGCTCTCTTTGAATTCAGGAAGGAACCATTGGTTAGGGCTGGATAGATCAACCAGAATTAAGAAGAAAACCCCTCCCGCAAAGTGGTGACAGATGGTCCATGGCCCAAAAAGTCATCCAGACCATCAGTCTCTTCCCAGGAATGATCAATCAGGTAAGTACTCCATGGAAGTGTGACACCACTCATTCCTCCAGAGGGAGTCACCCAAGTAACTGGCAGATTTAAGATACCTTGACAAGCCCCAGTGTACCTACAAAGGTTTGAATTGGGATCATGCCTCGGGCATCCATAACAGGTATCAATAAATAGCCCGGGGCTTATGACAATAGCTTTGTGCACCCTGTATGGGTTCGAAAACAGACATCTGTTTGGAAGCTTTGCAACTGTCTGATTTGAAGGAAAGTAAACCACCACCACCCCAAAAGTTGTGCAGCTCTCCAAAGCTCCACAACTTTGACTGGGTGGAAACATGCATAGGCTGTAGCAAGGCGTGTCCATCCAATGCAATGCCTGAGGATAACTTTTTTTGTAGCAAAAAGGAGAGGGAAAATTGAAAACTGCTCTTTTGGGTAGTTCTAGTAAACTGATTCCTATCACACCACCTAATGCAAGAATGTTCGTGTTAATAAAATTATAGCTACTCATGATAATTCACTCTTATTTCCCACTGTATCAATTCTGATCTTTCCTGCTTCCTTTCCAAGTAAAACTGCATTTCACACATCTGAGGAATGTAGCTTGTTTTTCTTCTGCAGAACCTCACACTATAACCAACCTATAGTTGATACGCATAATCAAGTTGTTTCTGACTTAACCAAGACCCTATAAATTAATGTCCTCTGAAAAACTGTAGTAATAACCACCTTTCTTAGCTTGGGGGCACTAAAAGCCCTGGCTTTCTTTTCTGAGTCAGTTCATCTCACATGAAGTCTTCCTCATTCCCTGCTGTGTCCAAGCTTTCCTAGCAGGGTTGACTTTCTTGTGATGAGTGAGACATATTTGCATCTAAAATGTGTTCAGGCTTGATTTGATGTGGATCTCTAGAGCCCTAATGAAACTATTATAGCAAGTCTTGAATGAATGTGACACAGCTCTTTGCTATTCCAATGGCTAGGAAAGCTCCATGATGTGGTTTAATAGCAATATCTGTCTTCCAGATCTTTCTTTGAGGGTGAGATTCTGAACAGACATACAGTATGTCTACAGAAGTTAAACATTGATCTGAGCCTTGGTACACAATGCACCTGCAGGACTCCTCTGCACTGAAAGTGCTGTGCTCTCCTGCATCTCCTTCCCATGCTAACAAGAGTGCGCCTGCCAAGGAGACTCATTCTCTCCAAGTCTGATGCCCTCAGAATTGAAGAAGGGCCTTGTTATAAGTTTATTTGGAGTAAAATGCCACCTGCTCTTAATCTGGCTAGGGAAAGCTGAATGCAGTAGGGAAGGAGGAAGGCCTAACATGAGATGGAACCACTCAAAAAGCATGGGGTCTTGTAGTTCACGCCTTTGTTTCCTTGGCTTTGTGTTTGGCCCCCAAAGGTTTAGTATCAGCTTCATTTGCATTCTGATTCCTCGGACAGGGAGGCTGAGTACTGGCATTATGAGAAGAAGCATAGAAAATTTTGTCTAACCATAGTAAGTTTTAGCATATCCAGCAGTTCTTTACCATTGTGCAGTACTGCGCAATACTAACAAGAGTTAGCATGAGTGCTACTACTGATACCTATGGATGATCCTCTGCAAGAATCACCTTCCATTAAAACTACTAGCCCATAGCTTCACATCCAGGAATTCCTCCAAGGACCAGTTCTCATTTGTTGATGCCAAAGAGTATGACGTCTTCTTAGATTCATTTCTCACCACTGATACTTCCGTGGGTGTCAGTGCTTGAGGTCCAGGTTCTTGGACAGAGCATATCTTCCTGGAGGTACATCTGTGGAGATTCTCAGTCATCCAGGTGAGGTTATCTGGAAGTTGAGTCGTGGCAACTGGACTTCTTTTCTTGTGGGATTAAAATGTTTTGCAACTCATCCAAGTAGCTTCTTCTTCCTGGTGGCATTGTTCCCAGCTTCCCTAGCCTACACCAGTGTTTTTCAACCTTTTTTGGGCAAAGGCACACTTGTTTCATGAAAAAAATCACGAGGCACACCACCATTAGAAAATGTTAAAAAAATTAACTCTGTGCCTATATTGACTATATAAAAAGTAATTTTTCAATTTTTCCCACGGCACACCAGGCAACATCTTGCGGCACACTAGTGTACCGCGGAACAGTGGTTGAAAAACACTGCCCTACACAACCCCGCTTCCATTGTCAAAGTCTGCCACTGAAGGAGTCCCTGGGGGTGGGTGGGGGGAGACAATAGTGCTAGGAAAAGTTGAAGAACTAGAAGAGGAAGACTTAACAAGGTTGGACTGACTCCATAAGGGAAACCAATGCTCTTTCTTAATAATAATAATAATAATAATAATAATAATAATAATAATAATAATAATAATAATAATAATAATAATAATAATAATAATAATAATAATAAATTTATAGCATCTTTATAAATCAGAAACAACTGGGCAACAACAAATCCCAGGGGGTACTAGCCACCCACAATTGTATGGCTGATGCCCCTGTGTCTGTTTGTGCACCTGCCCATCTGCCTGTCCTTTTACTGCTGGGAAGCTCAGTGGTTTAAAACTCTGTGGATCCAGAGGTTAGGAGTTCGATTCCCCCATGGTGCCTCCTTGACAGGGGCTGGGCTGGATGATCCACAGGGTCCCTGCCAGCTCTGCAGATCTAAGATTTTCGGGGAAGGGGGAGGGGGAGGAATGTAACTTCCCCGCCAATGATAGCGTGTCGTTTGATAGTAACACCACATTCCGCCACCGCAGCGTTTCCCTCTGTGTTTCTCTTGGAAAGGATGCGTTTGCGCCTGGTTTTCATTCCAAGCCACGCGCCTCTCTCTCTCTCTCTGTTCCCAAAGGCGTCCATCCACGTACCCTGCTGGGCTGGCACTGGGGCGTTTCGGAAACGTTCCGTGTTCTGGCGACTGGCGGGGAGATCACATCAGCCAGGGGGGTCCTCTGAAGATGGCGGGGGTGGGGGTGGGGGAGGAGAAACAAAGCTGGATTTACAACAGAAAGACCGAGGACGGTTTCCCTGCGCAATAGCCCTCGGGGACGCCCCGGAAAAGAAGCCTCTTAAGCGCCCCGCGTCTACTAAATCGGGGCCGCCGTGCACCCGCAGCCCCTTGGCTGAGCCTGAATCCCTCTCTTAGGAGAAGGTTGCTACAGGGGCGCGGATCCAAAGAGGAAAGCAAGGGGGGGAGAGACTTCTGGAACGCGCGGGGTGGGGTGGGGTCCCGAAGCCTTCTCCAGGGAGGGTGCCCCTTCTCGCCTAGATCCCCGCTCCGGCGCCTGGGAGTCCCTCTCGGTTCCCAGTCGTGCGCCGGCTCTCCTCGCCTCCCCCTTTAGGTGGCACCGTCCCTCCAGGAATGAGCGCGCCGCCTCGGCCAGAGCTCCCGCGGAGCGCCCGGCTGTCGCCGCTGCAACCTCGTCTCCGCTCTCTTGCGTCCTTTCCCCCGCAGGACCGTGGAGTGTTGTTTGCCGCTGGGGGAGGGCGGGGGTGTCCTAATTCTCCCCCATCCCCAATTTCATTGTAAACCGCCCAGAGTTCCGCTTCGGAAGATGGGCGGCATATAAATAAATAAATAAATAAATAAATAAATAAATAAATAAATAAATAAATAAATAAACAAACAATCCTTTTCTCCGTCTCGGGTCCGCAAAAGCGGCGCGCTTGGAGGCGAACTCTTCCTCTCCATTCTGGGAGAAGGGCTGAGGCTGAGCTCCCAGGACGACCGCAGGCGGAGGAGTGGGTGCTCCGGAGGGCACGATCCTAGCGTGGAAGAGGAGACCAAAGTTGCCCGCGCCTCCCTCAGCTTGCCCGGGGAGCATGTAGGGTCCCCCTTTCCAGGGCGCAGAGAAGGCACCCTGCTGCTCGTGCCACGCGCTCCTTCGCCAGAGCGCACGGCGGCCACTCCCTCCTTCCCTCCGTCCCCTCCCTTCCCCTCCCTCCTCCAGCCAGTAAATCCGATGTAGGCCGATTCCTCTCACGTCAAACCACATGATCCCATAAAACATTCATCACCTTTCGGTCCCTGCCGCTCCAGCAACCCGAAGCGCGGCCGCGTCGCCCGAGCCTCCGGTCTCAGGAAAGGAGGAAGGGATTGTTTTTAAGAGGAAGAGGAAAAGGAGGAAGCCCGCCGCTTCCCTCCTTGCCCAAATCGGCTGCTTCGGAAAGCCGGCGGCGAGAGCTCCGAAGGCGACCGGGACCGCAGCCCGCCTGCGTGGCACCTGCGGCGGCCAGCCTGGCTGCCGAGGCGAGGAAGGAGCGAGCCGTGTCCCGCCGCGCCGCTCTCCTCTCGCCTGGATGCGGGCTCCGGCCGCGGGACTGCTGCGCGTCCGGGGCTCCAGGAGCCAGCCGGGCACGACCGGCACCGCCGCCGCCGCTGCTGCCGGCAGAGGGTGCCGCCGCCTTCTCCCCATCCGCGGCCGCGGCCGTCCACTCCGCCGCCGCCTCCCTGTCCCCGCGCTCGGGGGGAAGTTTGCATGAGGCTCCGCCGCCGCCGCGCCACCTCGGTGCCCCGGCAGCCGCGCCGCTTTTGGGAAGGATTCGCGCCCCGTTGCCCGCCGCCCGGACGAGCGCTGCCCGAGTCCCTAAAATGAAGGAGGCCATCGCGGAAGGTAAGCGGAGCGCGGAGCAGGCAGGAGCCGCAGACCAAAGGCGACCCGCCAACCGAAGAGTGGCTGGAAGCCCCTCGGAAGGTACAAGAGGGCTCCGATCAGGGCGATCCTGTTGGAAGGGGGGGGTGCGCAGGAACCCAGAGACGGTTCGCCTCGAGGTTGGATCCGGCTGAAGCGCTGCGCAGGAGGGAAGGGAGAGGTTTTGACTAGCTTTCGGGGCTACAAAGTGGAACAAAGATTCCCCCCCCCTCTGTTTCGAAGTGGTGGGGGGCAGGAGGACAGCTGACGGGCTGGACCGCGCCTTTGGAACTCCCCCCCCCCCACAAGGTGCATCCCACCCGCGGGACAGCGCTTGGCGCAGAGGTCGGCCCTGGTTTTTGGACAAGACACCGGCGCTTCGCGCGCCGCGGTGGGACGCGTAGACGGGAGAGCGCCTGGCGCGCCGGCTGCCCGGGCTTGGAGCGGTGTTGCGGGGGATGCCACTGCAGGGGCGGGCGCTTTTGTTTGTAGGGGAGTGCTGAGAAGGGAGAGGGGAGTGCGAATTGAACCTTGTGCGGGGTGGGGTGTGTGTGTGTGGGGGGGAGCGCTTTCTCTCACTGTAAAGATTGGCGAAAGAGCCCCTGGCTGGCCTGACCTACCAAGCGCGAGCCCCGGTTCCCAAGTGTTGTCGTCGGAGGACTTTTCTTCCCGTGTTTGTTCGTGTGAACGGCTCTTGGGTGTCACTTTTGTGGAAGCTTCTCGGTTGGGGAACCTCCGTCGGTAAAGGGGGGTGAGATTGGACCCCCCCTTTTAATTTTGTTTCCAGGGAGGGGGGGCGCGCTCTAGGGTGGGCAGGGCGTGCAGACGGAAGGGAGACCTCCCCTCCCTTCCCTGCGCGTACACACCCTGCGCTTCCCACACCTTCAACAGCGCCTCCCAGAGGCATCGGGGCTCCGCGGCTCCAGCAGGTATCTGCAGAGGTAGCGCAGCCCAGCAGGAGTGGACACTGGTGGACTTGGGATCACCCACCCACACCCCGCCGCACGCACGCAAACCTTGAGGCGGGCCACCTGTCCGGATCCACCTCATGTACCAGTGGCCCCTTTGCCTCCCTTCTCGTCTTTCTGGCGATCCATCCAAGGTCTCCGCGGCGGATGGGGTCCAGCTTGGGCGAGGAGTGGGTGTGCTTTGAGGGGATTTCCTTGCTTTGAGCCCCTTGCTGTCTCGGCTCTCAGTGCGATGGGTAGGTTTTTTTAAAAAAATCAATTCCATCCTTTTTAAAATGAGGGAAGGCAGCGGCGGATGGTTGCGCGTCCTCAGATCTTGGACTTCAGAGCAGAGCGTTGGGGGAGATGCCTCAATGTGGTCAGGGAGGGCTGTGTCTCCAAAGAAAACACACACACACACACACACACACACACAGAGAGAGAGAGAGAGAGAGAGAGAGAGAGAGAGAGAGAGAGAGAGAGAGAGAGAGAGAGAGAGAGAGAGAACTATGCCCTCTACCTGGCTCCTGCATGACAGGGCGGGTCATTCTCTTACCTCTCCCTTTATCTCACCAAAGTTTCTTGATGTTTTCAGAGGGTTTATTTCACATCTCCATTCTGTGCTATTTGAAAACCTCCCTCCCACCATCCTGGCATTTTGTCTTCTACAGAACAATTCTGTTGGCCACTATGATTTTCTAAGGTGGGAACTACTGGGCCATTCCTCCTGTAGATTCCAAATGTTCTGCAATGTGTGTGTGTGAATATGCCCCCAGTGTGCCTGTTATGAAGAGCGGCTAGTGCAGGGTTGGCGAACCTATGGCACGGGTGTCAAAGGTGGCCCTCGGAGCCCTTTCTGCGGGCACCCAACCTTGCCCCTTCACAGCCACATGTACTCAGGTTAAATGGCTGTATTGGCACTTGGCAAAAAAAAAATAGTGGTTTTTGAATCACAGTTTGGGCACTCGGGCTCTAAAGATTCGCCATCACTGGGCTAGTGTCACCCATGATGGCAGTGGAAAAAGGGGCTGGGGTGGGAAAGGAAATCTCTCTCTCTCTCTCTCTCTCTCTCTCTCTCTCTCTCTCTCTCTCTCTCTCTCTCTCTCTCTCTCTGTGTGTGTGTGTGTGTGTGTGTGTGTGTGTGTGTGTGTGTGTGTGTGTGTGTGTGTGTGTGTGGTATGCAGGAGGGCAGCCTCTAGGAGGTGCGTGAAGCCAAGCTGATCTACAGCATCCTTGCTTGCTCCTCCGTTTTAAGGCGCTTCAGCCAGAGGCATTGCACTGGATGGATGGCTGAGAGGAAGAGCATGGAAAGCCAGGGAGCTGTGTTTGGGTGGTTTGGGAGTGGCTTTCGGGTAAGGTGTCTCCAGATGAAAGGAGCTTAAGATCCCTTTCAGTTCTAGTTATGGAAACAAAAGAGAATGGTGGTGGTGGGGGGGGGAGAGAGAGAGACTTGCAAAGGCAGGTGGCTGGAGCAAGTGACAGATCTGGGAACTGGTTCAGTGTGGCAGCAGAGCAGACCGCCTGAGAGCTCTGAGCTGATGAACGCGATCCAGTCCTCAATGTAGCCCACTGGAATGAGAGGGAGCAATACCGCAATCCACTGGATTCCTCTGGAAACAGCCTGCACCAGCAAACGTCCTATGGAGAGCCTGCAACGGCTGGGATTTTCCTGGGGTCAGAAGGAGACTCAGGAGGCATCTTTGGAATTTGGCCCCTAAGGCATTTTTGACCCTGCAAAGCTGACCTGCCTTGCCTCTTGCCTGGATCTCACCTGGATGACTTTTTTTTTTTGGCCTGGAATTGCTTCAAAATCTTCAAGCATCCTCTCCAGGTGGACAGTGTGGAAGCAGGAGAGGATGGAGAAGCCACTCACGTGTCCATTGGTTTCTAAGGAAAAGATCCGTGGACGGAGACAATATGCGAAATTGACATGGGACAGAAAATGGGCCAAAGCCTCGATGTTTTAAAAGATACCCCACTGGTGGAGATTTGGAGGTGTGTGTCCTCCAATCCTGGGCCCTAGAGGGCATGGACCCACTCACTGATAACCTTTCCTGGCAGAGGCTTGTTTCACAAGAACTAAATGTACCGCTGTCTGCTGTATTTCTGCTTTTGGTCTGACCTCTCCCGGAACACTCCATCTAGTTCTGGGCACTCCACTTTGAGGAGGAGGAGAAGAAGAAGATCAGCTAGCTGAGACATGAGTCACAAAGGGTGACAAGGAGCACTGGAGAGGGGCTGGAAACCAAGCCCAGCAAAGAGCTGCAGATGGAGGGAATGGGCTTGCTTGAGCTGGAGAAGGGGAGGCTGAGGAGGGACCTGACAGCCATCCCCTCCTATTTTAAGGGCTGCCAGAGGGAAGATGGAAGGAGCTCCCCCTGGAAGCTGGGAACCCCCAAAATAAAATAAAATAAAAAGATGCGAGGGAAAGGAAAGGTGTTTTCACCTAGACATCAGAAGGAACATCCTGGCGGTGGAAACGACATGATACAGTGGTGGCCTTACTTTTTAATATTTATTTATTTATTTGCTTTATATACTACCCATCTGGCCAGAGGGCCACTCCACCATCTTGGAGGCTTTTAAGGAAATATCTGCTGGTGGCCTCTCAGGGGCACTGTAGCTCTGAGCTGTCGGCTCCATCCATGGTTTGGTGCTCATGGGCTTCGGAGTGCCCTTCCAAGGCTGCCGCCCTATGCTTCTGTTGGCCTCCTTAGCAATGATCTGTGTTGTCCTGGCACTGCAGAACTGGGGGACGGATGCTCCAGCCCTGTTTGTCGGCTGCGTAGAGGAGAAGGGGGATACCCACCAGTTGCATTCTAGTTTGCAGGAAAACCTCCTCTGTGGGTCAGAGGAGGTACAGCTGGAGGACTCTGTTTCCAGATTCAACTCAACCTTTTGCCCCTTCAGGAAGGAGGGAAGGCGTTTTCCTAGTTCTGGCCTCTTTCATCAGCTAGAGAACGGAGTGTTCGGTGTTGGCATGCAGTGTGTGTGTGTTGGGGGGATGTTTTATAGTTTCCCTATCTTTGTCATGCTACTGATGGGATGATCTGAGCCAAAGACTGGCTAGACATCTTGAAAAGAACGAAAGGGACGAGTAGCATGATACTCAAAGCAGAGGATAGTTGAGAAACGAGCCCTTGCAGCCCTGGCGGTACCACCTATGTGGAACAACTTGCCCAGGGAGTTGAGACAGGCTCCAACGTTGGCATCCTTTAGGAAAGGATTGAAGACCCTCCTTTTCAGAGATGCCTTTAATAATGACTACAAAAGTCTGCCCCTGCCGCTGCTACTGTTCTTTGCCTTTTAGGCTTTTGTGTAAACCGCCCTGAGTTCCCGCTTGGGAAGTAGGAGCGGTATAAAAGTTTTAAAATAAATAAATAAATAAATAAATACCCCACTTTTCCAAAAACACAAAACTGAAGTGCCCCATTGGCTTCGGAAACTAAAACATGTCAGAAAGCAAAAAAGGACAAACATAGGAAAAGATTAAATCATCAAACCCCACAAAGGGATGTTGGGGATGGTGATGAAAAGTCCTGAGAAAGGAAACGGGGTTTACTACAGTATCTTTCAGCAGGTGAGCTTGTAGCTGAGATGAGGGTGGTGGCTCATGATGATATACTGCATTGCTTTCTCCTGCCAATGGCACAACTTCTGCTTTGAGGGAAGATGATTCTCAGAATGACGATGGCTTGCAACCATATCAGAAGGCATATGTGGAAGGGGATGCTCATCCTTTCCCACTGAGGCCTATAGCTCTGATTTTATGTGGTTAGTGAATTCCCTCTGGGTTTTAGACCAAATTTACTCTCCAAGTTATTGAAACCTGCCCCCAAAATAGTTGCACCTAGTCAGATAGCTCCTTTAAATTCCTATCTATCTATCTATCTATCTATCTATCTATCTATCTATCTATCTATCTATCTATCTATCTATCTATCTGTCTGTCTGTCTGTCTGTCTGTCTGTCTGTCTGTCTGTCTGTCTCTCTCTCTCTCTCTCTCTCTCTCTGCCATTCCTTCCTTCCTTCCTTCCTTCCTTCCTTCCTTCCTTCCTTCCTTCCTTTCTCCTTGGGTAAGGACCCAAGGTGGCATACATAATTAAAAGACAATATTTAAAAATTACAAACAGGAAGTAGAATTATGCTAATGTTACATTTAAAAGTGGCAAATAATCAATACCAAAAACATCTTTAAAAGCAGGATGGTGGGAGCGGATATGCCATCCCACACAAATGGAATTAGTAGCCGTCAAAGCAAAAAAAAAAAAAAAAAAAAAAAAAAAAAAGACTTGTCCCACTTTTGCCTCAGCGTCAGTACTGGCATTCGTGGTTGCCTTGAGTGGGATCATTTCCAAAGGTGAAGGGGCAATGTTTAGAGCCCATGCCAATAAACAGTGCTACGTTTGCATCTGGCTGTTTGTCCCACAGCTCCCACAGCAGCTTGAAAACTGTACCTTTTGTTGCAGAATGATTTTCCTGGGAAACCCAGCTATCAGTTAACCACAAATACAAACTTACATAAAGACAGTTCCTGGTGAATTCTCATTGTGTTCTTCAGCTGAGTAGCAGAAACAAAAGTTAAGTATGCAAAGTAAACATCGCAGCGTGGATTACATAAAGAAAAGACAAAATGATCAAGCAAGCGTACTCACATCCACTTAATTGAACTGGCATCAGCATCTCGCTTTCCTCAGTGCTGAATTGATACACATAGTGGCAGTCTCTCCAGACACATTTATCTCATGCAGTATTCATCAGTTGTCGCTATCAGTGAATGCAACCCAGTCTTTTTTTAAAGCACTCATTCCCAACCCATCCTTGTCAGTCTCGTTTTCAGCGAGAAGATGGCCTCAATGAAATAATCAATCATTCCACAACCACAGTTTTAGTTCATCAAGGCAGGGAAAGGTCCGATGAGTTGCGTTTCTCTGACAAGGGTCAAATGGTTTTCTGAAGAATGTCACCTGGGCCAGGTTCCTATCCATTGGGGCTTTTCCCTAGATGGACAAAATGGTGACCCATAATTTGGTCCTGGAAAGGTCACAGACACATTTACCTAATCCCTGAAGAAAAGGAGGTGGGCACCATATGGCTCCCATCCAGTATGGTCAATCTTGACTTGTTGGGCCCATATTTATTTCATTCTAGCCAACAAAGGATACTACTGGTGTTATTCCACTGGGGGGGATTTTATTTAGAGCATGGGTTGGGTTCCCAGATGTTCTTGGACTAAAACTCCCAGCATCCTTAACAGCTAGTGTTCTGGCCAGATTTTTGGGATTTGCAGTCCAAGAACATCTGGAGACCCAAGGTTGACAAGCACAGATCTAGAAGAATGTGTGCAGCACCACATGTTTTATGCTTTGCCTTTTAAAACCTGGTCTTGATGGGATGATAGGCCAGGTGAAAAGTGTTTTGACTATAATAGGACCCCTGGGTATCCTCAAATATATGTTTCCAGTTATATGTTCATTAGTAGTGCTATGTATTGCTTTAAGGCCAATAAAGGTTCTGAAACTGAACTGACTACAATAGGACCCCTTATCCACAGGATCAGCATTCACTGATTCACTTAGCCAGCATCTGAAAATATTAAAAATATTAAATATCAAGTATATTTTCATATGTATTACCAGAACCAGCCACTAGAGGAAGCCAGAGATCTAGCTATGAATACTTGTTAGTGATGGATATCTAGCATGCTCTCTAGTGGCCAGTTCTAGTAATGCATGTGAATTTTTTACTGTATACAGTACAGCAGGGCTGTTCAACGTTGAACAGGCTGTGGTCTACTGTTTTCAGCCCAAACTGCCCGAGGGCTATTACACTAAAACCTCTACTTACAAATTTTATCCATTCCAAGCACATGCTCATAAGTAGAAACTTTTGTAAGTAGAGCAGCGGTGTCCCATAGGATTTCAATGCACCATGGCCCTTTAACTGCCCCGCTCAGCTGAGACAGTGGGCTGGCAGACCTAGAACTTTGCGGGGGCAGTGGTGGTCCTTGGGAAGGGGGAGGGAGGGGTGGAGAACTTATCCCCCTTACTTTTTTTTATTGGCTGGCGGGCTACTTTTGAACCCTTCACGGGCTACCGGTAGCCCGCAGTCTATCTGTTGGGCAGGCCTGCAGTACAGTATTTCTTTTTACCCTTTGATAGATAGATAGATAGATAGATAGATAGATAGATAGATAGATAGATAGATAGATAGATAGATAGATAGATAGATAGATAGAGTGGACCCTTGTATAACAAACAGTTTGTATAACATATCAATACCATAAACATAAAAATTTGTACAACATAAAAAATTCAGGAGATAGGGGAAATTTGCTTAACACAAATGCCTATGGGGAGAATCCGTACAACATAAAAATGGGATTATTCCATTTTCAATGCATTCCTATAAGAATTTTTATAAAGGAAAATTTGCTTAACATAATTTCATTTGGAATGAATTAATTCCTTTATACAAGGTACCACTGTAGATAGATAGATAGGCCTGTACACACACACACACACACACACACACACACACACACACACACACACACAGAGACAGAGAGAGAGAGAGAGAGAGAGAGAGAGAGAGAGAGAGAGAGAGAGAGAGAGAGAGAATTTGCTATTGTCCACAGTTTTCAGAATCCATGGTGGTCTGTGCTTGGAACCAGTCCACAGAGGATATGGGGTCCTATTGCATTTCTACTCCTGGTATTGCTCCTGCTTCATGTTAGTCCTATATTTATTACCATAAGTTGCAGGTGTCTGGCATGGCACGGCTGCCACACACCCCAGGTGATGGAATGATGGAGCTCCTCCCTTCAACTACCAGTCACCTCTGATTCCTGGCCCCCAGCTCACTTGTCAGGGTCTCTTGCTGTGTCAAGAAGGTGGGCTGAGCACCCCTCTGGCAGAGACTCCTTCACTTCAAGCTTTTAAACGGAGGTCAGACAGCCACTTGCCAGGGACAGGCCTGTCGTTCATCAATAGGGTTGGATATGTTTTTTTTTTTTAACCTGTGAGGTCATTTCCAGGTCTACAGCACTGCAATTCTAGGATTTCTCTGCATGATGAGGAATGATGCATAGTTTTGCATGCTAGCATCAGTTTGTGCTTTCTGTTCCGTTCTTCTTGGCTTCCTGCTGTAGCCCCAAGGAAAACTCAAGATGCTGGTCCAATCCACTTGATCCTTCCTAGCATTTTTCCAGTTCCTTATCTGGGGGTTTATGGGTGTGACTTGTGATAGTGGCCCAGTCCATCACACTGTGCTATTCTTTGAGTTTGTTTCCCACAAAGAGTTATTTGTTGATGGTATGCTCTCTATCTCTGCTTCCTAAGTCAATCCCATGCCTCCTGTGTTGCTCCAGCAAGATATAAGGCCAGTTTATCGTATAGGATGGTTGGATGGGTGGATTACTGAAAGAATATGTGTCATGCAGTTTGAATACTTGACAAGCACTTTAGAGATGCTAAGCAGGAGCTGAAGTGAAGCCTCCCCCTCAAAGGGCTGCTGCGTGAATCGAGATGTCAAATTGTTTTGATACCAGTTTTTCATTGTTTGGGAAACATTTGCCAAATTTGTGTATATATACACGGATTTGCCGAATTTGTGTATATATACACGAATTTGAGTTCCGGTGACATTTGATTTCAGACAAAGGTGGTCAAGAACTGCCATGAAATAAATAGTATTTAGCCATTGACAGGGTTTGATGGATGATAAATAATGAAACATACCGGCAGAGATAACACAAGATTAATCCTGAAATGAACGCATCACCACATTCGCTTCTTTTATCCTCTTCCGTAACATGGGAATTTTTATGGTTTGCTGTCATTTAAAAGAGGCTGGAGAGCTCAGTGAGTTAGGATTCTGGCTGTGGAGTCAGAGGTCAGGATTTCGACCCCCCCCCTCACTGTGCTTTCTAGGAGAAGAGCCAGCCTGGGCGGCCCTGGGCAAGCTGCACAGTCCCAGATACTGTATATACTCGAGTATAAGTCGACCTGAGTATAAGTCGGGGCCCCTAATTTAAACCCCAAAACTGGGAAAATTTATTGACTCAAGTACAAGCCTAGGGTGGGAAATGCAGCAGGGCCTGGCAACTCCTCCTTTGTGAGCTGGGTGTGTGTGTGATGTTTAAAATGACTTTGAGCCACCAAGGCAAGTGCTTGAGTTGGTGGCTAAAAGTCATTTTAAACATTGTTTTAAAATAACCTTTTAAAAAGTCATTTTAAACATGGGGGTGGTTAGGAGAAGTGGCGCGCAATGTTTAAAATGACTTTTAGCCACTGACCCAAACTTGCCTCAGTGGCTAAAAGTATTGACCCGCATATAAGCCGAGGACCCCTTTTTCAGCCCAAAATTAGGGCTGAAAAACTAGGTTTATCATCGAGTATACAGTATACAGTAAGTCCCCCAGACAAAGGGAAGGGAAAACCTGCATATTCTCTATGTAGAAGATCCTTTAAAAGGATTGTCATAACTCAGAATTGACTTGAAGGTACACAGTGGGCTGGATAGCTCAGCCAACTAGATCTCTGACTGCAGAGCCGGAGGTTGGGAGTTTGATTCCCCATAGTGCATCTTGAGAGAAGAGCCAGCCTGGGTGCCCTTGGGCAAGTTCCCCAGTCCCAGGACACCCCTGGAAGAAGGGAAGGGAAAACCTCTGAATTACATCTCCCTGGAAAACCTTGAAAAGGGTCACCAGAGGTCAGAACTGACTTGGCAGCACATGATTATTTGTAGTTGTTCAAACTCTCTCAGACTTGCTATAAAGCTTGAGGCTGTTTTCCTTCTGAATGAAGGTGACTGGTTTTCTTTTCATAATGTGTTTGGGATGAGTCCACATCCCACATCAAACTGTTAAACCTCAGCTAGGATATGTTTTCTTTTGTATTCATAAATGGAACTTTTTTGTTTGCATGAAAAAATTATGCATTTGCTTTGGTGTTAAAAACACACACACACCCATATTCTGCATAGAAAACCTGTAACTGGCCTGACCCCCTTTGAATTTCAACCCAGAGATTTTGCACAAAATGTAATGTTTTTTTTTTAAAGGTTGCTCTCTCTCTCTCTCTCTCTCTCTCTCTCTCTCTCTCTCTCTCTCTCTCTGTTTTTGTGGGGAAATAATACTGGATTTTTGCTCTTATGTCAGAATGGAGAAAAAAATCATAATAATAGCCCATTTTGGGGCAGGCTGCCTCAATGTAGGAGAGAATTATTTTTCTTTTCTTTTCTTTTTGCTCAAATATGAGAAAATTGTGGGCATTAGACACATCCCTTTTTTGCAGGGGATGCTTTAAGCAGTGATATTTCCTGCATGGGCCAGTGGGTCAGACCGGATGATCTTTAGGATCCATTTCCATGCTCGAGTCCCCCTCTGCCTTCCAATGTTCAGGCTGTGCACATTAGACATCCACCCACTTTAGTGGAAATCTGTTGACATCTAACAGGAAAAGCATGGGGTGTGTGTGTCCCAGGCACCATTGAGTTAGTTGGCTTAGGGCTGGTTGGGAGATCCGGCACCAGCTCTGAACCACAGGTAGCCCAAAACCAAGGCATGGCACTCTGGTTTGGCCAAAGGGTGGACTCCACAGGGGGCTAGTGAAGCCAATTCAGGCCCTCTGTGAACTGGCAGGATGAGGCATGGTGGGGGCCCAACCTCTTCCTCTACCTTATTCACCTATATTGACAACATCTAGTTCCAACACCCCTGGGTGACTTTTCATGGGAGCCATAACTGGAGACAACACAGGGGGCGGGGGGGCAGCGGAAGGAGTTTCTTTGCAGAAAGGCCAGACTCTTGAAATGTGAAAAGAAAAATTTAAAAAACTCACTTTCGCTTTGGTGCTACAGGCTCATCGTTCCATTGTACGGCAGGACTCCAGAGAGATCAGCTCCAAGCCCACCTGCCCCCTCCATGGATGCTGGAAAATGAGAATTATAGAGAACATTATTTTAGGAGTGCACTGCACACTATATGGTCTCTCTTGCCCTCTAGTGGCTAGTTCTGGTAACTTCAACATTAGAAATATATATTCCTAGGATTTTTTTAAAAATAACTTTTTTATTTTCAGACTGTGGATAAGTGAATCAGCATGGATCCATGGGCAAGGGGTGAATTTTGTACTCTATTTTTGTAGAAAATACAGGATTTCTTATGGAAAAAAAAACCCTGGAATTCTTGCTACTCATAATACAGATTTTTTTTATTTATTTATTTATTTATTTATTTATTTATTTATTTATTTATTTATTTATTTGCTTGCTTGCTTGCTTGCTTGCTTGCTTATCTTGGAACTGCAAAGGTGAAAGGGACCTTCTGGATGATCAATAGCAGACCCTGCCAAGGAGACACAGGGGAAATCAAACTCCCGCCAGAGACTTAAACCACTAAGCCAGGCATGTCCAAGCTTTGGCCATCCAGATGTTTTGGACTGCAACTCCTACAGTCCTTTGCCATTGGCAATCTAAGCTTAGAATTCTGGGAGTTGTGGTCCAAAACATCAGGAGGGCCAAAGTTTGGCCATGCCTGCACTAAGCTATCCAGCAATTCTTAATAATAATCTCAGAACTGCAGAGCTACATGAAACCCGGTAGATCTTCCAGTCCAGCCCCTGTCAAGGAGGCTCACTGGGGAATTGAACTCCCCGCGTCTGGCTCTGCCGCCAGAGATCTAAAGCACTGAGCTTCCTAGCAGTTCTGGATAAAAGCCCTGGTTCTTTTGCTATGATAGAAAAATTCTTGGCAAGCTGTGCTGGATTCTTTGACAGGATGTCACAATATGTGGGAACACACTCCTCCATCAAGGAGGAAGGAAATTGCAAATATTCCTCACATCTTACAAGTATTATGTCATTTCAAAATTGAATGTTGATAAGTGATAATAAGGTATTGAAAGTTCTGTTGTTTTGTTGATGCTTCTGCTGTGTTCATATGTTCCTTTAACACAATAAAAACACACACGTATATAAAACAGATGATATATCTGCTTAATTATGTTTTTATATACGTGCGTGCTTTTATTGGAGAATAGTATGTGTGAAAGGGATCTGGGAGTCTGGGTGGACCACAAATTGAGCGCAAGTCAGCAGTGTGACATGGTGGCCAAGAGAGCCAATGTGACTCTTGGTTGCATCAACTGAAGCAGAGCGTCTAGAATAGATCAAGGGAGCCAGAGGTTGGGGGTTCGATTTCCCCCCATGTGCACCCCAGAAGAGCCCACCTGGGTGGCCTTGCCAGCAAGCTGCACAGTCCAAGGAGGCCCTCAGAAGAAGGGAAAGGAAAACCACTTTGGTGTATTCTCTACTTAGGAAACCCTAGGAAAGGTTGCCATTATGTCAGGGCATACTTGTCAGCACATTGAAACAAATAATTTTTCCATTACCGGTATGTAGTTGTTAAGCCCCATCTTGGTTTGGCAGAGGTTAGGCTGCATCTTGTGACCTGTGTCCTGTTCTGGACTCTGGACTTTAAGAAGGATGCCACATTCAGAGAAGGACCACATGGATGATCAGGAGGCTGGGAACCAAGTCCCAGGAGAAAAGACTGAAAGACTGAGCACGTTTAGAGCCTTGAGAAAAGGAGACTGAGGGGAGGAATGACACCTGAAAAGTGGTCACCCAAAGGCAGAGATGATTATTCTTTGGGGGTCCTTCAGATGAGGGCTGCCAAAGATCATCTCACATACCTCATAAACCTTCCTGAAATCACCATAACTTGATAGCCCATAACCACCACCTGCAGACAGTCATTTGTGTACAGTGTGGTGAGCCTCGTGGCGCAGTGGTTAAATGCCTGTACTGCAGGTAAAACTGTGCTCACGACCTGGGGTTCAATCCCAGGTAGCAGGCTCAAGGTTCACTCAGCCTTCTATCCTTCTGAGGTTGGTAAAATGAGTACCCAGCTTGCTGGGGGGGGGCAATGTGTAGCCTGCACACTGTAATTAAAATTGTAAACTGCCCAGAGACTACTTATAGTGGTATGGGGTGGTATATAAGCAGAACACTTTGCTTTTGATGTGTTTAAAGCTGTAAAATGAAAGTGTTTTATTCTTTCTCTTACCATTATTGAAACCTTAAGTGCCAATTAATGAGAAAAGGGTGAGCTATCTGAGGGACTTGAAGCTGTTCCCCTCTGGTGAGCCTCTGCTGTCTAGCACAAGGAATTTTACCAGAAATTCAAAACTCTGCAACAGTTCCCCCCCCCAATGCCAGGGGATATTGCATGGCATTGCCATGACCCAACAAATGAAAAATGTAACAATGTCTGTTATTCAGTTCTTAGAAAGCCGTTTAAGCCAGAAGGAGGCACCCATGGATTTGACCGCACTCAGAAAAAGAATCTGCAGGGTTTCCCAATCTTTCTTGTGGGAGTCTGCAAGGACAATGCAAATGGGGATTTCTGATGCAGTGCTGGAGCAGCAGAATAAAGCTTCTGACTTAATTAGGTGTACTTTTTCCCTTCCCTCTGGACCTGAAATATTTTCAGCTGCCATCGCCTTCATTAAGATGTACCTCTAGCAGCCCTTCTCCTCCTTTGATGCTTCTAGGGAATGTGTGGGGGTTGTTTATCCAGGAGGGGAGTGAAAGTAGCAAGCTATGCTTTGGGGCAGAACGAGTGGCAGAAGGAGATGCCAGAATTGTCTTTAGCTTGAATACACAGAAATCTTTTGTTTGAGATCCTCAGGGTTCTGCTCTGGATCTTCAAAAGAGGAAGCTGTATGAGTCAGCAGCTCTTCCAGGGAGAGAGAGAGAGAGAGAGAGAGAGAGAGAGAGAGAGAGAGAGAGAGAGAGAGAGAGAGAGAGAGAGAGAGAGAGAGAGAGAGAGAGAGAGAGAGAGAGAGAGAGAATATGGACAGAAAAGAGGGGAGTTATGTTTCCCATCATAAAATTGCCCAGTAATGATGATGGGTACTGTCTCATCAAGAAGCCATTTTCAGGAAGGGGGCAACAAATCTCTCCCTGGCTTCTTGCCATGACACCTAATGGCACACCCATGTGCAAGAGCAGTTTATCTGGAAGTGTCAGGATTTGTGGAGGTTGACCGGGCATCTCCTGGTTACTATGGGCATTCTGACAACCCCTCTGCAGATCTGAGCTTGATCTGATCCAAGAGGTCACTTCTTGTGTTCTTATTCTCTTTGTGCTCCAAAAATGGAGTGTCATTTATCTCTTGGCTGAGATGTTCAAAGAGCTGACCATGGTCACTGTTTTAGAGGAGAACTATGTAAATCTTCTGATGTGCCATCAAGTTGGATCTGACTTATAGTGACCCTGATCAAGCTTTCAAAGTTAGTGAGATTACTAACAATTACCATATTTTTTCACTCTATAAGATGCAATCCTCCGCTCAAAAGTAAGGGAAATGTCTGTGTGTCTTATAGAACGAACACAGCCCCACCAGGGGCTTCTAGAGCAGCTGCTGTAGAGACCTCTGGACCTGGTGGCAGCCATTGTGTGTGTATGTGTGTGTGTGTGTGGGGGGCTGCTGCAGCCCATCGCTCCTTTCTTCCCTCAAAGGGGCCATGGCCCGCAGCGAGGGCTTCCACAGCGAATCAGGCACTTCCACAGTGGCTGCCACCAGGTCCAGAGGTCTCAGAGTTTATGTGTGATTATTTTTATTTCACACATACATACCTCCAAAACCAGGTGTGTCTTATAGTCTGTTCCATCTTATGAAGCAAAAAATGTGGTACTAACAGGAGACAGGGACAAGGCAGAACTATTCAACACCTTCTTTGCCTCAGTTTTCTTCAAAAAGGAAAAAAAGAGTTCCATTGGGACAAAGAGTAAATGAGGTAGGGTGGGAATTGCAACATAGAATAGGTAGAGAGGCAGTACAGGAACACCTGGGAACATTAAATGAATTTAAGTCTCCTGGGCCAGATGAATTATACCCAAGGATATTAAAAGAACTGTCAGAAGTAATTTCAGAACCATTGGTAATAATATTTGAAAGTCCTGGAAAACAGGGAAGTTCCTATAGATTGGAGGAGGGTGCTGTCATTATGAGAAGTCAACATGGGTTTCTTTAAAATAAGTCATGCCAGATTAATTTAATATCTTTCTTTGATAGAGTTACAGGCCTGGTGGATGAGGGGAATGCTATAGATATTGCATATCTAGATTTCAGTAAGGCCTCCAATAAGTTTCCCCATGGTATACTTGCAAAGGAGTTAGTAGAATGTGGGATATGGGGCAATGATTTCAAAGTACAGGAAAAGAGATTCGATTTAAACATTAGGAAGAACTTTCAGATGGTTAGAGTTGTTCGGCAGTGGAATATGCTGCCACGGAGGGTGGTGAAGTCCCCTTCTTTTGAGGTTTTTAAGCAGAGTACCATGATGGAGGTTCCTGCATGGCACAGGGGTTGGACTGAATGGCCCTTGATGTCTCTTCCAACTCTATGATTCTATGATTATAAGAGATATTTAAGGAGTGGCTTTAATGTTCCACTTCCCCAGTGAGTTTCCATGATCAAATGGAGATTTGAACCCAGGCCTCCAGAGTGTTCTCAGGCTAAGGATTCTTCATCAGGTTTGTTCCATTTCCCCAGGAACAGCACTAAACTGAGAGTTTAAAAAGACATGATGGATTTGTTCTGAAGTGAGGTGTGTTGCTCTCATCGACATGACAGTTTTTCTGCAAGCCAGATATCTAGAAAGCATTGCACATTGGCATGTTTCCCATCAAATGCTGAAAGCTTGCAGACACAGCTATGGTGCATTTGGCAGCACGGACCTCCTTTTGACATGGCGTCCTGCACATTTATGTCACTGAATGTTTTTGTGGGCTCTTAAAATGTGAGTAGTTTGGCTTACTTTCCCATCACAGCACAACTAGTTTGGTCAGCCCATTTTTGCAAGGATTAAGAGTTGGGGTGGGGAAATTGGTTAATTTCATTTCTTTCCCCATTCACTTTGGGGTTGTTGCTTTTTTAAAAATAAACATCTTAGATTATTTCCACCCCAAGTATGAAGGCAGGTGCACAATTTGTGCATTCTTCAATGCCCTTGCCTCAAGTATTAAGAAGGGCCTTTACTAGAGCCAGATTTGAACTGCTGGATTCCGTGGTCAAATATGGGCGTTTTCACCACCTCCCTTATCAGGAGAGAACCTGTATTTGTGGATCCCCGTCTGTTGAAAACATTTCTCATATTCTCTTTGACTGCCAATTATATGCACCCATCAGGCTTGAATATCTATCCCCTTTTTTAGAAAGAACAGTCCATAGGGACCCAATTCACAGATTTTCTTATCTTCTTTCGGGCTCTAATGTGTACATTGTTCCTTGCCAAGTTTGTAACTAAAGCTGCAGCTTTAAAACAATCTTAACAAATTGGAGTATCCTAAAGGAGATCTACATATATGACCACTGAATATTCTGAATCTGTATTGTAGGGTAATTGGATGGTGTTGCATGTACTTCGATGTATTTTATATTCTGTGTTGTTATTGGTTGATATGGTCATAGGACTAATCAATAAATTTATTTGTCTTGTCTCGCATTCTTCTCATGATGCCCAAAGCAGCCAAAATCAGTAGGTGTAGCTGTTATGAAGGCGATCATGGTTTGTCTGCCTGTCACATAAACAAGGAATCCCTAAATAGGAGGAGGAAAGATGACATATCTAACTGAATATATACAGAAATTAGTTGGGTACATGGAGATGTGAGGCGTTAAGCACTCATATCTTAGACCCTGGGGAGATCGAATTAATTATTTGTTGTCCTTCATTCTTCCATGTCTAGTTGTTTCAAAAGCAAACTGTTCTGCTTATATACCGCCCCATGCCACTCCAAGTAGTCTCTAGGCGGTTTCCAGTTTTTAATCACATACTGCGTATGAAGATGTTTGCCAAGCAGATTTGGGAAGCTTCTTGTCAAAACTCAAAAGGAGCAACCTTCCCTCTCCTCCTGCCTGTGAACAACACAGAACAGGATAAAACATGCTCATGAAAGGTAGAGTACCTTTGGGTATTTTGTGCCTGGGAAACCCTGGAAAGGGTCGCCATCAGTCAGGTGACTTGATGGCACATGATGATGATGATGATGATATCCATGAGGGCTGTTTCATTGGTATATGTGGACGATACTCACTGGTTATGGCAAGGACAATGTGCATGTACAGAAGATGTGTTTCCATGGGTAGACCACTAGTCAGCAATAGGAGCCTATCTGGGAGAAAATAGGGTCCACCAAGGATGGACACAATCCTCATCTTGATGATATCCTGGATATGAAGGGCTGTGTAGTCCAAGTCAGGTTTCAGAAGCATGGACCATAAGAAAGAAGAAGCTCAGGGAACCTGACATTGCCCACCATCCACAGCTGAGGAGCGCTTGGACAGCAGAATGAGAAGACACACCTGCCACCTGGCCACTGTGCTCCTTACTTGAGTAAAGCATGCTGTCCTTTGCCCATTACACTCACTCCCAAATTGGCCCATTTCCTCCTTGATCAGCACAGGCAATTCCACGCAAATTGTTGGGTGCCTCTCATTTCGGCTCTAGGTTGCTTTGTTTTGGGGCAGCAGGCCCGCCTGCAGCCCACGGGATTAGCTAGGTGGGGTTTTGCAGGGAGGGAGGCATTGTGTCCATCCTGTAGAGCAGCACGGCTTGCGTGAGGATTGGGACCAGGGCCAGGGTGAAGGTAGGGAGGGACAGTGTCATAGGCAAATCCTTGCTACCTCAATACCAGCCAGGTCAGTGCCAAAATGATCATTACCGGGACAGCACAAATTCCCTTCCATTTGTTGGCTCCATAGCAGAAGAATGGAAGACCCCATGTATAGGCAGAGTCTTGCTCTGGTGGACAGTATTTTATAGGATACTCCCTGTCCTTGTTCTGCTACAGGAAGCAACTAACTTCTGCCATTAATCTGTGGCAGTGCCTTTACTAGGTCAAGTCAAAGCTTAACCAATCCGGATGGTGCTACTGAAAGGAAGCCAGCCAGCCAGCCAACTAGCCAGAGGGCTACTGGAGTTTTATAATATATTTCTGCTTATGGTTTTTGAATTATAATGAAAGCTAAGAGGGCCCAGTTACCACCTTAGGCCCTTCGTACATGACCCCTAAACTCCGCCGCAAATGGCTCCCAGCTCTGGAGCTTAAAATTGTTTCCCCACAAGCTCTGGAGTTTGCAGGAAATTAAGTGTGACCACGCCCACCTAAGCGTGTCCCAGCGCACTTTTCAGGTACCTGCTCTCTGGAGGTGAAAATTCCTGATGCGGATATAACGTAGTGACTGCCTGGCTCTCCTTGCTTCTGTTTGTTCTTTTTTTGCCCCCCACCCCTTTAAGAGATCTGAATGCAGTGCCGGGACAGCAGAATGGAGGTGAGCGGCATTCTTTTCTTCCTTTTTGTCTCCCTCCCCTCAGGCAGCCAGCAGCCAGGAGTGCGGAGGGGGTGGGAATGCAGGAACAGCGACAAACCCCTAAGATCTCTGGTCCGAATTTAAGTGGCCAGCGGATCTTAGGGGTCGTGTGAAAAGGCCCTTAGTCACCATTGCTGTTCCCTTTTTTTCAGATTATGAGTTCCATGATCATCATGTAACCATAGTACTAATGGTTTTCAGGGTCAGTCTTGGTTCTGACAGCTAAGGAGTGCACAGCCGGGGGGTCTTGAGCATTTCTATCTGTGATCTGGGTGGAGCGAGGGGACCCAACAGGCACATTGCTGCTCCCCATTCACTGCCTAATTCCTCCTTGGCTATCCTGGAGAAAGGCAGCACCAAGGACAGTTCCCCATAAGCATGCAGCTGCTACAGTGGCTGCACCTGAACTAAGGCCTCTTATGCTTCTGGCCCAGATCTACCCCTGGCAGGGTTCATCCCTTCTCGCTGGCTAGAACATCTCCAAGGAACAGCCATGCACGCATGGCCTGAATGCATGCCCTTCACAGCTTCTTTTGAGGAGTTCCTGCTGGCAGTTCAAAGCTGGTGTTTGTATTCTTCTGCTTGTATTGTGAACCTTCTGAAGGAGGGTGACTTACCCATCTACTTGGGCCAAACACAAAAACTACCAAGGTTGCCATTTGTCTCAAGATCTAGGGCAGTGATGGCGAACCTTTTAGAGAGAGAATCCCCAAACTGCAATTCAAACTAATTTTTGAATTTTTTTTTTTTTTTTTTTGCAAAGTGCCAATATAGTAATTGAACCTGTATACAGGTGGCTATGAAGGGGCGATGTCGAGTGTCCACAGAAAGGGCTCCGAGTGCCACCTTTGGCACCCGTGCCATAGGTTTGACAACACGGATCTAAGGGATCAAATCTGGCTAGGTAGCCTGGGCCAGCCGTCTCCTCTACTGGCTCCTCAGATTCCACTTCTAGACCCCTGCTAATATCCTCTGTCACAGCACTCTGCCTGCACCGAGGATCGACTCCTCTCCTATTTGCATGTGCTTCCAAACCAAAACAGATCTCAAGGTCACCTCCTGCTTCTTGGCCAATTGGTTATGCTGTCTGAAGGCTCATTTGGGCATGCCTGCAGTACATGGGCCTGTGCTCTGGTGACCCAGTTGTAGCTCATTCATTAGGAACCGGAAAGGAAGCTCCAGACTAGAATCATAGAATCATAGAATCCTAGAGTTGGCAGAGACCTCAAGGGCCATCCAGTCCAACCCCCTGCCATGCAGGAACCCCCATCACAATATTTCAGACAGATGGCCATCCAGCCTCTGCTTAAAAACCACCAAAGAAGGAGACTCCACCACCCTCCTTTGTGGCAGCATATTCCACTGCTGAACACCTCTAACTGTCATGAAGTTCTTCCTAATGTTCAAATGGAATCTCTTTTCCTGTAGTTTGAAACCATTGCCCCGAGTCCTAGTCTCTGAAGTCATGGAAAACAAACCTGTTCCCTCTTCAATATGACATCCTTTCAAATGTTTAAACATAGCTATCATATCCCCTCTCAGTCTTTTTTTTTTTTGAAAGGCTAAACATTCCCAGTTCCCTAAGCCGTTCCTCATAAGACATTTCCTCCAGACCCTCAACCATCCTGGTTGCCCTCCTCTGCACTGGCTCGAGGTTGTCAACATCCTTTTTAAACTGAGGCGCACAGAACTGGACACAGGACTCCAGGTGGGGTCTGACCAGAGCAGCATAGAGTGGCACTATCACTTCCCTTGATCTAGACACTAACTTCCCTTGATCTAGACACTAGACTGCTGGTCTTCAGGCCAAGCTCTGGCCTCGTTGGGCTTGGCTGTAGTGAGGCACCCCTCTCCCCCCCCCAGTTTCTATTCAGATAGCGTCTTGCTGCTGCTGGTGGTGGTGGTGGTGGTGGTTGCCTGCCTGGCAGAGTTTTCTGTGCCCAGGCAAAGCATTTTTCTCCCTGACTTTACACTAGAGGGCTGCCTGCTCCATTTCCTTCGGAGGAAACGGATCCTTCCATCTGCTTGGCGTGTTCCTGTCACTGGCTGTCTCCATCTTCCTCAAACGCTGCCTCCCTCCTGTCCTTGTCAGGTGGGAGTCACTCGGGAAGCTTTTATTTACCGCTCCAAGAAGTCTATTTGCACTGCATACAAACACTGGTGTGTTTCCCCCCACCTCCTCTCCTTCCGCCCTTCCTTCCTAGCGCTGTTTATCACATTGAAACCATTTGTACTGAATGCTGCCGAGACCTTTGCTGAGGCTTATTGAAAAAACAATTCTCTCTCAATTTTTATTTCTTGAGCGAGGAAGGCGCCTGGTTTGGAAATGATCCGAGACAAGAGCTCGGGAAGGATTATCAATGTAAGTGAGTTGAAAGGAGTTGAACCACTCCAGGCAGTGGTGGATTGAACTTTGCCTATGATCAATGCTTGTTTACCTGTGAACCTTTTGTGCAACAGTGTTTAAATTGTTGCCTGGATGCTGGGGTCTTCACCTATGACCAGTTTGGTCAAGAGCCCACTTCTGGCATAAATCTCAGGCAAATAATAACCCCTGTAATTCTCTGAATGCAAAGATTGAATTTAATTTTCTTTAAATGACTTTTCATTCTGCCCTTCAGTGCAATCTGAAGGCTTGCAAGCTGTAAGAACACAATAAAACTACATTAAAGCATGTTTGTTTGTTGTTTTTTTTACAATAAATAGCCATATACAGTAGGATGGTCCCCCACTGCAAGGTGGTCAAACTGACCAGCACTGGGTCCTAGAGGAAATAATGTTGAAGTTGAGGCAGTCCTTCTTTGAGAAGGTAGAGATTCTGTGGAAAAGACAATCATGCTGGGAAAGGGGGGGGCAGCAGAAAAGAGGGAGAACAAATGTGAGATGGATTGACTTCCTAAAGGAAGTCACAGGTTTGAGTTTACAAGAGCTGTTCAGGGCTGTTCAGGACAGTTTATTTTGGAGATGGCTCATTCATAGGGTGGCCTTAAGTCAGAGGTGACTTGATGGCATGTAGAAACAATAGCAGCTTCTGCTGGGTGGCTCAGTGGTTTAGGTCTCTAGCTGTGGAACCAAAGTTTGGGAGTTTGGTTCCCCACTGTGCTTCCTTGACAGAGTCTGGACTTGACAGTCTATACTAGACATGGGCACGACCAGAAAAAAATGACGTTTTGAGTTTTTGTTTGTCAGAACGGGTCCGTTTCGGGTCGTTTCTTTTTGTCGTGAAATTTTTCAAAAATTTATCATTTCCATTTGTCGTTTGTCATTAGTCGTTTCCACCACGTTTTAGCGCGATTTGACTTCCCAAAGCATAGGGGCGTCCCGCAATCAGGGCCGGTGCTAGGTGTTTTTGCGCCCTAGGCGGCGGGTGGGGTGGGGCGGCGGGCGGCGGGGGTGAGGTGCAGGCGGGCGAGCGGGTAGGCGGCGGCCACGGGCGGGCGAGTGGGTGGGTGGTGGCGCAGGCCACAGGTGGGTGGCAGCGCAGGCGGACGGGCGAGTGGGCAGTTAGGATATCACTTAGGATAGAAGTTCTGTTCTTGGCTTGCACTCCAAATGTGTGTGCGTGCAAGCAAATTGAAGTTGGGAAAATAGAAAATAAATGGTAGTATATAATATATTTTTAAAATAAATCCACACCTCCCACTCCCAGTCGAACCTCCCCCCTTTATCCAATATCAGAAAAAAATCCTCACAAACTGCCAGAGAAGAAATAAAGAATAAACTGCTATTCCCTTCAGCAGACAAAGCTGCAGGGAATCAAAGAAATTATTTTCTAAATTCAGTTCCCTCCCTCCCTGCCTAACTTAAATCCTAAAGCCTCCAGCCTCCCTCCTCAATCTCGATCGGATCACACCAGCACCAGCAGCCAGCCCTCCTCCCTCAACCACATCCTTACACCCGACTGCGTTTTCTGGAAGGTGCCTTAGCTTTTTATGCCCTCCGAGACATCCAGAAGTGTCAGTCAAAAACCTGGCAATGCCATTGGTGGAATGGTTCAAACAATTTGCATGGTCCCATCCCATGCCCAGCCCAAATGGGCAGGTCTAAAAAAATAAATAAAATCAATATGACGTTTTATTGATATAAAAACTCACTGCTGCTACTATTAAAATTCAGGCATTTAAAATAAATAAATTTCAGATGTTTCTGTGGTAATTTGGTGTGTTTTTGGACCACGATTTCAAAAGAAAAATTGTGGTCGACATTTTGGATCCCCCCCCCACCGCATAGCATGGCGAGACGACAAGGATGACCCCCCCCCCAGCCTGGTGCAAGCAGCCCAGGACAGGAGAAGAGGGGGGGAAAGGGCGGGGACCCCCCAGAAACCACTCTTTTTTCAGTTTGAGTTCAAGTTCTGACGGCTTAATTATCGTTACCGTTTCCGTTACGCAATGGAAACAATAACCGAAAATGGAAACGACAATTTCGCCAGGTTGTGCCCATGTCTAGTCTATACCAGTGATGGTGAACCTTTTAGAGACCGAGTACCCAAACTGCGATTCAAAACCCACTAATTTTTTTCCCACAAAGTCCCAATACAGCAATTTAGCCTGTATACAGGTGGCTGTGAAGGGATGATGTTGGGTGCCCACCGAAAGGGCTCCGAGTGCCACCTTTGGCACCCGTATGATAGGTTCGCCAACACTGGTCTATACTTTCTCTTCCAGCTCTGAAGTTCTATGATGATGGTGGTGGTGGTGGTGGTGGTGGTGGTAATATTGCCATCGTCTCCTCTCCTCCCCTATTTCTTTGTTCTTTTCTCTCCCTCCCCACCTACGTGCCCTAGTGCAATAATGCTGGCATCACTTTATTTTTTTCAAAATTGCATTATTCTGCCCAGAAGGGATAGATGTAGAACTAAATCTGTGCAGGATCGCACTTTTCTGCATCAGTTCAAGCAGTTCCACAGGCTGAACTGCTCTTTTCTTGTGGAGCAGCAGCAGAGAGAGGATGCTTGCAGAATAGAGATGGGCACAACTAGGGAAAATGACGTTTTCGAGTTGTCGTGTGTCGGAGGCAGTCCATTTCGGCTCGTTTCCGTTTTTCGCAAAATTTCGCAAAAATTAGTCGGTTCGTTTTTTCATTTTTTCGTTGTCATTAGTACTGGTTTGAGGGGGGGGTAGCGGGCTCCTGGAGGGAGCTGCAGGAGTCAGCCAGAGCCACAAGTGACGGACTGGCAGACTCTTTGCACCTGCTGTGTCTCACGTACTTGCATGTAGTGCAATGCAAGTAGATCTGGCTTAGGGTTAAGATGGGTTAGCGCAAGGGCTAGGGTTAGGCTAGTTACGGGTGAGGTTAGGGTGAGTATTGGGGTGCACCTCTGGGTGCCTCTCTGACCCACTTAGAAGGACAGTGTACTGGCGTATGGGTTAGGCTTAGGCTTAGGCTTCGGGTTTGGGCTACGATTAGTGGGCTGTTTATGCCCGATTGGCACATCCCAGAAGTCTCTGTGGTCAACCTGGCCAAGTGGCCATGCGATTGGTGGAAAATTTGCATGGTCCACTCCCATGGGCGAGCCCATCATTGCAAATGTGCAGGTATAAAAAAATAAAATAAAATAAAATAAAATATAAAATAAAATCAACGGAGACTTTTTTTCGCAAGAAAAACCCACTGCTGCTACTGTAAAAATTCAAGCATTTAAAATAGCTAATTTTCGCATGTTTCTGTGGTGCTTTGGTGGGGTTTTGGACAACGATTTCAAAAAAAATATTGCGGTCGCCATTTTGGATCCCCCGCACTGCATGGCAAATGGATGCGCCCTCCCAGCCTGGTACAGTCAGCAAAACCTGGCCATGTGATTGGTGGAATGGCTCCAAAACTTTGCATGGTCCACTCCCATGGGCGAGCCCATCATTGCGAATGCGCAGGTGTAATAAAATAAAATAAAATAAAATAAAATAAAATCAACGGAGACTTTTTTGCAAGAAAAACCCACTGCTGCTACTGTAAAAATTCAAGCATTTAAAATAGCTAATTTTCGCATGTTTCTGTGGTGCTTTGGTGGGGTTTTGGGCAACGATTTCAAAAAAAATATTGCGGTCGCCATTTTGGATCCCCCACACTGCATGGCAAATGGATGCGCCCTCCCAGCCTGGTACCAGCAGCGCAGCAGTAGCAATAGCCAAGGAGAGGGGGGCGAGGAAACCCCCACCAAATAAAACACCCTTCTGGCCTGGTAGGTGCCCTCAGACAGTCTTCGCCTACTTTTAGGGCTGGGAATCGGGATTTTTTTTTAACTTTTAAAAACTTTTTTTCTGTGCCGCTTGGCATTGCGCGATCACCGCGATGCAAGTAACGAGCACGACAAATCAGACCAAATTGTTTGTTCGTCGGTTCGAGCTCGAATTCTGGCAGAGTAATTCCCGTTACCGTTTCCGTAGAGTAACGGATACGAGTAACGGAAATGGAAACGGGAATACCGCTAAGTCGTGCCCATCTCTATTGCAGAACAATAGAGCAAGTGCGGCGAGCACAGGGCCAAAGGGGGTGGAGCTTCTGACTACTTCCTGTGCATACAGTGATTGAGGGGGTGGAGTTTTACCTTTAAATACCTGTTCCCAGCAGCTTCCAAATTCTTTTCTTGCAGCAGAGAGAGAGGAGGCTTGCGGAAGCTTCAACTAAGGAGCTTTTACTCTTGTCCATTGTTTTCTTCCTACATCCTGGTCCATTTTTGCTCCTTGATTTGATTTGCACATTAAGAAGGAGTAAAGCAGAGTGACATCAGCCTAGGGATGGTATCTCAGCCCAAATTTCTTGACAAATTTATGTATCTTTTAGAATTTATTTATTTATTTATTTATTTATTTATTTATTTATTTATTTATTTATTTATTTATTGGATTTTTACCCCACCATTCTTCCAGGACGGAACTCTGGGCAGCTTCCAAATAGCTGAGCGAGTCAGCAAGCAATACAATATAATACAAACAAGTTAAACAAGAATACAAAACAACAACGACAATAAAACAGCATTTAAAACAACTAGGGCATCTTAGCATTTAGGCTTATGGTCGCAGCACAGCAGCAATAGTGGTAACAGAAGCACTCACAACAGCCCGGGTACATTTGCATCCTGAATAATATGGGGGGGTCACCTCTGTTTTGCCATGAGGGAGAGGGTGGGAAGGGAAGATCCCCCTACCTAATAAAAAGCAGCTCCAGAGCACTCTCAGCATCTGCTGCTAATCTCTCTGACAATGGTGGGGAAATAAATAATTGCAATTACAAAGCCAGGCCACACCAAAATGATGGATTGTGGGAAACCATGGAGAGGAACTGCTTGCAAATGAGGAAACAGATACAGGGGAAGGCCTATTAGTGGCTGGTTTCATCTATCATTCCTGACAGGCCCCAGCTGATGCAGAGAGAGGAGGGCATTGCTCACCCTGATCGCTGGGCTCAGCTGTCAGGAGGAGATGTGTGCTCCCGGTGCAGGTAGAAGGTGTCAAGATGGCCAGCAGAGTCTGCAATGAAGCAGGCTGACCACTTGGGCATCCACAAAGGGAAGGGGGGAATTGAGGCATCAACTTGAACAGGACTCTGGTTCACCAATTAACAGGTCCAGAGGCAAAAATTCGGAAGGGTGTCTAGAATTTCAACAGGATCACAAAGTATTGACCTTGTGGGACAGAGTCTGGGACAAGGTGACCTTTGTGCTGAATCTGCAGTGGAAGGAGAGCTTCAAGGTCTTGGACTCCCCTCTTCCTATTTATGGTCCTTTATCATCAAATGAGATTTGGACTGTGTGGCCCTTCTAGTGAAAGGAAGGGCACCTTGAATATAAGAACATAAGAACATAGGAAGAGCCCTGCTGGATCAGGCCAACGGCCCATCTAGTCCAGCTTCCTGTATCTCACAGTGGCCCCACCAGATGCCTCTGGGAGCGCATGAGACTAGATCTCTGTCTCCTGATACCCCTCCCCTGCATCTGGCCCTTGAAGTACCCTGGTTTTAAGCCTGGAGATTACACATCTCCCTCATGGCTTGTAACCTGTGATGGACTTTTCCTCCAGGAATCTGTCCAATCCCCTTTTGAAGGCATCCAGGCCAGATGCCATCACCACCTCCTGTGGCAGGGGGTTCCACAGACTAACAACGCACTGGGTGAAAAAAATATTTTCTTTTGTCTGTTCTCACTCTCCCAGCCCTCATTTTGAGCGGATGTCCCCTAGTGCTGGTATTTTGTGAGAGGGAGGAGAGCTTCCCTCTATCCACTTTGGCTTCTCTCAGCTCTTCATAGGAAACCCTGTTAACCCCATGAAGAGGACAGGAATGCCTCCAAAGGAAGAAGAGGCCAACTGGGGCTGGTTCCCTGTAGTTGGTCACATGGAAGAAGGCAGCCAAACTACAGCGTGAAGGCCTCAAGACTCTTCCCCAAAAGCATGACCTTGAAGGGTGGTGAGAATGGAGGCGTTCAAGGGAAATTCAGACAACCACCCTGTGACGGATCTCCTTTGACTTGGATTCCAGCCTTGAGCGAGGGGGTTGGATTCAATGGCCTTCGAGGCCCCTTCCAGCTCTGCCAGCCAGCCAGGAGAATGTAGGATTCTATCCTTTGTTGTGAAATTAGGGAGAAAATGACTGAAGATAGTGGTTTTCCTATGATGGAGGCCTTTGAGAATTGCGGTTGTCACTGTTTTTCAGGGAGTAGAGTACTTCCCTGAGGCCCCTCCACGCTGGAGAAAGTCAAAAGCAAAGCTAGACCAGAAATGCACACCACAACGATGTTTTCAAATGTCATCCAAGGCCATTTTCAGCCTCTGTTCAACTCCTAGAGGAGATGGGGGTTAAAAGTGTTGGAAGTTCCCCATCCTTGAGCTACAGGGATGCTGGAAAGAAGGGGACAGAGCGTGTTCCAGGTGTGGATGTTGGGGAAGGCTTACCCCAATTTTCTGGCTCAGGGTTGCAAAATAGAACAGAGAATGTATCTTAGTACTGTAACAATAAACTTTATTGGTAGGGTCACTAGTAGAAATGGGCACAAAATGAACTTTTTTCATTTCCGTTATTCATTATTCGTTTCGTTATGTAATGAAATGAATAACGAACATTGTGATGAAATTGGAACAAACCGAATACATTTCGTTTTTCATTAATTGTGATGCACAATGAAATGAGCTCTTTTAAATGTTAAAAAAACGCCCTGGACATCCATAAAAACTTAGCGATAATTATTTATACTGTCTGATAATACCTACCGGGGGGGTTGGGGTCTTTAAAACGTTTGTTTTTGTCTTTTCCCATCGCGATGTATTTTTCTTTTCCCTTTAAGGATGACAAAATGGATGTCACCAGCCACAAAATGGAGGCAAGCCATGTGATGGGATCATTTAAATTCTTAGACAACTTCAACCAATAGCATGCCCAGGTTGCAGACTGGGTGGGCAGGTCTGGCAGCCACAGAGGGCATAAAAAGCTCTGGCAGCCCCTGTCCTCCTTGCAGTCTCCAGTGGGAGTTAGGGTGGGATTGCTGTCTCTGCGACTCTAGCTTCAGTCCTGCAGCCTCCCTGTGTGCGTGTGTGCTGAGTACCTCTCGGTGAGTACCCTCCCCTGCCCCGCAGTGCAGCCACTCTGCGGCTGCCTTGCACCCTGGGCAACGCCCGCCACTGCCTTTGCAGACTCCCTGCGTACCTAGTCTATTCTGTGTCTCTGCCAGCATCAATTTTTTTAGTGTTTTCCCTCTGGTCTGGGGTGTTCGGGGACGCCCGTGCACAGAAATGCTTTAAAAATCGCGCAAAAAGTGGGTAAAAAATGAAAAATGAAAAATGAATAAACGAAAATGATTTTTTTTCAAAAATTCACAAAAAATGAAAACGAACTGAAACAGACCCCTCAATGAAAAACTAAACACCAAAATGCCATTTTTTCGATTTGTGCCCATCTCTGGTCACTAGTAGAGATGGGCACGACTTGAAAAAATTTTTTTTCGAGTTGTCGTTAGTCGGGCCGGTTCCGCAAAAATTAGTCGGTTCGTTTTTTTTGTTTTTTCATTTTCGTTAGTACTGGGTTTTTTGGGGGGGTAGCGGGCTCCTGGAGGCACCTCTGTGGGGTGGGTGTCTCCTCTGGCCCGCTATAAAGGGAAAGCGGGCTTCTGGAGGCACCCGTGGATGCCTCCTATCCTCACCCACTAGGAAGGGGAAGCAGGCTCCAAGAGACCCCTTAACATGGGGGTCTCCCCTCCTCACCTGCTGCTGCAAAATGGTATGCAATAGCCATATGGATATGCATACCTGTTGCAGACAGTGAGACCAGTGAACCTGCCAGAGGCATAGGGTGATGCCTAAGGCTCTCGCACCACCATGTCTCACAAAGAAGGGAATCGTACTTGCGTGTAGTGCAATGCAAGTAGATCTGGCTTAGGGTTAAGGTGGGTTAGTGCAAGGGCTAGGGTTAGGCTAGTGACGGGTAAGGTTACGGTGGGCTAGTGGGTTGCACCTCTGGGTGCCTCTCTGACCCACTAAGAAGACAGTCTGTGACGTATGGGTAAGGAGTCAAGGATTAGGGTTAGGGTTAGGGGGCTAGGGCAGGTTTTAGGGGGCTTTTTGGCACATCCCAGAAGTCTCCATGGCCAAGTGGCCATGCGATTGGTGGGATGGCTCCAAAAATTTGCATGGTGGTCCACTCCCACATGGCTGGCCACTCGGCCAGCCCATCATTGCGCAGGTGTAAATAAAATAAAATAAAATAAAATCAATGGAGGACAGAGGAGGAGAGGAGAGACATTTTGTTGCAAGAAAAAACCCACTGCTACTGTGAAAAATCTGGCAGTTTATAAATTTTCGTGTGTTTCTGTTGTGCTTGTGTGTTATTGGACCACGATTTCAAAAACAATATTGCGTTCGCCGCCCCATTTTGGATCCCCTGCCCGCACCGCATGGCATGGCGAGTCCGGCTGCCCAGGATGGGCGGGGAGGCGGGACCCCCCCTCCAGAAACCACCCCTCCGGTAGGTGCCCTGTGCCCTTAGTCAAGCTGGCATTTTTCCGTCTGCTTTTTTGGCCTGGGAATGGGTGGGGGGAGAGTTTAAAAGTTTTTTCCTGTGCCGTCCGTGCCGCTTGCTTGCGCTTTAATTGCGGCGGCCGGCGGCGAGACTGGGCTTTTTGCTGGCTGCGAGCCTGCGGCGAGTCCCACCAGAGCAGTCCAGGACGGGGGATGGGGGGGAGGCCGGGGACCTCCAGAAACAACCCCTCTGGTAGGTGCCCTGAGGCATGGCAGGCATTTTTCTGCCTGCTTTTTGGCTGGGAACCGGGTTTTTTTAACTTTTAAAAACTTTTTTTCTGTGCCGCGTAGCATCGCGCGATCGCGCGATGCAAGGAACGAGCACGACAAATCAGACCAAAATTGTTCGTTCGTCGGTTCGAGCTCGAAGTCTGGTGGAGTAATTCCCGTTACCGTTTCCGTAGAGTAACGGAACCGAGTAACGGAAACGGAAACGGGAATACCGCTAAGTCGTGCCCATCTCTAGTCACTAGTACAAACACACAGCATAAGCATATAGTATCATTGAGTAATAAATCATATTACTCTTTTATACCTCCAAGTGGAAAGTTCCAGAGTATCAACTGAGCATGTGAAGGAATGCTTCAATAAAAATCAGGGTGGATAAAAATCAATGATTTTTTTAAAAATTAAAAAATCAGATATTTTTTTTAATTTACATTGGATGTTTTTATTTAGATCAATTTTTTAAAAAAATTAAATGCTTTTTGAGGAGAAATCACTCTAAAGATTGTGTTCTAGTTAAGATACACTATAGTCCGAAGTTTGTTTATCTTAATTATGTTCCATAAAGCTGTAGTAATCCATTCACAATGTCATACTCTCCCAGAGGTTTCTGATTATTTGGGGCAATTTTTCTATCTAGAAGATATTATCAAAGATACATGGTTTTGCTATTTTCAAAACTGTGCATTTCGGTCTGCAACGAGAACATGCCTCCTTCATAGCAAAAATATTATAAAATAAACATCAGAATTGAGAAAAAGACTTAATCCCATTGTTCCTCTGCAAATCTATGTAGCCAGAATCAACTGTCTTACCTCTTAAATGCTACATTTCAAGAAGTTCAATGAACAGAAAGTTGTTTGGAATGGAATAGCTTTACACAAGGAGCAAAGTTTGAAAGGGGGGCAAGCAGTAAAATGAATGTGAAACCTTTTTGAGCATATTACTCCACATAAAGCAAAAAACAATGTGTTCTGCTTATATACTGCCTCATACACTTCAAGTAGTCTGTGAGCAGTTTACAATTTAATCACAGTACGCAGGCTACATATTGCCCGCCCCACCCCCCAGCAAGCTGGGTACTCATTTTACCGACCTTCGGAAGGATGGAAGGCTGAGTGAACCTTAAGCCTGCTACCTGGGATTGAACCCCAGGTCATGAGCACAGTTTTAGCTGCAGTGCAGACATTTAACCATTGTGCCACGAGTCTCCTGTAAGACCTTTATGTGTATAGTGGCCTGAGTGTTATCATATTATTCTCACTCTCTCCCTTGAGTAGAAAAAAAACTGTAATGGCAGCAGGCCGTAAAAGAAAGCCAGTCTGGGAATATCTAGACTGTCAGATTTTTTTAAAAAATATATCTATTCACCACATCAGTTAACAAACATGGATGTTTAAGCAAATACAAGCATACGTCATGCTGCATAATGTTATTGTTTTGGTTAAATAAAACTGTTTAAATTGTTATGATTAAGATACTGATTATTTTTCTCCTTCCAATAAAGTACAACAGAACAATTGTCCAAATGTAAATGATTAACCTGTTAAACTGGAGATAGTTCACCTTGCAATAATTTCATAATTATCGATCTATCTATGTATTTCTAATGGTATATAACCACCAAATCAGTAATTTTTTGATATACAGTAACTGTAAAACTAATCTGAAAAGTTATTATTCTAAAAAATGAATCCTTCATCTGGTTGCAAATTGTAAGATTAAAACAACTCCAGCAAAAATGAGTCTTTATGTAGAAAATCATGATTTAAATCAAGCCTTACTGACTAGTGATTTAAATTGTGATTTAAATCAATTCCACCCTGATAAAAATTGCCACTAAAAAAGCAGCTTTAACAAAGATAGCTTACTCTGTTAGACTGCATAGATTATGCAATTGGGAAATGTTTTATCTAGTGTAACACCTCTGACCTGACCCAGTGAATGCAAACGTGTCCCTCTGGAAATCTAGTTGTGGAGGATGCATGAAACTTAACCACCCAAATCCAAAAGTCGAGAGGAAAACAACCATCAAAACCCTGTCCTTTTCCCTTTAGTTCACCACACACAAACAGCATGGTGACATGACTACACAAACCCTACAATCCGGAGCTGAAGCCGACCTGACAGGTGGACTTCCAACCTCCACCTAGACGCCTGCAATGATGGTGGGTCTGGTGACTTCTGAGAAAATCTATCAATGGTTAAAGTGGTTCAGGTGTGAGATTTTGCAAAAGGGATTGGATGGGCTTTGGGCATCCCAGAAGAAGACGCAGGACAACAAAGTGTCAAAGCTATGAACATTAAAAAGTGGAGGTGTATAACGTGTGGACTATAATTCCACTGCCTCCCCCTCTCTTTGAAGAGACATTTCATTTACATCCCCGGAAGGAATCTCCTGTCCCAGTCAAATTTGTGTTAAATTGCTGTTTTCGGGGGTGTTTTTCATCATCTGGAACGGATTAATCCACTTTCCCATTACTTTCTATGGGAAAAGTTCATTTGACTTAAGTCATGTTTGACTTAAGTCTAGACCACTGGAACGGATTAATGACGTAAGTCAAGGTTCCACTGTATTGTGTTTTGCTGATTGGTTCAGCCTATTGTAAGCTGCCCAGAGTTCCTTTGGGAAGATGGGCGGGGTATAAATTCAATAATAAATAAAATAAAAAATAAATAAAGCTCAGTCAGTCTGTAAGCCCTCACTATCTGGTTCAAAAAGGCCACCACGTTCTCCACAATGGTTGACTTTCCACTTGACAAAATATGCCTCAGTGAGTCGAGATCCAAACAGCTGTTCTTCTTCTTTAGCAAAAATGGGTCTTGACAATTTCAGCAGAGTTCTGTATGGAATGGAAAATGCAAAATCATGTGGGAGAGTGACTCCACTCCACCCAGCTCATAGGAACAACACCTCTTGCTGCATGGGATCCCATCAAATCTTCCTTACAGCATTACCAATGGACTGGCATTGCATCTAGGCATGGGGTAAAGGCCCCGGGTTCTTGGAGGCTTTGTAGAAGGTAAAGGTACCATGCTGATTGGCCAGTTTTAATGAGAATATGCTATCTCAATGGGAAGCAGGATGTGTTCTGCAGTTCCTATATTTGTATGTACAACAGCCTACATTTTCTCCTCCTGACGTTGAAACAGACCAGTTTTTGGCATGCTGAGGTAGTCCTTTCCCGTCTTTTTGGCTACAGCTCAGCCTTGAGCCTTCAGCTGTGGTCTGCACCTCTTGTTTAGTGGCTTCTGACACTGGCATTGTGCTGCCTTCCCCTTGCTGTTAGGCTGGCCTCGACACCAAACTGATTAGCTTACTGGGGAACGCGGGGGAAGCTGAAATACCCATATCATTAGCTCAGCCTACAAAATGTTATTAGCTGTAGTAATAGCGTTTATGCCCCTCTTTCTGATTCCTCCTGCTGTGATGTCCGAAGAATATTATCTCTGTAGCCTTGAGTTTCAAGCAAATTAAAATTCCTAATTCGTTTTGAGAATTCCCCCACAAACATTGGCTTCCAGAAGGTGGCATGGAAAAAATCATGGGTGCATGTGCTTAGAAGTCAATCCCTTGGAGTTCCATGAGGCTTACAATAGGACACCAGGAAGTGGATTTTGATGCTGTCAATCTTCAGAGGAAACAGTCTGGTGTTCAGGGCAGGACTTTGGAAGGAAGGTCTAGGCCAGTGTTGGTGAACCTATGCAACGGGTGCCAAAGGTGGCATGTGGAGCCCTTTCTGTGGGCATGTGATACCGCCCCCCCACAGCCATGGCGCTTCCCCCTCCACTTGGATCACGCCACTGTGCTCCATGCAGAGAGCTGGGAGAAAGGGAGGCAGCAGCTTGTCAGCTCATTTGTAACCCCAGTTTACTCTCCAGCCACACCGCTCTGGGCATCCCAAAAGCTGTGTGGCTGGAGAATAAACTAGGGCTATGAAGGAGCCCACAAACTGCTGCCTCTCCTTCACCCTGCTCTTGGCACAGAGCCATTTTGAGACCGCCAAAATGGCACCCCATGCTACCCTTTGGGAAACCGAGGATCAACAAGCAGGGGTGCTATCCTTCAAGAAAGTGAGAATCAAACTGTAGGTTTTTGAATTTCCCACAACCACAGCAAGGGTGATGTGGCTGTGGCTGTGGCAAATTCAAAAGCCTGCTCTTCAATCCTTGCTTTCCTGAAGGGTAGCACCCGAAGCATTTATTACCTGGGGTACCACTGTGTTCATGTTAAATTGCCAGTAGGTTTTGAATTGCAGTTTGGGCACTTGGTGTCTAAAAGGTTTGCCCTCACTGGTCTAGGGTCCTATTGAGCAGAATAAGTCTGAGAGCTTCCAGACTCAGCCACTTGGTGCACCACATTTTAGAAGAGGGTAGTGTGGCTTTTTTTTTCCATCGGTGTCATAGTACGTGAAGTTCTGTGAGATCATCGTGCCCAATATCTAAAGTGGGAACATGGATCCTTACTTGTCTTCTTCATGCATGTGTGAACAGCAATGGACGTTTTCACCTCCTTTGCAAGCTGACTAGATGTTCTGCAGCTGTCAGTGAGTTCCTGGCATGACCAATTTCTACATAATTCACCTGACTTGGGAGCTAATGATCACTGCTTCCTGACATGGGTGTTTCAATACTCATCTAACTAGCTTCTTCAGTCTGAAAAAAAAGTTGGTGGGAGACTTCCAATTTATAGTTTGTTTATTTATTTATTTATTGTTGTATTTATATCCCGCTTATCTTCTACATGTAGAACTCTAAGCGGCTAACAAGGGCAGTCAGTGCCAACCAACAAACAATCAAATACAGCCAAATATAATAAAACAAGATCAACATGCCACAATAGGACAGACTTGACATATAAAATCCTCTTGCATCCCAGCCTGCCGGAGAAGCAAATCTTAACCAAAATCGACAGTCGAAAAATTTAATAAGATCAATCAATAGCGATCAATAGCGATGGTGGGGGAAAAAAACAATTAAACTAAAACTCGCCAAAGGCCTCCCAGAATAAATAAGTTTTCAAAGCTTTCCAAAAGGCCTGCAGGGACTCTGCAGAGCGCACTTCGCTGGGGATGGAATTCCATAAAGAAGGGGCTGCCACTGAGAAGGCCCGGTTCTGAGTAATCATCTTCCGGGCCTCTCGTGGGGTGGCAACCTGCAGCGAGTGCGCTTGCACCTGCCGAACAGGACGGGCCGAGGTGGATCGCTGGACGATGCGCTCTGTCAGGTAGTCCGGTCCCAAGCCATGGAGGGTTTTATAGACTAAAACCAAGACCTTGAATCTAATCCGGGCTGCAACGGGCAACCAGTGCAAGCGGACCACCTTGTTTTCACCCAACCCTGGTCTGAATTGGCTCACTAGTGAACAATGGCCTGTGTGTGTGTGTGTGTGTGTGTGAAAGTCACATCTATGCAGCCCTTCCCAACACCTATTAAGCATGGGTGTTAACAGTGGCTTTCCTGGTGGAGATGTGAGGTGCCATTGTGCCATTTCAATCCCATGAGTTTCCATGACTCAACCCCAGAACATTTCACCTGGATGACATGGAATCTCCACAGACACTCTCTTTCCTTCTATTTTTTTTTAAACTCACATTCTTTCCATTTCTAATTCATTCCTAATAATTCCCCTACTTCCCTCGGTCTACCTCCCTCCTCCTGTTTTGATCTGTCTGTTTTTTTACACAGCCACACAGCATAAGATTTTGTGTGGTTGCATCTTGAAGCATGCTGAAAGGCACTTGTGCATATTAACGGAGGTGTAAATGCAAAGATGCATGGAATGTCAAATCTGGCATGGTCCTAAGATGATACAGAGCAGTCCAGTTTACAGAAGAAGAAGAAGAAGAAGAAGAAGAAGAAGAAGAAGAAGAAGAAGAAGAAGAAGAAGAAGAAGAAGAAGAAGAAGAAGAAGAAGAAGAAGAAACGCAGCTGGAAGCCAGCAGTCCATTTACTGCTGACAAATGAGCCTTCAGCCCTGGGAAAGTGGGTCACCTGTGGCTGGCTACAAGCTGCCTCACCTACATAAAATGCATGCCTCTTCCTTGGGTTTATTTTTGGCTGGTCTCTGGTTTTTGTCTAGCAGCAGCAGCAGCAAAGAGAGGGAGAGTCTCCAAAGATGACAGCCAGTTAGCGTGCGGGGTGGGGTGGGGGTGGGGGAATCTTCCAGGACAGAGGAAATAGAGGTCACTTTGGCATCTGTTGGCTAGCCAAGGTCCAACAAAACTTGGGTCTTTCAAAACAATTTGAATTCCTCCTGGGTTGCTTTTCCCTGTGTGTGTGTGAGACGGGGGGGAAGGGTCTATGTATATTTTATAGAATCATATGGTCACAGAATAATTGGGAGCAGCCTCTAAAGTCATCAAGTTCTACTCTCTGCTTGAGGCAAGAATCCAAATCAAAGCAGAAGCAACTGATGTTTGTCCATTTTCTTATGCCTACAAAGCACATTCTTCCATAGAATCGTAGAATAAGGAGGAAGGGGCCTACACGGTCATCAAGTCCAACACCCTGCTCAAGGCAGGAATAGAAATCAAGGAATACCTGTCAGTTGGTCGTCTAAATTTCTCTTAAATGCTTCCAGTACCGGAGCATTCCCCAGCTCCTGTGGCAATTGCTTTTATAGTACAGTAATACTACTCTAACAGTTAAAAATCCACACCCCCACCCCTTATATTCAAATGAAATCTGGCTTCCTGTAACGTGTGTCCAGGGATGATTTAGAACAGATCCTGCTTTTGCTCTGAAGGACAGCCTTTCAAGTGTGTGAAAAGTGCTCTCCTGTCTCCCCTTAGTATTCTTTTCTCAAGGCTAAACAGGCCAAGTTCTTTCTTGGGAGAATAGTGGTGATCAGTCATAAATGTCTCTTCAGTTTGTGTCTCAGGAACACCAACTGGCTTTCATCTGCTTCAAGTGGGCTCTCAGTAAAGTTCACTTTCCCCCAAGGCACCCATTAGACTGGAAGTTGGCAGGCCTGATGCCAGCACAAACCTGGATCTGCTCTTGGATTGAAGGCCAAAGGAGTTGTCCAAGATGCTGAACTGATTTTGGTCATACGTTCATGGCTTCGGATTCACTCACCTGTTGAGACCAGAATCCTCAGCATCCAATGGGCGGACCATTCTCAAAATGGATTCTCTCTATTCCTCCACTTCACAACACCCTCACAAGGGTGATTTAGCCTGCAGTGCTCAATCTTGTCTACCACTAGGTGTGATGCTACCAAAGACTGACCTCTGTGCTGCCCTCCCTTAAAAAACCATGTACCTGTCACAGGAGAAGAAGGGGCATGACTAGCGCAATTGTTTTACTTATCAAAATGTCCTAGGAATTATGCAAAAAATAACCTTTTAGTTTATTGCTCCTGTTTCCATCTTTAAAATGCCCTTCAGAATGCCAGATGGGTCTACACCATCTTGTCAGTGAAGACGTTTTTTTTTAACTTCTTGTTTTTTCTTTTTTAAAAAATGTGTAGCTATAGAATGCAGTTTTAGCATTCTTATTGGGCAGTCATTCTTTAAAATGATCATTGGATTATAAGAAGTTGTGTATGTCTTGGTTAGCTTGAAACAAAGGTCTCAGGGTTCTTTTAGTTATAAATAAAATTGCATTAATACTCAGTGACAAAAACACATCACAATGGAAGTGTTTTCATCTATTTCCAAAAAAAATATATCAATAAAAGCACAGTGAGTGTATGCCAATACTTTGGTGTCTTGCCATCTGTTCTCTAAATTTAATGTTACTATTTTTAGATGCTGAGGCAGAACAACAGCTCTGGGGAGTCCACTCATTTATCGAGGGTGTCGTTGGGTTGGCTGGACTCTTAGGCACCACAGTTTAGGCTGTTTTGAATTGATAGGAAATTGAAGGTCAGTCAGTTTGCTCTGTTTTGCTCTGTTTGGTTCTTTCTGAAGGACCATGCAAGAGGAACTTCCAGCAAAAGTGACATGTGAGACTTGTGACTCCAGCTCCCGAAACTCCTAGGCAGTGCAGACTGATTAGGAAAAAACTGTGATAATGGTTCATTCTTTTGATCTCTATTTAAGAGTAGATGGACAAGATCTCTGGATCTGGTGATGCATTGCACTAGAAAGATTCTGGTTTAGAAATGCTGGTTTCTAAAGCAGAAACTGAAAAGACCACATCAGCTCCTGTTCTAGTAATTATCAAACGGCCATAATACGGCCATTTTATGTCTCCTTGTAGCCATTAATGGAAAATCCACAATACTATTCTTCATACAAGGATGCTTTCCCAAAGAGAGGTCCATAAGGAGAAAACAAAGACATTTACAGCCATCAATCCTCAGCTGTGGAACAAACTCACCCAAGATTCCCCTCCCCTCTCCTCCCTAAAGTCATCCCCTACCAAAAAACAAAAAAAAAACAAAACCACCTTTAAACACTTTCTTATTTAGGCAGGCTTTTAAAACGGGTTTGTCACTAAATGCTACATTTTCTTAACTTGAACACACTGGCCGCTGTCCAACCAATTTTAGCTTGATTGTGTTTTATCTTTTCTATTCCTTCTTTTATTGATATATGCTGTCCAGAATGACAATCAGTCTAGTGGAGGGGGTGTCTAGAAATAATAAACAAACAAACAAACAAACCAGTGTGGACACATTTTATTTCTCTTGTTCTCCCCTACATGGTTTTCAGCTCTGTGGAGCACTGACAGGTTACATGCTGGAAATTTAAGAGCTGGGCTGTAAATCCTCATTTGTTTTGTTTTTGCCCATATGGACAAGAAGACTCACAGAATAATTCTCACCCAGTGATAGGGTGAAATGTTTTGCGGTGCTTCTTGTCCCCAGAAAATGCACTTGGGTATGTGCATACCTAAGCATACATTTTGGGACAAATTCAGCAAAAGTGTTCATATAACCCTTTCACATGAATAATGCCCACAGACCATGACCACTGCTTTTCCTTTTATTTAAAGAAAAGCCCACCTGAAGACTTTTCTCTTCAGTTGGCCCTTCTTTTTGTTGACTTCTTGACCAAGGGGATTTTTTAATGGGAACATTTCAGCCTGTATTTTATTTGGGTTTTAATATTGATCTTATTATGAGTCTGAATATTATATCAGTTTAAGTTTTAAATGTTTCTTTTGGTACTGTAAGCTGCCCATGGATCCTTTCAGAGAAAGGCAGCATATAACTATTTTAAATAAATAAAACCAATAACACCTCGTCCAGCCCCTGTCAAGGATTGAAGGCACGGTGGGGGATTGAACTCTCAACCTCTGGCTCTGCAGGCCAAGACCTAAGCCACTGAGCCATAGAGCAGTTCCAGGACAACGGTATTGGAAATGCTCAAAAAATTTTTTTCATTCTCATCAGCTGAGGAGATGCCTGGCTGTCCTCTTGGTCCTTTGTAGAAGGCCAATGTTGGCAAAAGATGGCATAGTTAGAAGAACAATCAAAAGTACCCTTGACATTGTGTGTAACGTTGTTGGGGCCTAGGAACATGTTGGCAAAGGAAACATGGGGGCAGAGCTGTCCTGTGCATTTATAACGAGGTTCACTCCCTGTTTCTGGGTCAGTGTTGTGTAGTCATTTGTCTGTCAACAGTTGCTTAAGGCTGCAGGGTTGTCTGCAAGCAAATATAGGCCCACTACCAAGAGCCTGGGAGCGTGAAATACTCTTGTCAAGGAAGGTGTGTATGAATATTCTTGAGTTGTGGGATAAAAGTGACAATGAATGGTGTTTGGCCATTTTCTCTTCCGTGCAATCATTTGCTTCTGGGTATTCCTCTTGCCTGGTGTATTTCTTCCTCAACCATATTGGATGGATGTTGTAGTCTAAGAAGTGTGCTTTGTAAATGCCTGGGGTTCGAATCTCTGTTTTGGGGATCCAAGGAGATGCAATTGTACCCAAGGATCTTGGCTAAAAAAGAGAGATTGATAAGCTGCAGAACTTATCAAGTTTCTCGCTGTGGCATAACCAGATGGTACTATCTTAATATACTTGTTTAATTATTTTAGAATATTCATTGCTTTTTAGAGTTTAATGACTACTTTATGTTGTAAGACACCTTGAGACTTTTCAGGGAGAAAGCCATGATAGAACTATTTTAAATAAATAAATAAATAAATAAATAAATAAATAAATAAATAAATACCATATTTTTCGCTCTATTAGACGCACACAACCCCAAAGTTTAGTGGAAATGTCTGTATGCCTTATAGAACAAATATAGCCCCACTGGGAGTTTCCAGAGCAGCTGCTGCCCTCCAGACCTGGTGGTGGCTGCTGTGGGGGCCCCACAGCAGCTCATGGCTCCTTTCTTCCCTTAAAGGGAGTCATGGGCTGCAGCGGGGGCTTTTGGAGCGGTGGCCACCACTGGGTCTGGAGGTCTCTGACTTGGAGGCATACTCGGCCAAGTTAGGCAAGTCCTTGCAGCAGAAGACAGGAAGCAGCTTAGACGTGTCCAGTGCCTGGACCCCTAACAACAGTTTGCTCATGTTAGGAAAAATGCTTTTCACCTCCGACTGCCCGGAACCCCTAAGATCCGCTGGCCACTTAAATTTGGACCAGAGATCTTAGGGGAGCTGTCACCAGATTAAATCTTCCTGTGTCCCCACCCTGGCTGCTGGCTGCGTGAGGGGGGGAAGAAAAACTCCGGAAGAAAAGAATGTGGCTGATCTCCATTTTGCCTCTCGCTCTTGTGCCTGGAACATTCAACTCTCTGTAAAGTAGCTCTTAAAGGCTAATGGAAGGGGGAGCCAAAAACAACAACAAACAGAAGCGCTCTCATGGAGGAACTGGGATTCCCACGGCACTCACTATCGGTCCCAGTACACCGCATCAAGATGATGGACATTTTGACTGACTGGAAGAGCAGGTACATCATGCAAAGGTGCACTGGGCCACTGGGGGCGGGAGAGAGAGGGGGGGCAGAAGGACTGGGCACATGTTTCCAGGCATGGCAAACTCCGGAGCTGGTGGGGAAATGATTCATTTTAAAGCCATCACTGGCTGGGAATCCATTGCCCCGAGTTTAGGGGGGAGACCTGCTCTCTGCAGTCCCCTTGTGATGGGAGAATGAGGGATGGCTCCATGACTGCCACCTGGAGGAAGGAGGAGGAGGAGGAGGAGGAAAGGGAGGGAGAATATCATAAAATCCACTGTTCTGGAACATCTCCTCATGGCTATGCTACTGTTCACAGCAAAATACAGGCCCTTGGGAGAGAAGGGGTCTTACAAGGAGGTAGCAAACACATTCTGAGCTGATTTATATAATGCTGGACCTCATTCTCTGTGGCAAGCGCTCTCATGGAGCAACTGGGACTCCCACGGAAGGGGCAAGGCTCTCTCTCCTACCTACCCACCCTCAGGGGCGGCAGCTGAGGAGGCTCCTGCTGCAGCTGATAGCTCCTTTCTTCCCTCGAAGGGAACCATGGGCCACAGCGGGGGCTTCCACAGCCGCCGCCACCGCATCCGGAGGTCTCAACATGTATGTGTGAATATTTTTTCACACATACATACCTCTAACAACTAGGTGCATTGTATGGTCCGGTGTGTCTTATGGAGTGAAAACAGTGGTTGGTAAACAAACAAACAAACAAACAAACCTTGTGTGCTCTTCTCCTTGGCCAGCTGTTCTTCTCATTGGGGTGTGCACAGAATGATAGATACTCCCCCTCTGTGTACATACTTTGTGTCCGACACAGCTGGATAGCCCAGTGGTTGAGGTTTCCAGCTGCATAGCCAGAGGTTGGGAGTTTGATTCCCCCTCTGGAACTACTTGACGGGCTGGGCTCCATGATGCATACAGGGTGCCTTCCAGCTCTGCAGTTCTCAGGTTATGATTAATTGACAGGAAGGGAAGACAGCATAGCTTTCATGAACTATTACTCTCTTATATGCCACTTTGAAATGCTGTCCACATTCCCAGGAGCTCCGTGAAGGGTTGTCTTAGAGCTCTTTCCAGGGTCTAGTAGCTCCACTGGAGGCCAATTAAGGGACCATTTAAGCCCTCCTTAATCTCTCAACGCACTCTCTTCTCTGTAGATAAAACCCATTACAAAGCCATCACAAGCCACAGTAGAAATCACCTTAATTAATTAGCACTCTGGGCTATAATATGCCAGGGTCTGATTGCTGGGTGACAATAGGAGAACAGAGAAGTGGTCGACAGGTGATGTCTATTAGTTTGAACCCCACGTGCAGAGTCTGAACTCAACTCACATGTTCAGTTCTGTCCTCTTTCATGTTCTGATCTGCTAGTTTGAAGAAGAAAAGGAAAATCTAAGTAGAAACTCTTATCTAAATATGCACCTAGTAGATATATATTCCTAAAACCATTCCATTCAAACTGAGCTGATTTCCCTTCCCATTTCATGCCTTCTTGAGCAAAGATCAGCATCAGATTGTTCAGCAAGTACAAATCAGGTGGATAGCTAACTTCTAGATCCTGGTAGAGTTTCTGCAAGCCCACATTCTGCTTTCAGTCGGTTTGGCTAGGAGGGAACTTTCTGGACTGGGGTGACTGCTGTGCAGCAGTAGCCAATTGTTTCTTCCCTGCCTTTAACATCAGCCACACCTCTGCTCAAGTGTCTCTTGAAAGGCTAGTTCCTGAAAGCCTATTAAGGCTAGCTCCTGAAGCCAGTCATTTTTATGTAATATGCCAGTGGTGGCAAACCTTCGGCACTCCAGATGTTTGGGACCACAGTTCCCAGAATTCCAAGCCTAGATTGCCACTGACAAAGGGCTGTGGGAATTGCGGTGCTGAAGGTTTACCACGACTGCAATATGCAGTTTAGATTAGAGATGGAGGTGAGCTGCAGTTTGGCGGTTCGTCCCAGTTCAGTGCACAGGTGTTCTGCGGGTGCTACAGGCTCTCTTATCGCACCTCCTCTGCACACTCAACCATTCCATGGCAAAACATGCTTCCTTCCCCACTTGCTGAACACATTTACCCACTCATCAATCACAGAACAAGTTTTCCTCATCTGCCTCCTCAGGCAAAATCAGCCCATTCACATCAGCCCAGCAGGCTTCCCTGCTCCACCTCCTCTTCTGAGTGGACTGCAACTCCCATAAATCCTCACCAACACAGCTAGTGGTGAAGGCTTCTAGGAGTTTTAGTTCATGAACTATTGGGGACCCCAGGTTGGGAACCATGGCTGTAGACCCAAAGCTCTTTGGAATAATTTAGTCCCAGGTGTCCACAGTGATGATGCCAGTTGAAGGTCTTCTGGTAAGGATCTTAGCCATGCAATAGAGAAAGTTCAGCTTTGTGTACCTCTCAGGGGGCTGGGGTGTTGAACAAGGCATCCATTGAGGACCTCAGCCCCATGCAGGCAAGAGGTGGTCTTTCAGATATCCTGTCCATTTAGGGATTTTTGGGTGAAAGCCAGCACTTTGAACCAAACTCAGAGGCAAATGAGATGTTTCTCCAAGACAGTCAACCCAGGACATTCCATGGTCTTTATGACCGCTGACTCAGGCCATAGCACTATCTCTTTCATGCTGGCTCCACTGCCTGAATTAGACATGGGCATGACTAGGCGAAATTGTCATTTCCGTTTTTGGTTCTCGTTATCGTTACGTAACGGGTAACGGTAACGAGAATTACTCCGCTCCAGCTCGAACCCGAACCAAAAAAAGAAAAATTGGGTCTGATTTTTCGTTGTCATTCATGGCATCGCGGCAATCACGCGATGCCAAGCAGCACAGAAAAAAAGTTTTAAAAATTAAAAAAAACCCTGATTCCCGGCCATAAAAGCAGGCGAAAATATGCCTGCTTCAGTGAGGGCACCTACCGAGGGGTGGTTTCTGGGGGGGGGGTCCCTGGCCTCCCCCCCTCCTGTCCTGGGCTGCTTGCACCAGGCTGGGGGGGTCATCCTTGTCGTCTCCATTTGCCATGCGGTGGGGGGGATCCCAAATGGCGACCACAATTTTTCTTTTGAAATTGTGGTCCAAAAACCCACCAAAGCACCACAGAAACATGTGAAAATTAGGTATTTTAAATGCCTGAATTTTTATAGTAGCAGCAGTGGGTTTTTTTATAGCAATAAAACGTCGAATTGATTTTATTTTATTTTATTTTATTTTTATTTTTATTTTTTTACACCTTCACATGTGCAATGATGGGCTGGCCATGGGATGGGACCATGCAAATTTTTGGAGCCATTCCACCAATCGCATGGCCAGGTTTTGCTGAGACTTCTGGATGTGCCAGAGAGGGCATAAAAAGCCCACCAACCCTAACCCTAACCCTAACCCTAACCCTAAGCCTAAGCCTAACCCTAACCCTAACCTGAACCGTTACCCTAAGCCTAGCCCTTACCCTAACCCCAACCCTAACCCAGATTCGTACACAAGTACACTTCCCTTCTTAGTGGGTCAGAGTGATGCACCCAGAGAGGTGCCTTCAACTCCAGAGACCCAACTCCCTCCCTCCCTAAGCGTAACCTGTATGGCAGTACGCCAGTATGTTTTCCTTCTTAGTGAGTCAGAGAAGCGCCGACGAGGTTCCTCTGACACACTAACCCCCACCCTAACATAATGTTCTTAGTGAGACAGAGAAGTGCCGACGAGGTTTCCTGTCACACTAACAACCCCAACATAATGTATAACGGCGGCTACACGTTACGCTCCCTAAACCACTGTACAAACAACAGACGACAAACAGAAATGACAAATTTTTGAAAAATTTCACGACAAACGGAAACGACCCGAAACGGGCCCGTCCCGGCAAACGACAACTCGAAACGTAATTTTTTCTGGTCGTGCCCATCTCTAGTCTGAATGCTTTCCAAAAGGCTCACCCATACCGAATGTGTTGCAGTCAGTTGATCGGGCTCATTAAGGATCAACATGCTTGCTGCTCAGGAGATTCTGGGTAATGAAATTCCAGATGGCACAGGCCTCAGTAATTTCAAGCTAGCAGAGGGAAGGTTCATTTTCAAGACATCACCTCCTAAAACAATTCTGTGGTAGATATGCTTGGTCTTGGTGAGACATGCGCTTTTGTGTAGCTACTAAGGCTGCTATCCCATGACCATTAAAAATCCTCTTCAAACTGCTTGAAGATGTGGTTAATAAAATTGTGTCCCCACGACCAGGAGACTTTAAAGGGGGGAAATGTGACCACACCCACTTAAGCGTAACTCAGCGAGTTTTGCAAGTACCTGGTCTTGAGGTGGTACAAAGCTTGTCTCAGTCCCAATGCGGATTTTTAACCGGTACTTGAGTCCGTGGGGACTTGGAAAATCAGCATCAAAACCTTTTTGTTCCGCTGTGTTGTGGTTCCCGCTCATAGGAACACAAAAGATGCAGTTCTTTAAACTGTGCCCATGGGGACAAGGGAACAGCATTTTCAACCATGTGACTGTTCCTGGGGAAAATCCACATTTTACTTTGATCTGGATTTTCTGGACGTGGAATAGCAGCCTAAGTTCCCTGTAGTGTGAGATGAGTCTCAGAAGTTCCATAAGTAGCAAGGTTTCTTCTTTGGCTTCTTTCAAAAATGTCACAACTTGAACAATGGTGGGGACACACAGTCCAAATCTGATTGTCTCTGCCTCTGGTTTCTCATTCATTTACAGTATGTCAATTAAAGCTGATGGGGGAAGAATCTTAATGGAAACTGCTGGTGTTTATTTATTTTATTTATTCATTTTGAATATTTTTATCCCACCTTTCACCTTGGAAAAGGACCTAAGGTGGTTTACAATAATGAGGGACTATATACAGTCCAGAACATTTAAGACATATTCACGTTAAGAACAGGGAGTTTGAAGAAGCATCTTAGAACATTAAGAGGTAGCATCAGAGCTACAAAGAGCATGTAAGAAGAAAAGAATAATCCATTAAAAGGGGTGAAAGGCAACCTGAAAAACACTAGTGTTCTTATGAAATCAGTCAATGCAATCATTTATTTATTTATTTATTTATTTATTTGTTGCATTTATACCCCGCTTATCTACAAAGTGTACTCTAAGCGGCTTACAAGGCTACCAAAGCCATAAAATTACAATAAAAGACCGCCTGTGAACAGACGAGGAATCAAAGCAATAATAAATAATGAATTAAAAAACAACGAAGAGAAAGGAAAACTAAAAAAAAAAATAATGGGCAGACTGCCAGGATGACATGAGGCGCACCTGGGGGAAGGGGGGGAGGGAGCCAAAGTCCAGGGCGGGCGGAAGGCTACTGATATCATCAAGGACATGAGTGGGGTGGCTGAGCAAAAGGTGGAACGGCCATCGCCAGCCGACAGCAAGCTGGAGAGAGGGGGAGGGGATGCACAACAGACCATCCAATGTCCGAAGCCACCTAGAGGCTGCCCCTCTAAACCACCTCCATCCCAGATCGTATTACGGCCCCTTCTAATGTCCATCTCAGTTAATCGCCGCTCTCTAACGCGGTACATTTCCCAGAGCAAAAACCCCCGGGAGCAGATCTGCAAATTGCCCCTGGCCCGATGAACAACTGGCCGCTGGATAGATGGAGAATGACCAGAGCGTTCTCCTATGATGCTGAACCCGCTGGTCACCGGTGGCCGGCTTGCCACCCGAGTCTCAGGGGCGACACGACAGGAAGTTATGAAAGAAACACCCTCACCGGCGGCCGGTCTGCCACCCGAGATACAGAAGCAACTGGGGGGCCGAGGTGGTAAAAGCCAGCGCCGGTGGCCGAGAAGCCACCCGAGAACCCGGTGCGGCAGAAACCAACAAGAGGACAGACCCCAGCGGTCGACCCACCGCCCGAGAGGGAAAAAACAGGCCCCCCAAAGTTGGAATGGGAGGCAAAAGGGGAAGACAGAACATACCCGTGCCCACCGCTTGAGGAGATGACCAAGTGTCAATGAGTGGTAGGAACAAGCAGTTCCAGCAGCTGTTGATCAGTCCGCCGCTTCGGCCCCAACTGATGGCGACTACCATCTCGAGCCGCAAGCCTTCCAGGCTGTTGCGGACGGACCAGTCGCTCATTCCGGACCCCCCACAGGGGAACGCAGGAGGACAAGCACAGCAGCAGCCAAAAAGAAGGCAAGACACCCTGCGTCCTCCTCCTCCTCTCGGGGAGAGCTGGGTCGGCGGGCTCGGCAACGGCCCCCCAAAGGGAGCAAGGAAAACGGCACGGTGGGAGCGTCTGGAGGGGGGACAAGATGTTTGGCGTCCTCCACCTCCTTTCCAGGCAGACGAACTCAGCAGATTCGGTGGGTTCGGCCCATCGGGTGGGGTCCCAGGGGGGGCAGCCGACCTGCAAACTCCACAGAGTCTCGGCAGGCAGGCACTGCTAGGGGTGCGGCACGGCAAAGGCTGGTGGCTCCGCAAGGCGGCCATCACTCCGTATAGCTCCGCTCGACTCAAGCTGACAAAAAAGGCTCAACCCTCTGGAAAGGTCAGTTCATGAAACCTTCTTCACCCCTATCTTCATCCCCGGCGCCCCTGGCGTGCCCAAGCATTAAAAGAGAAATAAAAACAAACAAACCGGCAGCAAAAAATGTAAAACGCCCGAGACGCTGAGGTGCCGAAACGCCGCGAGGTTGCTGCCGTCCGCCATCTTCTTTTCATCATGCATGGTTATCCATATAAAGTCACATAATAAGTAGTCCCTCATTCAGGGAAAGCTTGCCTGAAGAGGAAGGTCTTTGTCTGCTTCCAGGAAGACAGCAGAGATGGGGCAGTCCTGGTCTCCAGTGGGAGGGAGTTCCAAAGTCTGGGATTAGCCGCAGAGAAGCTCATTTCATGTGTTCTTTTGAGACGCACCTGTGAAAGTGGTGGGATGGAGAGAAAGGCCTCTCCTGATGACTCAAACTGGTTCATACTGTGATATTCAGTCTTTGAGGTAGCTTGGACCCAGGCCGTTTTGTGCTTTGTAGGTTAAGGTCAGCACCTTGAATTGTGCCCAATAGCTGATTGGTTGCTGCTAACAGTGGGGGACTAGAAGGAAGGAAGGAAGGAAGAAAGGAAGGAAGGAAGGAAGGAAAAATAGTAATGATCCAGAAGGAAGGAATAATAATTATTATTATCAGAGGAAGGAGAGAAGGAACAAACGAACAAACAAACAAACAAACAAACAAACAAACTTAGCTTTCCTCCCCAAATATCCAGAAGATGTTTGGGGAAATCCTTGGATCATGAACACAGGGTGAACTAAGCTGAAACTGAAACATGGTGCAAAATCATAGACCAAGGAGCTAAAGAAAAGGCTACAGCATTTTTCACCCACCCACCCCACCCCCGTTTGCTCTGATCTGTATGAAGAGTGTGTTCGCCTCACTGTTAGTTACTTTTCACTCAACTGATCTCTTCAAGCTGGTTTCCTATAGCCCGGCTTCTTTGATATTCATGAAGCGCCCATCTTTTGCAGTGCCTCAGAAAAGCTGAGGCCCATTTCCCTCTGAATGCCCCATTAGTAAGCCACGCTGGCCCTGGTGAAGTGCCTTGAAGCCGTTTGGGGACTGGCAATCAAGTCTTCTCAGCCATGTGCTTTGTCTCCATTCCTCTAGGTATCTCTCCTTGTTCTCATAGGCCGTTTGGCGCAACCCTTCAGGCCCCCTCAGCTCCAGCAGGGTCCTTTTGTCCTCTTTGTGATCCTGCACACACATCAGTATGAAGGCGGTTCTTCCTCAGATTCAAAGGGAAGAAATCAAAGCAAAGAACAGCATTATTGCAGGAACTGTCTAGGGTATGGTAAGAGCATTCCTCTCTTCCACCAGAGCCAGATGTGCAGAGAGGGTGGAATACTGCCCCCACTTCCATGCCTCCAAGTTTGGAGTATTTATTTTTAATCTGGCCTATTATGCTTCTTGTTGGAAGAGAGCAGTGCTTTCCCAACCTTGGATCCCCAGATGTTCCTGGACAGCAGCTCCCAGAAATCCTGGCCAGCAAAGGCTAGTGGTGAAGGTTTCTGGGAGTTTTGCTCCAAAGACATCTGGGGACCCAAGGTCAGGAACCACTAGAGTAGACCATCAATGAATGTAGCAAATGGATACATGGAAACCCCTGGTGTTCCTTCCTTCCTTCCTTCCTTCTCAGGTTGAAAGCTTGCCTGAAGGTGGGTTTTCAACTGTTGGTGGAAGGATAGAAGGGAAGCGACCTACCTAAGCTCCCAATGAAGAGCATTCCACAACCAGGGAGCAGTCAAGGAGAAGACCCTGTTTTGTGTCCCCATCAAGCTTGCCTGTGACGGCAACAGGTCCAAGTGGGGGCCTTCTCTGAAGATTTTCAAAGCCAGGAAGGCTCCTATGAGGAGCTATAGTTCTCCAGGTAGGCTGGGCCCAAGCCCTATAGACAACCTGCAAGTTCCACTTTGAGATTGAAATCATCTGTATGCTTACATGAAAAAATCTGTCACTGGATTTACTGGAACCTAATATGCAGGGTCAACATGCATAGGAGGGTACTGTTGGTTGGTTGTGGACCGCAAACACTTTGGCCATTGAAATGAGATTTATTTGTGTCTTATGTCAGTTATTTCTTGGGTGGGGTTCAGCTTCTGGCAGGCCTGATGCATTACGGTTGTGAAAAAAATGGGAATCAGTCCAAACCGTGTATAATACAGTAACACTATGGGCCTTTTTACACAACCCCTAAGATCCGCTGGCCACTTAAATTCGGACCAGAGATCTTAGGGGCTTGTCGCTCTTCCTGTGTCCCCACCCTGGCTGCTGGCTGCGTGAGGGGAGGGAGAAAAAAAAGGAAGAAAAGATCATGGCTCACCTCCGTTCTGCCTCCGTTCTTGCCGGCAACATTCCTGTCTCTGTAAGAGCTACTGTAAAGTAGCTCTTAAAGGGGTGGGAGACAAAAACAAACAAACCCAGAAGCGAGGAGAGCCCCGCACTCACTATCTTTACTCCGCATCAAGCAATTTTCACGGCGGAAGAGCAGGTACTTGAAAGGTGTGCTGGGACGCATTAAAGTGGGCGTGGCCGCCCTTAATTTCCTGTAAACTCCGGAGCTGGTGGGGAAACATTTTTAAGCTCCGGAGCTGGGAGCCATTTTCCCCGGAGTTTAGGGGTTGCGTTATAAACGCCCTATGTTACCTTGTGGATTTACTCTGTCAAGAGGTCAGGAAGAGATGCAACCAGCTGAATCAAAGTCCAATTTTATTGATATTTAACAGGAATCAGCTAGGGCAGTGGTTCTCAACTTTCCTAATGCTGCAACCCTTTAATACAGTTCCTCATGTTGTGGTGACACCCCGAACCATGCCGATGGGGGGGGCAGCCCATGCCAGGGCCATTTGGTCCTGTGGCACCGGCCCGTTGCACGTGGAGGGATGCATGGGTGGGGACCGACTTCTGCCCCCCAGGTATCCCCTAGGAATGGGGCACAGGCAGCATGGTCGTGCTGGCCGCACAGGGACCTCCCCGTGTGGCGAGTCCGGTGCTTCCGGCCTTCTCAGCCACCAACAGCTTGGCCACGCAGGCCCACCCGGGGGGAGGGGGCAGATGGTGCAAGCAGGCAGGCAGCAGCTGCAGCCCCAAACCTGTCAGTAGTCACCGCCATGGCAAGGGTTAGCCCTACACTCTCTCGCCTGACAGCATTCATACCCAATACATTAAAAACTACAATTTTTAAAAAAAAACAACCATAAAGAATCCCCCATACAATATACATGTTACACATTCAATACTGATATTACCCACCAACTTAGGGCCTTTTCACACAACCCCTAAGATCCGCTGGCCACTTAAATTCAGACCACAGATCTTAGGGGTTTGTCGCTGTTCCTGCCTTCCCACCCCCTCCACACTCCTGGCTGCTGGCTGCGTGAGGGGAGGGAGAAAAAAAGGAAGAAAAGAATGCCGCTCACCTCTGTTCTGCCATCTCGCTTTGCTCCCGGCACTACATTCAGATCTCTTAAAGGGGCAGGGGGGGGGAAAGAACAAACAGAAGCAAGGAGAGCCCGGCAGTCACTATTGTTATATCCGCATCAGGAATTTTCACCCTCCGAGAGCAGGTACATGAAAAGTGCGCTGGGACATGCTTAGGTAGGTGTGGTCGCACTTAATTATCTGTAAACTCCGGAGCTGGTGGAGAAATAATTTTAAGCTCCGGAGCTGGGAGCCATTTGCCGCAGAGTTTAGGGGGTCGTGTGAAAAGGCCCTTAATTTTTTAACAGAAATTAGCATGGTTACTGCTATTGGGTAAGAACTGTTTAGGTATCAACTACGCACACTGATAAGAAGGTATGGCTTTCTCTTTTTCTGTTGTTTTGTCCTGTGGGCCAGATGGCTACAGTCTCAACACAGGGGGCCCACGGCAGGAGATGATCGGAAGAAGCCATGCCCTTTCATTAGGGAAGTCACCACCCAGGGTGCTTTCACACAACCCCTAAAATCCTCTGGCAACTTAAATTCGGATCCCCCTAGCCAGAGATCATGTGGGTTTTGTTCTGCTTCCTGTGTTCCCACCCTTCTGCACTCTGTTGCTTCTACCTGCAGTGAGGGGAGGGAGAAAAAATGGGAGGAAAAAAAAATACAGGCTCACCTCCGCTCACCTCCGCCTGCCATCGCAGCAGCCCCATTAGGAATTCCAGTCTGTTAAAGGGGCAGGGGACAACAAAAACAAACAGGAGGAGGAGGAGAGCCAGGCATTCACTGCTTTACAATCCGCATCAGAATTTTTTTTACCTCCGGAGACCAGGTACTTGTAAAGTGCGCTGGGGCGTGCTTAAGTGGGTGTGGTCGTACTTTTTTTTAAGTCCGCTGCTGGTGGGAAAACAATGCTATGCTCCGGATCTGCAAGTGTTTTGCAGCGGATTTTAGGGGTCGTGTAAAAGGGGTCTTAGTGCAAAATGCACCTCCTGCAAAAATGTAAAGGCCAGGAGGAAACAAAAATAGGTACGTTTTGGAGGGATTGCAGGTTAGTCCCCAACCCCCTGGCAAATTTCCCTTTTCTTTCCATTGGGTAGATACGTAGAAACCTTGGGGACCATGAAAACATCCTGATTAAATACTTTCCCTTTCAGAAGGAGTACTGCATTTCAAGACAAGAGCTTGCTCCTTCAGCTTGCCATCGCTGGCCTAATTTGAAAGTTTGCACATCAGGCAGCCTTCTCTGAATTAGACAACAACAAACTCCTTTTATGTTGTAAACAGAGACAGCATTCACATCTGAGAAGGACTTCACCTTTCCTGTGCTGCCATCTTAATGAGAGGAAACAATGCTGGATTTTGAGTGCCTGTGAATGGCTATTTATCGGATGGAGCCATTGATCACTCCTTTATGAGATACACCCACCCTTTTTCTATCTCCTTAAATGCTATGAAGGCATCAAATAGGTCACATGTGTAGTCATACATGAATTTTATATGTGGCCAACACCTAAAAATGTGCATAGATAATATGTGTATGTTCCCTACAAAAGGAACTACAGTGGTACCTCGGATAACAACGGTAATTCGTTCTCCGAGGTTAGTCATTATCCGAAAAACGTTGTTATCCGAAACACGGTTTCCCATAGGAATGAATGGGAAACCATTTAATCTGTTCTGGAGCCTAGGAAAAAGGCACAGACACCTGGTTGTTTGCTCAAAACTCTTTATAAAGTGCACTTTAAAGGTACAGATGCAATGCTACCCGGGATAGCTCTTTTTTACTCATGCATGCTGGAAATTCGTTATCCGAGGCAGTCCATAGGGAAAATTAGTTATCTGAGGCAGACCTATACCTAGAAATTGTGATTAGTTATCCGAGGCAGCCCATAGGGAAAATTCATTATCAGAGGCAGTCCTATACCCAGAAATTTGCAGTTGTTATCCGAATTATTCGTTATCTGGGGCAGTTGTTATCCGAGGTACCACTGTACTGTATTTCACATATTTCAGTTTGTCGTAAAATCTCCATTCCCTCCTGATAAAGAATGTGTATTTACCTCTCTACCTAGGGCTCCTAAATTATTGGAAATTTCTCTCTATTCCCTCCAGGGACTGTGTCATTTGTCTGCCGTGATTTTCCCTTGCATGGAAAAAAATTATTATTATTATCATACCACCTGCTGCCATGATATCATTCTAGCCAAGAACTACCAGGTATAGCAACTGTCCTGCTTCGGATTAAACTGATTTGTTGATGCCAGCTAGGATAAACCCAGGGGTCCCTTTTTCAAGTGGTCTAGGTAAAACTCTTCCCTGTGTTTTGCCAGCTGCCATTGTTTATTCCACTGAAGAGGGCAATCGGCAGCTTTCCTCCCTCCCTCCCTCCCATAGAAGGAGCTTTAATGCCGGATGCTATACTTGCTAAATGAAAAGATCAGCTTTTATACCATGCTAAATGTTTTTTTTTTTTTAAATTCACTGGTTTTCATATCATATGTTCAGTGGCCTTTTAATAGTGCAATTTGCTGCATTTAAAAATTGCATATGTCCTTGAACAATTCCATCAACTGCCTTGCATCCTTTTAGTGGGAGAAAGGTATGATGTAAATAGAAGGGAGGAGGTGGATCCATACCAGTGTAATTGTCATTGATTCAGTGGGCTCAGTTGAGCTGAGCTGAGCAAAGTGGCAACTGCCTGCAGCCTCATCTCCATTGCCAAATGTCTGCCTAGGTAAAAATGTCTTTGTTTGCAAATGAAGATCCAATGGCATGGGAGGCCTGGCCTGTTTTTGGTGGAGAGTGCCAAAATCTGGGACCAGCCCTCAAGAAGGCCCTGCCTTGTGTCCTTGGCAGATTTGCTTCTGGGGGGTGACAGGATGGAGAAATGGGCCTCCCCATGGATCTCAAAGCCCTCAGCTTGTAGAAGAGGATATGATTTTAGGCAGCCTGAAACTTAGTCCTTCCATTTAAAAAGCAAATAAAACATAGAGCTTTGGTGGTATATAAGCCAAAAAGTAATATGACCACCTACCACTGCTGGAACATTCTATCAAAGTTTCCTCTTTTTATATATACCGTATATACTCGAGTATAAGTCGACCCGAGTATAAGTCGAGACCCCTAATTTAACACCCCAAAATTGGGGAAACGTATTGACTCGAGTATAAGTCTAGGGTGGGAAATGCAGCAGGGAGGAAAGGCAGCTCCTCCTTTGTGAGCTGGGGGAGTGGTGTGTGATGTTTAAAATGACTTTTAGCCACTGATGCAAGTGCTTGGGTCAGTGGCTAAAAAGTCATTTTAAACATCGTGTGCCACTCCCCTGTGATGCAGAGGGGGGTCATGAGAAGCGGCATGCAATGTTTAAAATGACTTTTAGCCACAGATGACTTGCCTCAGTGGCTAAAAGTATTGACCCGAACATAAGCCGAGGGCCCCTTTTTTCAGCCCAAAATTAGGGCTGAAAAACTAGGCTTATATTCGAGTATATACAGTATATACAGTTGTTCTAATTGTTGAGTTTAGCCAGAGAATGAGGCCTTTTCACGCGCATACTGATGAATGCTAAACTTTCTTCCTGACGATTATAACTCACCAGTTGCTGTGCGCGGTGCAGAATTCAAAGCCAGCCTTAGTGTCACCGGCAATGGCATTTTTTTTGCAAGTTAACATGGTGTGTGGGACAGATAGGAATATCTGCTTGAGCAGAAGAGGGAGGTTTTTTTTTTTTTAAATCTGTTAGCACATCAAATCAAGTCTGGCCTCCCTGCTTGCCTGTGAGTTCAGAATCCAACAACACCCCCCCCCAACAAGTAATAATGTCACAATGCCGGACATATTTTTCAGGGCATCACATTCTTCCAACAGTCTCTTTAACAAATCTGACAAACACTTGGAAGAGAAGATAATTCCCTCGTTGACTTCCTTGTTGACATGGATATACTCATCTACCTCTCAAGTGCATAAACACAGATGTCCCGTGCCTCTTTGGCTTCCTACTGATATTCCGAGGAAGTGTCCTTAACCCTAACCCGTCACACCCTCTACATGATGTGGGATTGGCCATACAACACACTGATGAAATCCTGGGGTTATATTGTCCACCGGGTCGCATGAGTCATGGTTAAAAAGCAAAGCTACATTATCCCCCCAGTTTCTTGCAGCATCTTAAGTCTAAGTGCTATATTTTAATGTGAACTTTCAAGGACAATCATAGAATCATAGAGTTGGACGAGACCTCAAGGGCCATCTAGTCCAAACCCTGCCATGCAGGAATACCCATCACAGTACTACTCCCAATAGATCAGTGTTTTTCAACCTTTTTTGGGCAAAGGCACACTTGTTTCATGAAAAAAATCACGAGGCACACCACCATTAGAAAATGTTAAAAAATTTAACTCTGTGCCTATATTGACTATATATAAAGTAATTTTTCAATTTTTCCCACGGCACACCAGGCAACATCTTGCGGCACACTAGTGTGCCGCGGAACAGTGGTTGAAAAACACTGCAATAGATGGCCATCCAGCCTCTGCTTAAAATCCTCCAAAGAAGGATACCTCATCGCACTCCATTGTGGCAGCATATATTCCACTGCCAAACAGCTCTAACCATCATGAAGTTCTTCCTAATGTTTTAATTGAATCTCTTTTCCTGTAGTTTGAGACCATTGCCCTGAATCCTAGTCTCTGAAGCCATGGAAAACAAGCCCACATCTTCCAATGCCTGAAGACGCAGACTTGACCACAAAAGCACACACTAAAGTATAGCACTTCATCTTTGAGGTGCTACAGCAGTGCCGACTTCCTGGTTTTCTTCATTGTTCTTTTGGTTGTTGTTGTTGTTGTTTTTTTTTTTTTTTGCTGGACATGCTAGCCCAGACTAACACAGCTGTCATTTTCAAAATGTCTAATTTCTTCAAGACCATACATCTGATCAGCAGCCATCCTAGTGTGGTGTAATTTGCATACTTTACACAATTAAGTAACCCATTTCCTGCAAGACTTGTTCTTTCGAATGAGAAGGCTCTTACTGCTGCAGGCAGAACTATCTAGCTGTCTTAGACTTGAGGACAGGAGTTTGACATTGTCTCCTTTTGGCACCTAAGAACGAATGAAGTGAGGGGTTTTGTTTGTTTGCTAGTTTGTTTTTGCATTTGTACACCACACGTGGCCTGCCTTTTACAGCATAATAGACGAAGGTGGATTGCAGTCCTAAAGATCTTGGCCCCAGTAGGGTCTGTACAGAGGTTGGCCCATTGCTAGCGGAGGTGAGAGCTGCATGGCTCTAAAATATTTATTAACACGAAGCTGTACTTAGCACTTAAGCTGAAGGCAATACAGTAGAAGTCTCTCTGTTGGAAATTGAAGTTAGTGAGGCTGAAAAAGCCATTATGCTGTAAATATAAACTATATTAAGTGCTCGGTAGGAACCTGAAAATGTCCCAGTGTCGGCTTGCTTCATTTCTGGAAGGCTGATCACCTCCTTCGAGGATTCTTCAGTGTTATCAATCAGCAGAAAAAGCTGTTTTGCTGAATGACACCTTCAGGATGGTGGTGAAGGGCTAGCTAAGAGGCTTTGGAGGGGAAGTAGAGTTCAGGCCTACTTTTCCTGGGCCCCTGATTATTTCCCTAAAGCTGGTGAGCAAGATGCCCGATGCAAGATGAGGAAGGACAGGGCATGTGGGGGAACATTTCCCCAGCTGTCTTGGCTTCCAAATAGGACCAAAGGGATGGCCACTTTCCCCTCACAGTTGTGCCATGGGACCACAGAACAATAGGAGAGCATAGGGTTTGCTTGTATGCTATCTTGGGTTTAAACTAGAGATGGAAAAGAATTTTAAAATGAATTACAAAAATCCATCAAAAATGCTAATTTGTCAGTTCATAGTCATCTGAATTGATGCTTTCGGTGAACACGAATCAAGAAATAGAGATTTTTGATTCATTAATTCATGCATCCAAGGCACCTAGAGTTACCAAACTTGCAGAGACGTTTCCTCCATCTCTCCTCTGATTCGTCCATGTTTGTTGAAATTTGTGTTTCCCCAAGAGGCACTTTCTTGTGGGACCCATTTTGTGGGTGTGTAACTTCGATGTCTCAAATTCAGTCTTTACCAAACTTGGAGGGTGTGTGGAGGAGAGTCAGGGGAAGATTCTCTGACATTTAGGTATCTCTAGGTGCCGGAGGGAGAATTTTATAGGGGTTTAAAGAAAGAATAATAATAAAACATTGATCCATTGATTCATCAGAAAAAAAATCATAAAATTTTTATTCATACAACAATCTTGATGAATCATGAATTGGAAAAAATTACATTTGTTTCCAATTTTTGCCCATGTCTTGTTTAAGCCTATTAAGCTGTTTAGCTTAGAGGATCTTCAATATCAGATCCGAAGCAGACCCCACTACAAACAGCTGCTGCCTGCAAAATGACCCCCGTCCTGCCATGTTACTCTCCTGATCATGCCTTATATTTCATCTGTTTGCAGATAAGGTTGAGGTCTGGTCAGTATTTGGATGACAGAAGTACCAGGGATCTCCAGGTAAGGCGGAGAAAGAACCCTACTGGAACCCCTCAGCAGGTGTTGTTGCTAGCTGCAGTTGCGATTGGTGGCTCAGGAATGTAACTCAGTAAAAGGCTACTGCATTTTGTGATGGAACCACAATCCAGAGAAAAATAACCCACTGTGTTTATCAAGCAAAGGTTGGTGATGGGGTGAAAGCAGTTGAAGATCTGATGGAGATTCTCAAGGATCTTCTCTGGGCGGTCCAACCGATTAACCCATCGTGAAGAATTTCTCTGAATGAATTTCCATCTGGTCTAGGGTGGGCTCCAGAATGGCTTCCAACTAGAGATGGGCACGACTCAAAAAAATGGTGTTTCGTTTGTCGTTTGGGGGTCCGTTTTGGTTCGTTTTTGTTTTCGTGACGTTTTTTGCAAAAAAATTCATTTTCGTTTCGTTAGGTAATGAAACAAAAAATGAAAACGAAAATGAAAAATTGCTGTTTCGTTAGCATTTTTTAGTTCAATGCATCTGCTGCAACGAAAACGAAAAACAAGACAAATTTGGTCGTTTCGTTTTCGTTTTCGTTTTGTTTTTTTAAAAATCGTTTCGTTTTCGTTGCGTAACAAAACGAAAAAACGAAAACAAAAATGAAAAATCGCTCATTTCGTGCCCATCTCTACTTCCAACCACTGTTACCCAGCAGTGGATCAAATGTGATCCCTTTGTGGCTTTCTTCATAATCCCCAACAATTCACTGCCATTATCAGAGAAGTCAGCTGAGAACCCAGGAAGCCTCCCTAGATGGTAGAAATCATACCAACATATCCCAGTTAGCAATAGCTAGCAAAGAAGTTAGACGGATGGGTTCTCCCAAGTGGAAGTCCTCATTTAGTGAACTGTATTTGTGTTTGCTTCTTTTCATCCAAGGCAAATATTTGTTTTTGCTCAAGTCTAAGCAAAGATCCACATTTCTCACAGTGATATTTCTGTGAGTCCCAGGCTGACCAAGTGTGGGCACTCCTCTCTCTGTGTGTGCATATGGACATGAACATTGGATACAGTGAGATAAAGTTGTTTGCTTGTTTCTCTCTTTCTCCCAATAAAGCAAAAAAAAGCAAAGTGTTCTGCTTATATACTGCCCCATACCACTTTAAGTAGTCTCTGGGCGGTTTACAATTTTAATTACAGTGTGCAGGCTACACATTGCCCCCCCCCAAGCAAGCTGGGTACTCATTTTACCGACCTCGGAAGGATGGAAGGCTGAGTGAACCTTGAGCCTGCTACTAACCCCCAGGTCGTGAGCACAGTTTCACCTGCAGGACAGGCATTTAAGCACTGCGCCACGAGGCTCTATAAGAGAACTCAAGGAGCCTCACCATTTAAAAAAAGAACAAAATTAAAGCTATAATACGTTAAACATTTAAAAAGAGTTAATCTATATGCAAATTAAGATACAGTTGAATAATTAAAAGCAGGTAAGCCATAAAAACTATCTTACCTTTAAAAAGGCCTCCAGGGACTCAATTGTGATTGCTCAGAGCCTGCCTGAGTGGAAGGAGAAAAGAGGGGGTTGTCAGCCTGATCTCTTGAGGAAGAGCCTTCCATGACCTGGGAACTGCCACAGAGAAGGCCACATCCCATGTCTCCATCAGCTGTGTCTGCAATGGCAAGAGGATGAAAGGAGGGCCCAGAAATATCTGGAAGTTGAATCATGGCAACTGGATTTCTTTTCTTGAGAGATCGAAATGTTTCAACGCTTATCCAGGTAGCTTCATCAGTTAGTGGCAAGTCCTCCATTTTATAGTTCACCACTAAAGATTTGCCACTGATAGACATGGGCACGACTTGACAAAATTCTCGTTTCCGTTTCCGTTCCTCATTTCCGTTACGTAACGGAACGAAGAACGACAATTACTCTGCCAGAACTCAAACTCGAACCGACTAAAGAAAAATTGGGTCTGATTTGTCGTTGTCATTCCTGGCATCGCAGCGATCGCGCGATGCCAAGGGGCACAGAAAAAAGTTTTTTAAAAATACCCCCCCAAAATATGCCTGCCTGAGGCAAAAGAGGGGTAGTTTCAGGCGTCCCCGGCCTGCCTGCCTGAGGGCATCCTACCAGAGGGGTGGTTTCCATGGGTGCGGGCGGGGGATCCCCCTGGGGCTACTCTCCTTTATTTTGAAAAGTGGTCCAAAAACACACCAAAGCAAAGTGCGCATCCTCGTCGAGTCGCCACGCCAACTCGCCAAGCAGCGCGGCACAGAAAAAAGTTTTAAAAATTAAAAAAAAACCCGATTCCCGGCCAAAAAAGCAGGCGAAAATATGCCTGCCTGAGTGAGGGCACCTACCAGAGGGGTGGTTTCTGGGGGCGTCCCCGGCCTCCCCCCCTCCTTTCCTTGGCTGCGCAAAGTGCGCATCCTCGTCGAGTCGCCAACTCACCAAGCGGCGCAGCACAGAAAAAAAGTTGTAAAAAAAAAACCGATTCCCGGCCAAAAAAGCAGGTGAAAATATGCCTGCCTGAGTGAGGGCACCTACTAGAGGGGGGGTTTCTGGGGGGGGGGGTCCCTGGCCTCCCCCCCCCTCCTCTCCTGGGCTGCACATCCTCGTCATCTCGCCAACTCGCCATGCCATGCAGTGCGGGCGGGGGATCCAAAATGGGGCGACCGCAATATTTATTTTGAAATCGCGTGGTCCAAAAACACACCAAAGCACCACAGAAACATGTGAAAATAGCTATTTTAAAACTGCCTGAATTTTTTCAGTAGCAGCAGTGGATTTTTCTTGCAACAAAACGTCTCCATTGATTTTATTTTATTTTATTTTTATTTTTATTTTTTTACACCTGTGCAATGATGGGCTGGCCATGGGAGGGGACCATGCAAATTTTTGGAGCCATTCCACCAATTGCATGGCCACTTGGCCAGGTTTTGACCGAGACTTCTGGGATGTGCCAGTCGGGCAGAAAAAGCCACTAACCTTAGCCCGAACCCGAACCCTAACCCTAACCCTAACCCATACGCCAGTACACTGTCCTTCTTAGTGGGTCAGAGAGGCACCCAGAGGTGCACCCCAGTAACTCACCCTAACCTTACCCGTAACCCTAAGCCTAGCCCTTGCTCTAACCCCTAACCAGTAAGCCAGATGTGTACTCGCATTGCACTACAGCAAGTACACTTCCCTTCTTAGTGAGTCACAGAGCGCCCGTAGGGGTCCTCTCTCACTTCGTTCCCCAGCCCAAGTGCACCGTATGCAGGCAGGCAGTGAGTCACAGAGGTACCCGAAAGAGAGGTGCCTCTGCCTGCTACTGCTGCAACTTAATGGTATGCATATCCAATTGGCTATGCATGCCATTTTGTAGCGGGCCAGAGGAGGCACCCACCCCAGGGAGGTGCCTCCAGGAGCCCGCTTTCCCTTCATGGTGGGCCAGAGGAGGCACCCGACCCAGAGAGTTGCCTCCAGGAGCCCGCCCCCCAAAAACCAGTACTAACGACAGACAAAAAAACGACAAATGAAACGACAAATTTTTGAAAAATTTCACGAAAAATGGAAACGAGCCAAAACGGGTCAGCTCCGACACACGACAACTCGAAACGTAATTTTTCCTGGTCGTGCCGATCTCTAGCCACTAACTTTCCTCAGAAGACAGACAAAGCTGCTTGGATGAGCAGCGACACATTTATATCTCTCAAAAAAGAAGTCCAGTAGCCATGACTCAACTTCCAGATAAACTCACCTGGATGACTGAGAATCTTCACAGACAGATTCATTCAGTTATGGTTTGCCTGTGGGTCCCTCCATTTTTGCCCAATGTTGTGCTCCAGTCATAAGATTGCTCTTTCTGTCCGTGTCTCTGAAAGACTCTTCATCACCAACCTCTATAAGATTGTTCTATGCACTCTGGTCCTCTCCCTGCTAGGAGTATCTCTGCCTATAGATCTCAATGCCATGGGCAAGAAAAGTAATCCAGCTCCCATCGTCCCATTGTACCAAACATGCGGAGCACGTGACATTATAGTTGTTGCCCCTGCTTTGACAGTGTGTAAAAGTGAGTGATGGATGATGACACAGGATAGTCAAAGCTATGGTTTTTCCAGTAGTGATGTATGGAAGTGAGAGCTGGACTATAAAGAAGGCTGATCGCCGCAGAATCAATGCTTTTGAGCTGTGGTGCTGGAGGAGAGTCTTGAGAGTCCCCTGGACTGCAAGGAGATCAAACCTACCCATCCTGAAAGAAATCAACCCTGAATGTTCACTGGAAGGACAGATTTTGAAGCTGAGGCTCCAGTACTTTGGCCACTTCATGAGGAGAGAGGAGTCCTTGGAAAAGTCCCTGATGTTGGGAAAGATTGAAGGCAAAAGGAAAAGAGGACGGCAGAGAATGAGATGGTTGGACGGTGTCATCAATGCAACCAATATGAATTTGACCAAACTCCAGGAGGCAGTGGAAGATAGGAAGGCCTGGCGAGCTCTGGTCCATGGGGTCATGAAGAGTTGGACATGACTGAACGACTGAATGACTGAATGACAACAACAACAACAACAACAACAAAAAAGTGAGTGAGAAACCACTTAGGAACTGGAGAATAATGGCAAAAGTTTCAAGACCATTTCTTTTTTCAAAAAGCCACCTCCAGGCTGGTTTGAAGAGACCTCTGAGGCTTTTTTTTTAAGTCTGGGACCAGCGCACTTCAGCGCTCCCCCTTGCCTTTTTAAATAAAAATAATTCTCCCTCCCCGTCTTACCGTATCTCTGTGAGAACTTCAGACAGACTTCCAAATGCGCTTGCTAGTGAATAAATTATGAACCGCCTTCCTCTGATAGAAGGCCCCTTTCAGGCAACAGATCAAGAAGCAAATTAAATCGGCTTTGGTGTAATTTCCAGGATAGTGGTCTCGTTCATTTCTGAAGAGCACAAATTTTTCACTGTCTTCTCCTTTCGTTCTTCATTTTTGTATTGTACACTTTATATCTCCTCTAAGATGTTTCATGCTAAAGCTCTGGTTCAGGGATTCCATTTGGTAAGGAGGCAAGGTTGCCTCCTGTATGTACCTTCTTCTTAAAGACTCATGATGGAGGCATTATGTTCCTAATAGGTAATGTGTACCTTCCCTGTGTGAGTTTGTATGCATATGTCAATGTGTGTGTGTGTAAGAGGGAGGGAGGAGAGAGAGAGAGAGAGAGAGAGAGAGAGAGAGAGAGAGAGAGAGAGAGAGAGAGAGAGAGAGAACCCCGAGGAGAACTCCTGGAATTTGGAAATTGAAATGTTTCTGCCAACTGCTTTCAAAATCTGAACGAATTTGGGCAGGAAATAACAAGGGGCAGACATGGTTAATTGGACTGAATGAAGGGAAGAGTTATTGTCAAATTTTCAGATCACGGCTGCCCTGGCAGAAATATGCACCGAGCTGTAACTCATACCAGAGTGAACAGATAATTATATACTTAACATCTAATTGAGACTGGCTCTGCTGTGGAGCTCAATGCACACAAGACAAAGGTGGGCCAGCTCAGTTGAGTGGGGATTAGAGTTTCAGCCTGTGTTGGAGGGAGTTGCACTGGTGTGCAGGGGGTGCTCCTGCATTCATCTCTGAGCCTGGATGCTCAGCTCACAGCAGTTGTGGGGTTGTGGGGAGTGCATTCACACATTTAAAACTCGTGTGCCAGGTGCACCCATTACTGGAGTGGTCTGATCTAGCCATGGTGACACATGGGTGCTTTTACATGACCCTTAGAATCCAAGGCAAAGGGCTCCCAGATCCGGAGCTTAAAAATGTTTCCCCACCAGCTCTGGACTTTAAAAAAAAATAAGTACAACCACGCCCACCTCCCAGCGCACTTTTCAAGTATCTGGTCTCCTAAGGTGAAAAATTTCTGATGCAGATGTAAAGCAGTGAGTGCCGGGCTGTCCTCTCCTTGTGCTTGTTTGTTTGTTGCCCCCCCACCCCTTTAAGAAACTTTAAGAGACTAGAATGCTTGCATCTGGGGCTGGGCCCCTGCAGACAGAGGTGAGCCTGAATTTTTTTCTCCCTTTTTTTCTCCCTCCCCTCATGCAGACAGGAACAATGGAGTGCAGAGGGGTGGGAACACAGGAAGAACAACAAACCCCCAAGATCTCTGGTCTGAATTTTAGTTGCCAGCGGATCTTAGGGGTTGTGTAAAAGCGCCCTTAGTTTATAATCCCAGCTTGATTATGGTAACATGCTCTCCGTGGGGCTGCCTCTGGCAAGTGTTTGGTAAACTTTAGTGGGTCAAAATGCGGTAGTTATATTGCTTACTGGGCCAGGCAGCCCCAGTGATCCCATTACCCCCTTATTATAGCAGCACCACTGACTGCTGATCCATTGTCATTTTATAGGTCAAAAGTGCTGCTTTTGACCTATAAAAACCTAAACGACTTATGCCTAAGTTTTTGAAAGACCACATCTCTCTTGACGAGCCTGCCCAGGTTTCCAAATCATTCCCAGGAGAAATGGTTCTTTCTGTCCTGCCATCTGCACACATGCATTTGGTGAGGACATGAGCAGCCAGCTACAGGATCTTGCAGAAGTCACTTGCATAAGCTCCAAGTATGTACCTCAATCACTATAGCACAGAGCTGTTCAACTTTGAACAGGCCAAGGTCTATTTTTTCCAGCCCAAAGTGCCTGAGGGCTACTACGCTAAAACCTCTACTTACAAATTTTATCCATTCTCAGCACATGCTCATAAGTAAAAACTTTTGTAAGTAGAGCAGCGGTTTCCCATAGGAGTGCATTGAAAACCAATTAATCTGTTCTGGAGGGAACAGATTTCAATGCACCATGGCCCTTGAACTGCCCCTACGCAGCTGACACAGTGGGCTGGCAGACCCAGAACTTTGCTGGGGCAGTGGTGGTCCTTGGGATGGGGGAGGGAGGGGTGGAGAACTTATCCCCTCACTTTTTTATTGATGGCTGGCGGTCTACTTTTGAACCCTTCACGAGCTACCAGTAGCTACCTGAGGCCTGCTATAGCACATGAGCAAAGTGTGTAGCTGTTTGGAGGCATGACACTGGGAATATTGGTGGCAGAGCATGGGGCTGGCACGTACAACCCTTCAACCCTTGAAGTCCTCTTGAATACAAAATAAGTTATATTCATGTGAGATTCCTCAGCTTCCTGTGCAAATGAGTCCCGTAATTCTTCTTTCCATTTCTCACCTTCAATCCCCACCCCTCATGGTTCCATGCAGGAAAATTCCAAATTGCAGTGAACCCTGTGCAGGAGAGGTACCATTCTAAACAGGAATTATAGCAATCCTGCACAGGTTGGTGTTCCTTCCATTTTTGTCATGTGAATCCTACGCAGGAAAGAAGACAGTCTGCACAGGGATTGTCATAATCATGCAGACTTTAGAATTTATTTTTTGAGTGAGGAGGAAATGAGGACAAAACTTCTGAGAAATCCTACAAGTTTTCTTAGAAGATTGTATCATGGTTCCTGTGAAAAGAGTGAGTTCTTTAAGGTTTCTTCTCATGGAGTGACTGCCTGGAGGAAAAGTCCATGCCAGGTTACAAGCCATGATAGGGATACGTGTTCTCTCCAGACTTAAAACCAGGGTACTTCAAGGGCCAGATGCAGGGGAGTGGTATTAGGAGACAGATACTGCATCTAGTCTCATGTGCTCCCAGAGGCATCTGGTGGGGCCACTGTGAGATCCAGGAAGCTGGACTAGATGGGCCTTTGGCCTGATCCAGCATGACTCTTCTTATGTTCTTATGTTCTTATGCCAGATTTAGATGCCCTAGACATCTTCTGAAAGTCCATAACATTTCCTTCTATGTAGAAACAAAAACCATGACCAGCAGATATACATGGAATTTGATGAAGTAAAGCCAGAGAAAATCAGCGAAAACAAGGGTGAAACATTTTGATTTAATACACTCACTTCAGTCACACATAGGGAATGAAACGCTATGCCTATATCAGGAGGAAGAAGATACTTAATTTGATTTAGAGCACCTGTCATTTAGAGTCTGTAAATGAACAGCATGGTCTTCTTTAACTCCAGAAGTCTGGTTTCAACCATCCAATCTGCAAGGCTCCTTTGATTTTAATTCATTAAAATTTGGCTCAACAGCAAAGATTTCTACATACTTCACCGAACTAAAAATATCAGCATTCTCTAGGATGGAGCCATGACTGTTAATGTGGGATCAAACTTCTCTAACTGTACCATGGAGATATACTCCTACTTAGGACTTTCAACCCAAAGTTATGAATAAGATTATAGCCGTGTCTGTTTTTAGCTCAAAATTAGCAGTTTTGACAGGACCTCGTTATTTTCTCCCTAGAAACAATTTGATTTTCCACAGAATATTCATGTTTCTCAGTGATGTGAGAGTGATGTGTTCTTGGACTACAACTCACAGAAACCTTCACCACATGCTGTGCTGCCCAGGATTTCTGGTAGTCCAAGAACATCTGAGTACCCAACATTGGAAAACCACTGTATCCAGTACAGTCCCCTGTTGTGACCTGACACAACTAATCCAATTTGGCAAATCAGATGGAACGACTAAGAACAGATGAAGACCATTGAAGAGATGAGCAAATTGAGTTGAGTTAAAGAAATAACATTTTCAGATGCAGTGCTGCAAAATTGCACCAAACAGAAGTCATTCTTAAACGTCTTGGAAATGGTTTTCATCAGTAAATAAATAGGTTTGGCACTGATGCTCAGTGATCACAAAGGGAAATAGATTCCAGTTTGAGCCACCTGCACAGAGATCCAGAGTCATCTGTTTCCCAGGAAACACAAGACACATAGGGAAATGCAATCTAGCCTGACTTGAATGGATGCCCAAGGTTTTTTGGTCCAGCTCTCCTTTTAAGAGACCTGCTGGGAATGATTCCCTAAGAGATGGAAGGGTAGCTTTAGGCAGACCACTCCAGTTAAGCTGTTGCTTTCTGGTACAATCAGGCATGCATCTTTGCATCCATCTGATTGCACCCTTAATTTTGGACATGATCCCAATGTTGGCAGTGGGAAGATGGTGCTGGAGTCCTTGCTTGCATTAGGACTCACGAGGTCATGTGCCAGAGTCTCATTCTTTCTCAAAAGATCAATGAGCCAAGTGGATCAAAGTTCCTGTTAAGATCTGCACTGGAGGGCCAGCTCGTATCTGTGTCTTCCAGCAAACTAAAGTCTTAGTGGTTCAACCACACTGCTAATGCAGCTGATTGATGCTAATGCCCTTACAGCTGCTTAATGTGGCACCTGCTTAACTTGCGGAAGGAGTATGGGGGAAATGAAATCTAGGTACCTTTGCCAGCTCTTCCATCAAAGAGGAGAAGGAGGTTTTCTGTGGCTCAGAGGCTGAGGATGACAAAAGGGAGGGTTAGGCTGGAAATACATTAGAGGGCCCTTGGAGTGTCAAGCAATGTTCAGGATCCAACCTTAACCAAAGAGGTGTCCCTCAATTGGGGACATGTGGAAGCCCACCTCTTACTCAAGAGTACTCTTGTTCAAATGTTTGCTGGCATCTTTGGGAAAACCTCTTGTGGGATTCCAGAGTTTTCTTCCGCATTGGTAAAATGCTTTAGAACAGAAGGACAATATGGCGGGATGCTGAAAAGTCTTTGAAGAGATTGCAGTGTTAGTCTGCACTTCAGGTGTTCTTGGCTTGTGATTTCCAGAAAAGCCCAGGCAGTACAGCCAATGGAGTAGTCTTCTGGGAGTTGTAGTCCAAGACCATCTAGGTTGCTGAAGGCTGGGCATAACTGCCCTGGACCCATGGTGCTCACCTGCTTCCTCTTCTATTTCAACACTTCTGGAGATCAAACAGGTCAGAGAAGGTTGAGCTGTCCCTATACAAATGGAGTAAATCAGGGGACCACCCTTTGGGTGAGGTCCATGGAGCCAGTTGGGTTACTCCACTGAAGATGGTAGCTCTGATGGGTTATTCAACACTACACAGAATCAAAAGTGTGCAGCTGCCCATATACTTCTTGCAAACATATGGAGCCATATACTTCAGTATACTTCAATATGCTTCATATACATCAAGCAAATATATGGAACCTTAATTTAGATCAGTATCACCATGCTGAAGGAGGTGACACGCAGAGCCTTTTCACACAACCCCTAAACTCTGCGGCAAATGGCTCCCAGCTCCGGAGCTTAAAATTGTTTCCCCACCAGCTCTGGAGTTTACAGAAAATTAAGTGCGACCACGCCCACCTAAGCACGTCCCAGGGTACTTTTCAGGTACCTGCTCTCTGGGGGTGAAAAATCCCTGATGCGGATCTAACATAGAGAATGCTGGGCTCTCCTGGCTTCTGTTTGTTGTTTTTTGCCCCCGCCCCTTTAAGGGATCTGAATGCTGCCGGGAACAGAGCGAGACTGGCAGAACGGAGGTAAGCTGGCATTCTTTTCTTTCTTTTTTTCTCCCTCCCCTCACGCAGCCAGCAGCCAGGAGTGCGGAGGGGGTGGGAACACAGGAGCAGCGACAAACCCCCCAAGATCTCTGGTCCGAATTTAAGTGGCCAGCGGATCTTAGGGGTCGTGTGAAAAGGCTCTTAATTCTTCCTAACCAAACCATCCAGAACTCTGGGAGGCTTCCCCATCAAAAGTGAGAAAACCCAATGTTTTGTAAGATTCTGTTTCAACTCAGCTTGTGACTTACCATCTCCAGACCTGAAGGAACAAGGACTTGAATCCATTATGTGCTGAAAGATCTTGGACCTCAAGTGACCTTGGAAAGCTTTCAGACTCAGTTCCTCCATCAGGTTATGTAAAGACATAAGAGCAATGAAGGTGCTCAATGATCCAAACTCCATTTTATCTCCACTTCCTTTGGCTTCCTGCCTAGGTATGAAATGTATGCTTTTCATTGGGCTCACCCGAGGATTAAGTCTTAGAACCTGACATATCATGAACAGTTCCGGAGGGGGAGGGGGAGAGAGGGAGGCTTGCTGTACAGGAGATTTTGTAACATTAAAATGGAGGGGGGGAAGAAGCACATAGAAGCAGAGTAAAACTATGCATAAGCTGCTCACGGGCCTGCAGTCATGCCCATTCATATTGAAAACAATCCAAGCTTTAGATGGCAATATCCTATGCCATCTTCATCAGGGAAGGGAAGGTCTCAGCTAGAACATGGCTAGCTTTAAGTATAGCAAGGTTCAATCTAATTAGGGCACTTTTACACGACCTCAAAATCCACCTGCAACTTAAATTCGGACCAGAGATCGTGGGGGTTTGTCCCTCTTCCTGTGTTCCTACCCTTCCGACTTCCATTGCTCCTGTCTGCGGCGAGGGGAGGGAGAAAAAAAGGAGAAAAGCTCACCTCTGCTCACCTCCGTCTGCCATCGGACCAGCCCCGAGCAGCCCCGTAGGAATTCCTGTCTCTTAAAGGCGCGGCGGGGACAAAAAAAAACCAAACAGAAGGCTCCCATCTTTACAATCCCAGCTTTAAAATCTGCATCGGAAGATTTTTTACCTCTGGAGACCAGGTACTTGAAAAGTGCACTGGGGCATGCTTAGGTGGGCACGGTCGTACTTTATTTTGTTTAAAGTCCGCAGCTGGTGGGACAACATTTTTAAGCTCTGGATCTGGGAGCCCTTTGCCTCAGATTTTAGGGGTCGTGTAAAAGTGCCCATCAAAAATAAAACTACCGGCTGCTCTTAAACTCTTTGGTCTCATAATCCAGGGTGTTGGGACTTCGTAGAAACCAATCAGGATTTAATCTGAAAATCGTGAGGCATCTTTCCCAATATTAACTGGTGAATTTTCCAAGTGTTGCTCCCCTGTTCTCAGTCCAAGATCATGGAGGCAAACGGAGATGGATGGAGGCACCGTTGGGAGGAGGGGTGGACCAATTGTTGCTAAAACTCATCTGTATGGCTGCAGGCATGCTGTTCCCCTGAATGCCGTTTTGCTGACTCTCCTGGAACATTTCTTTTTTACAGCCAAATAAATTCCTTTTTGTGGCTTATATGGACCCAGGGATCCATATGTCATTTTTTACAAGGAGCCGACAGCACAGATTGGGGAGAGTGATGGTGCTTCAGCCTTGCTTCACCTTATGACTTCATTGGTTTGTTTGTTTGTTTGCCACCATCATTTCTAAGGTCTGAAACACAGTGTTTAAAACAAGGTGGAAGAAAAGAACCAAACACATAGGTGTCTCAAATGGATTCGTACAAGAGCTGAGCTTTCGGGGGGGGGGGTTGAGTAATTTAACCTGAGGAGGTCTGAGGCCAGGTTTGTTTGTTTGTTTGTGGGTGGGTTGTTGTTTCTTTTTTTTTGCTCCATAACCCTTAGGAAGCTGCAAAAAAAAAATTGTCAAGGAGAGGGAAGGCCAAAAATAAAACCAGGGCATGCTAGGTATGCACTTTCAGTTTATATATATATATATATATATATATATATATATATATATATATATATATATATATATATATATATATATATATATATATATATATATATATATATATATATATATATATATATATATTTTTCGTAGATTTTCACGGGTATAGGTATGCATGTTAGGGTGGATTCGGGTTTCTTCCCGTGTAGAAAAAAAAAAACATTGGGAGACCACAGACACGTAGCCAGACCAAAATGAATTCACAAGACACAGGACCCCACTCCACCAAAGCCCAGAATGCTGCCAGAACGCCCATCACCAAGGTCGTTAAGAAACAAAAGGCTGATAGACACACATCCAGCACCTCACCCACACAGGTTGTCTCTAAACAGCCATCTAACCCACCAGCAGTTAATCCCTTAACGATCGCCTCAGCCACACAGCAGATCACAAAAGAACAAAGGAACCTACAGTCAGCAACAGAGCAAGCAAACCACACCCCCCCAGCAGTATTTATAGAAGGACTTCAACTGAGATCACACTTTGCTTCAAGAAGAAAGAAGCCAGAACACCAGCCTGAAGATGACGAGTGAGACCTCGTCGAAACGTCGCCAAAACAACCAGATTTCTACACGGGAAGAAACCCGAATCCACCCTAACATGCATATATATATATATATATATATATATATATATATATATATATATATACACACACACTAGATATGAACAATTTTTCATTTCCATTTCCATTTTTTCATTTCGTTACGCAATGAAACGACAAACGAATTTTGTCTCCAAAATGAAACAAAATTAACAGAAACACCGTAAATTTTGTCGTGTGTTTCGTTTCCGTTGCTGCAATACAGTGAACTGCTTTAAATGCTTAAAAAAAATAAAAAATTGAAATTAATGGTAACAAAACGGTAACGAAACAAACAAAAATGAAAATGATTTTTTGCAAAAAATTGCAAAAAATGGAAACGAACCAAAACGGACCCCCCAAATGACAACCGACAAACGAAACGTCATTTTTTTTTATTTGTGCCCATCTCTAATGTATACAGTTTTGTCTTATGGTGCAGCTTGGAGAATATTGTTTTAAAACGAACACTGCTACTCCTGCAGCCACACAAAGTGGTAATTCACTTTGTTTTTGTGAGGAAAAGGATCTACGCAGTGGCAGGAAAAACAAAAACAAAGCAAGAATACAATAAAGCAAAAGAAAACCCTTTATTTACAGTTGTCCTCTGACCACCCTAGCTGAGGTTTTCAACTCAAGCTATGGCCACATAGTGAAAAAAAAGTGAATTGGTTCACTGCGAAGCCACACCTGGGAATTTGGCTTTCCTTGGGCAAATTCGTGTTAACTGGACACACAGGGAGAGAGGAGATTAACTAAACAGACTTGTTTGCAGCCTGTTAATGTAGCTGTGCTGCAGCCCTCCTGATTGACACTGCCAAGAGTTGTTAGTTCTGTATTTCTCCAGTTAAAAGCCCCAACAGGACATTATTATTGTGTCCTCCTGCAAATGAAAATACACCCATAACTCCTATCTAAATTTTTGCCGAAGCTCTGCTTCCTGCTTCCAGCAGCTATCGGCAGCATGGACGTGGGCAAACTGTGAGTTTAGGTGTGCCTGGATCCACCTCGTGAAACCAATTACACAGGGAAACACCTTCAGCTGTGGGATGAAATGGGTTCCTCCCATCTCAGGGGGCTTTGGGGGCTTGAGCAAGTCCAAAGGGCTCTTTGAGCTGACTGGGTTCCTTGCCATCCCTGTGACTCAGCTTCAGAGCTTTGCTGGACACTGCATCCCCTAATAAGCAATTATGGATGTGAAGCCTGTACAAGCAGCAAAGGAAGGGAAGCCAGGGAGACCAGACTGGGTGACTGATGAAATGGAAAATGGATTCCACCCCCACCCCCTTTTCAGGCTGATTGACCTCGAGACAACAGGGTGAGTATTAAGCCTGCTCTCCACATAACTAAAACAAGGTGACCTTGGCACACACATTTAAATCTTCTCCAATCCACACAAGTGGTCTGTCTATCTGTCTGTTTGTCTGTCTAGAGAGAGAGAGAGAGAGAGAGAGAGAGAGAGAGAGAGAGAGAGAGAGAGAGAGAGAGAGAGAGAGAGAGGATACAGTGTATAAAACTATGTTTTTGTCTACAATTATTAGATTTAAAATTGAGGGTTGTCTTTTACATGGAAATATGCCGAGGAGAGGACTGCATGGTTGAAAAACTGTAATTTTGGGTTGGAAAAGTGGGGATCATCTTGTACATGGGTGTGTCTTATTGACATAAAAATATGAAGTACTGAAAACATATTTGTGAATCTATTTGGAGATTTCAGCTGTTGTCCTTTATTTACAAGTATCAGCGTACTGTAAATGCCAGCCCCTGTCCCAGATTTCTGCCCTGATCCCTCACCCTAACACTGTCCTTGTCTCTGTCTCTGCCCAAATCCTAATTCTAGACACCACCCTCATTCTCCGGTTAGCCCTGTTCCTCTAAATCTAATCCTAACTCTAATTCTAGCCCTTGCCCACACTCTCACCCTCACCCCATTCCTGTCCTTCTCCCCCATCTTAACCTTAACCCTAACTTTAATCCCTTACCCCAGTGCTAAGGTGCAAATCCATTACCCATCCACCAGGGTGCATTCACTGTGGATTCCTCTCCTGGGCAGGGCTTGGGATAGGTGACCCTGGGACACTTTCCAACTCCACGTAACTCTATGATTCTACCCTCACATATGAGAATTGGTTCTCTTTGTATGCCTGAGTGGTGCTTTGAAAATCAGTAGCTCGCCATTCCAGCAGCGCCAGTTCTTCTATCCCTCCGATGACGGGAGTAAGAGAGATCAATTTCCATCTTGGAACCATTTCAGCTGCCTCCTGTGTTTGTTCATCTGAGAGCAATCAGAAGCCACACAAGAGGGACGGCAATGTTCCAGCTATCCTGGTTTATCAGTGCGGAGGCCTTGAGCTTTCTGAGCTGTCCCTGGGCCAGCTGGAGTGATTGCTCCCCGAAATGATTTGTATTGAGTCTTGGCAGACAAACCCTGGGACCAGCTTTCTCCTTCTGGAGATTGTCTCGGAATTGAGGAACGGTCCTTGTTATTACAGAAAAGTGAAGTGTAAACACAGGGTTAGAAATAGGAAAGGGCCTGAGAGGAGCAGGAGACCTGGTGAGAACTGAAAACAGCAACAGCTTATTGTATAGATGAAGGTAGAGATGGGCACGAAAATAGTAGTTTGTGATGGTTCAAGGTTTGTGGTTAGCTGCAAACCACCACGAACCAACTGGAAAACCACATCAGTTTGCAATTTAGTTTTGATTTGTACCCAATGGGGGGGCCTATGTGCTCTTATTGTACCAATGCTACCACACAGCACCCTATTTAGCTGAGAGGTGGGTGCATGTATAGGAGACATGGGCTGATACTTCACATCCCTCTCGTTGCTGTTAGCGGCCCCTCTGGTGACCGGTACAAAGCAACGGAACCTCACATCCTTGTGGGGTCGATGTGAGTTCGCCCCGACCACGCCCCCTGAACTGAGCCGGAACCAGGGTTAGAGATTCCCATCCTGGAGCTCGGGAATCTCCTCAATCCGCTTCTCGTTCCACTCCCAGGGGACATGCGGTTCCTCTTACCCCGCATCGAGATAATATTTAATGTAATTACGTCTTTTTTGGGTGGAGGGGGAGACATCGATATTTCGATGTACCGGACGATCGAAATTATCACTCAGCCTGAAAACATCCAGGGTTCGAAGAGAGGTGGCAGCGTGGTACTGCAAACTGCCCTGTCCATTCACCATGTCCGTGAGTACAAAGAAACAGGGGCAGAACCGGCATTAGGTCACGTGACAACAACTGATTTCAACCCAGAAGCAAGTTCACCTCAGCATGAGGAAGGATGTGAAGTAACTGTCATAGGCTGTCTTCCCTTCCTGATGACTGGAACAGTGGTGGAGGTGGCAGGACCAGGTAGGGAGGCAGTGGAGTAGTGGTCAGAAGACAGGTTGGCATCCATTTTGCCAAATACTGTAAAATTGAAGCAACTAGGAGCAAAAATAATTTTGCTCTTTGTTTTCCTTCAGCAAAATAGGAGCCCCAAACTGGGATGTGGATAGAGCCACAAACCAGTCCAATTCATCATTTCCCCCCTGGTTCATAGCCCAGTTCATGCCCATGTCTAGATTCAGGCTGTCTCAGTGCAAAGAGATGCCTAGTGATATTGAGGCCAGTCATGATACTGATTGCAACCATCTGTAACATTGGCCTCACAATCCATGTGAGTCTGGATGTGCAACGGAGTAACTGCTGGAGCCCATGGAATGCTTGTACAATTGTGCAACAAAACAGCCTCTCCAAGATCCAGGTCGTTTAGATCCAGCCTTCGACCGCATCCTGTGAGAGGGCTTGGAAGCTCTGAAGCCAAGCGTGAAAGTAATGGCCAACTCCTGTCCCTTGTTCCCGTCATTTGGTACACCTGATATAAATCCCCAAGAACAGGAGTCTTCCATTAGCTAACATGAATGATTAATCCTGACTGATAGACATACCCACAAATTCCTCTAATTCATCTTGAAAGCTATCTGTATTAAGAACATGCACCCAATTCTAGTCTTTTGGAATTTTAGATTTCTATACTGCCACCGCACCACCCAGAACTTCTTCCAATATTGATTAGAAGAGAGATGGGCACGACTCAAAAAATGGTGTTTCGTTTGTCGTTTGTCGTTTAGGGGGTCCGTTTCGGTTCGCTTTCATTTTTCGTGATTTTTTTGCAAAAAAAATCATTTTTGTTTCGTTACATAACGAAATGAAAAATGAAAACGAAAATGAAAAATTGCTGTTTCGTTAGCATTCATTACAGTTCAATGTATTTGCCGCAACGAAAACGAAACGCATGACAAAATTTCTGTTGTTTTGGTTCGTTTCGTTTCATTTTGGAGACAAAATTCATTTTTCGTTTCATTACGTAACGAAATGAAAAAATGAAAATGAAAACAAAAAATTGCTCGTTTCGTGCCCATCTCTAGATTGGAATCTTCCAGCTCATTTACAGGAGAGAATTGCCACAAAATTAAGACATCTCCATAGGCATCATCTGTTGAACACCAAGACATCTTATCTTAGAGCAATTAAAATTGCATTGTTTACAGAGTAGTTAGAATGGATTGGGGGGAATATCTTGGAAGCTAAACAGAGTCTGATGTGGGCCATAGTTGGATGGGAGATGAATCAAGGGATCTCCAGGTAGAAATAGCTGTTCTTTGAAACCTAGAGCAGGCTTGTCCAACAGGTAGACTGGGGGCTACCAGTAGCCTGCGAGTGGTTCAAAAGTAGACCGCCAGCCATCAATTAAAAATGTGATGGGATAAGTTCTCCACCCTTCTCTCCCCCATCCCAAAGACCACCACTGCCCCAGCAAAGTTCTGGGTCTGCCAGCCCACTGTGTCAGCTGAGTAGGGGCAGTTCAAGGGCTATGGTGCATTGGACAGGGATGCTGGGGGAGGGGGTCTGAAGGTGTGTTGCCTGACAGCTGCAAGTGGAGATGGTGTCTGTGTGACAGAAAGAATCAAGGATTTAAGATTGGCTTGTTTAAGGAGTCATCTGGCCCCTTTTCCACCACGGCTGAGCAAGGCAAAGGCAGAAAAGGGGAAAACTGAAGTGAAGACAGATGGAGTTCCTGCATGGCAGGGGGTTGGACTAGATGGCCCTTGAGGTCTCTTCCAACTCTATGATTCTATGATTCTATGATTCTATGATAAACAAAATAACTCCCCTATTTGGTTTATTTGGCTGATGTTTTACATTTAAATCTTATCCAATCAACACAAAGTGGTCTGTCTGTCTGTCTTTCTGTCTATCGACAGACAGACAGACAGACAGACAGACAGACAGACAGACAGACAGACAGACAGACAGACAGACAGACAGACATATATTCATTAATACATCCATCCGTACTGCTATTGCCACCACCAATTCTGCTGCCACCACTCTACCTCTGGCTCTGGAAAGCGGGAGATAGCTTCTGAACATGCACCCAGCCCCACCACTCAGCTGATAGGTGCATGTTCAAGGGAAGTGACCAGTTCCTAGTGGAGGAAGCTATGCCCACTGCTTCTGAGGATAGCACCGACAGCAGCAGCAGCAGTCACGGGAGCAATTCGGTGGAGAAGACGAGGCAGTAGGAAGGTAATATGTGCAGGAAAGAAACTTAGTATTTCATGTTGCTTCAGCAAAATGGGATTCCCAAACTGAGATCTGAAATGAGATCTGAACTGCCATATTGGTGTATCTCCATTGGGTCCTGTGTGGGGCTTGACATCCTGTGGGTTTCTCAGTTTTAAATTTGTAAGCCACCCAGAGTAGCATGTCTACTAGAGTGGATGGTGTATAAATCAAATTAATAAAGAGAATTAATATATTCACATAAGCTACCATCAAAGTTCCTATAAGTGACTCTCAGACACCAAAAATATGTTAGATACAGCAGGACCCCCATATATGCAGGATTAATATCCACTGATCCATTTATCTATAGTCTCTCTCTCTGCTATGGGAAATATATGTGATTCTGTCCTTCCTCTCTGAAAAGAACATTATTGTAATGAACTGAATTAAATGCATAAGGAAGTAGGACCCCAATATCCATGATAACCACAGTTTCACTTATCCGCAGTCCAAAAATATTAAAAATATTAAAACAAAAAAATAAATCCAGAAAAAAACTACTTTCACATGTAATACCAGAACCAGCCACTAGATAGTGCCAGAGAGCATGCTATGAACACTTGTTGCACAGTATTGTTTCTAATGCCCTCTACTGGCCAGTCCTGGTAACGCATGTGAAGATCATTTTTTTCCTGTTTTTTTCCCTTCTACCATGCTATATAGATATTATACAGTATATAGCATTTGCCGTTATCCATGATTTTTAGCATCTGCTTGGGTCTGTGTGCTTGGAACACACTGTAAATATATAAATAATCAAAGTGCTCCATAAATTAATGCTCACCAGTGTTGGGGCTGAAAGATGGGCAGGTAGTAAGGGCCCATCCTATAAATAAATCTGTGGGAGGGGATGAAGGGAGGTGAGCTTATCAAACACAGACAGACAGACAGACAGACAGACAGACAGACAGACAGACAGACAGACAGACAGACAGACAGACACACACACACACACATTTTTCAAGGAAGGCTTTATCTGAACCGAACTGAATTGATGGGCCTTTGTGCTTAAATAAAAATGATCCTTCTCAACTGAAAAGCATCCACCCACGCGGATGGTTGGAATACTGTGGTCTTTAAGCGTTTTTCGAGTCCTCAGCAGACTGGCAGGTTCTGACAGCAGAGAGAGAGAGAGAGAGAGAGAGAGAGAGAGAGAGAGAGAGAGAGAGAGAGAGAGAGAGAGAGAGAGAGAGCATCCTTGCCAAAGGTCCATGTGTTGGGGTTGATTTCAATCTCAAATCAAAGATCATACTTCTTTGTTGAAAGCCAATGCCTGCCGGTATTGCATCCTCAATTGCATGTCCTCATGGGGGCTATAAATCCCATCAACCCACAGGACAACACAGCAGAACAGCCTTAAAATGAACATTCACTAAATGCACCTTTCTCCTTGAATGTCCCTGGTTTGATACACTGAGCTGAGAAGCTCCATGATTTTCCTCTCTTCCAAGTGAGAACAAGTTCAGGGGTACTAAATTTTGTTTCCCACCACGTTTTTGGCAATTTGCACCAGATTCTCTCAGCTCAGCTTTTTTGTCTTCTCCACAGAAAGCACAGAGTGATTGGAGGGTAGTTTTTTAAAGTAGAAAACAGCCTCCCTTACATTTCTGGCTTCAACAGGCCAAAGCAACAAAAGTCATATCCATGGCTGATTCACACTGGAAATGCAAACAGAATTAAAGCAGTTTATATTTTACTGTGTCCTTTTTGTGCACATTAGCTATTTTGCAAAATAACACTGGAACACCATTAACAGCAGTTGTATTCTGCTCCTCTCCACCTCCCCTTCAATGGCCAAAAGCACCTTGTCGTCTCATAGGTAGAAAAATAATAACCTTAGAACTGTGGAGCTGGAAGGGACCCAATAGATTATGAAGTCCAGCCCCTGCCAAGGAGGAATCATGGCGGAATCCATAGCAAGACATTTAAACAACAGTAATCCTGCAGAGCTGGAAGAGATTCTATGGATGGAGCCCAACCCCTGTCAAGGAGGCCTAGTGGGGACGGACCTTCGGTTCTAGTTACACCAGGCATGTCCAAACTTCAGCCCTCCTGATGTTTTGAGCCACAATACCAGAATTCTAAGCTTAGATTTCCGTTGGCAAAGGACTGTGGGAGCTGTGGTCCAAAACATCTGGAGGGCCGAAGTTTGGACATGCCTGAGTTACACCATGGCGAGGCAACTTGATAACCCCTGTGGTTTATCAGTTTGAAATCCTCCAGATGAAAGGGATCCTAAAAAGGGCAAGTCTCCTTGGAGGGGAGACGAAGAGAGGCAATACCTGTTTGACAATGGAGAAAGCAGTGGCGAGCTGTATTGGTCCAGGAAATGGCCTTATCTCCCTCTGGAGGAAAACCGGATGCCATCAGGTTGATGAGATGGCATGAGCTGTTGGCACTGAAGAAGTGTAAAAAGCTGTAAATATTTGGCATGTTGTGAGTAAAACTGCTTTCATCCCTTTGTCTATGCAATGTTTGGTCAAATCCATATTGGTTGCATCGATGACACCGTCCAACCATCTCATTCTCTGCTGTCCTCTTTTCCTTTTGCCTTCAATCTTTCTCAACATCAGGGACTTTTCCAAGGACTCTTCTCTCCTCATGAGGTGGCCAAAGGACTGGAGTCTCAGCTTCAAAATCTGTCCTTCCAGTGAACATTCGGGGCTGATTTCTTTCAGGATGGATAGGTTTGATCTCTTTGCAGTCCAGGGGACTCTCAAGACTCTCCTCCAGCACCACAGCTCAAAAGCATCAAAAAATCTGCGGTGATCAGCCTTCTTTATAGTCCTTCTCTCACTTCCATACATCACTACTGGAAAAACCATAGCTTTGACTATCCTGACCTTAGTTGGCAAATTGATGTCTCTGCTCTTTAGGATGCTATCTAGGTTTGCCATTGCTTTCCTCCCAAGAAGCAGGCATCTTTTAATTTCGTTGCTGCAGTCGCCATCTGCTGTGATCAAGGAGTTCTGAGGTAGCAAGGCCCAAACCAACATGTTAAAATTCCAAGGCAAGACATGCCAACTGGACATATCGGAAGGCACCATTCTGCTTTCTTTTCTAGTGAGTGTTGACTATGTTGAGGCCAGCATTTAACTATCTTAGATTGATTGCCCAGTTACTCCCCTACCTACTTTGTGGGACCCCTCCTGAGGTTGGTGCATGGGCTGGCGATCTCAAGGATTGACAACTGTAATGCGCTCTACCTGGGGCTACCCTTGACACTGGCCTAGAAATAGTAGCAGGTGTGGAATGTGATGGCAAGACTGTTGTTGGGAATGAATACATTTGATCCCATCTGATTGGTTCTGGTTTGCAGGCAATGGTTTCCTGTTGTTTTCCAGGATGGGCTCAAGGTTTTAGTTTTAGTATGCAAAACCCATAACAGTTTCGTTCAATGTCTGTAATTGTGTGATTAATCATTGTGTGCCATCAAGTCAGCTCTGACTTATGGAGACCCCCTTTTCAGAATTTCTCAGGTAGAGAATACTCAAGAGGCGGGCTTCCCTTCCCTTCTTCTGGGACCCTCCTAAGATGGCACAGCTTGCCCAAGACCAACCAGGCTAGCTTGGCTTGTAGGAGGCCCAGTGTGGAACTGAACCCCAACCTTTGTCTCTGCAACCAACGAAATATCCAGCCAGCTATCCATTGTGAGAAAGCTCCTTTTGAACTTGTGACCCCAGGTCACCTAATCTCTGCTCACGGTGCAAATATCATGTCTTGAGCAACTGGTTCTTCTGCAGGAACTGATCAACAATATACATGAACACAGACAAAAAGTATGTGTTATACATTAACAGGGGAGCATTTTCACTAATTTGAACATGTTCTACAGTTAATTTTTTTAAAATTACCTGACATTAGAGATGGGCACGAATCAAAAAAATGGTGTTTCGTTTGTCGTTTGTCATTTAGGGGCTCCGTTTCGGTTTGTTTCCGTTTTTCGTGAATTTTTTGCAAAAAATTCATTTTTGTTTTCATTTGTTTTGTTACCATTTCATTACCATTTATTTCAATTTTTTGTGATTTTTTTAACATTTAAAGCAGTTCAATGTATTGCTGTAACGAAAACGAAACGGATGACAAAATTTCTGGTGTTTCTGTTTGTTTCGTTTCATTTTAGAGACAAAATTCATTTGTCATTTTGTTACATAACGAAACGAAAAAACAAAAATGGAAACAAAAAATTGTTCATTTCATGCCCATCTCTACCTGACAATGTTAACAAAAACTATATGTAGTTTATTAACAGCATTTCTGAGCCGCATTGGGTCCTTTTGTGGAGAAAGGCCTGAAAGAAATAGTTTAATTAATTATAAACTATTAATTAATTAATTAAAGTTAATTAATAGATCATAAGTCATTAACTATTAATTAATTAATTAAAGTTAATGACTTATGATCTAGGAAACCCTCCAAAATCTACATTTACAAGGACTTGCAATATGAAGAGCTGCACAATGAATTTATTGTAAGTCCCGTGTCTTCCCATACAAGCCTTTCCAGCCCCTAAGCTCCAGAGGATACTCTCCTGGTGGTCCCGTTGCTAGTGCAAGGCATGGCTGATGGGCACACGAAGCAGGGCCTCCTCTGTGGCCGCTCCCAGGTTGTAAAAGGTTTTCCCTCCAGAGCTTAGCTTAACCTGTTCACTTAGATCCTTCTGCTAATAGTTAAAGACCCACATCTTCAGGCTGGGTTTCAATGATTATTATGACTGGATGCTAGTCTTTTGCTTTGCTAACTTTGGTTTTTAAGTTTTAAAATCCTCTCAATTACCCAACGAGTTCTTAATTGTTTTCAGAATGTGATTGCTTTTCACTCTGTGTCTGTGTTTTTAGTTTTGTTTGATTTAACTAGAGATGAGCACCAATGGCCAGTTCTGTGATTCGCCCAGGTTTGTTTGTCACACCAACATGTGTTTGTTGGTTTGTGGACCTGCCACCCCTAGCAAATGGCCCATTCAGAGCCTGCATGTAGAGGAGACAGGGCAGGGAATAGAGATGGGCACGACTAAAAAAAATGGTGTTTCGTTTGTCGTTTGGTCGTTTAGGGGTCCGTTTTGGTTCGTTTCCGTTTTCGTGACTTCTTGCAAAAAAATTTGTTTTCATTTCATTAGGTAACGAAACGAAAAAACAAAAACAAAAACAAAAAATTCATTAGCATTCTTTTTAGTTCAATGCATCTGCTGCAACGAAAATGAAAAATGCGGCAAATTTGGTTGTTTTGTTTTTTTTTTGTTTTGTTTTTTAAAAAATTCATTTTGTTTTCATTGCGTAACGAAACAAAAAAATGAAAACGAAAATGAAAAATCGCTCGTTTCGTGCCCATCTCTATTTGCTAACTTTGGTTTTTATGTTTTAAAATCCTCTCAATTACCCAACGAGTTCTTAATTGTTTTCAGAATGTGATTGCTTTTCACTTTGTGTCTGTGTTTTTAGTTTTGTTTGATTTAACTAGAGATGAGCACCAATGGCCAGTTCTGTGATTCGCCCAGGTTTGTTTGTCACACCAACATGTGTTTGTTGGTTTGTGGACCTGCCACCCCTAGCAAATGGCCCATTCAGAGCCTGCATGTAGAGGAGACAGGGCAGGGAAGCCAGGATACCGTCACCTAGTGGACACCCATTAGAAGGGGGTGGGGCACAAAACTACCAAACAACTGTTAGGGTAGAAAACAAACCAGGCCAAAGTGCCAAACAGGTGGTTCCTGACCATCTCTAGATTTAACATAGCAATCCACCTTGGGTCCCTGCAAGGATGCAAAATAAAATTAATCTCCCCTCCACAAAAAAATTAAAAAAGGAAATTATTTGGGGGGATGCAGCAATTTTTAAAATGCTGTACACAGACTTTAGAAACATCCCTTTTTTCCTTTGCTTTCCCTGCACCTTGTATTTATCAACAGTTTGGATGAGAAGAAATGTCATCTGGGTTCTAAGTGAATCCAGCAAAGGCAAATCAATGATTGATGAGGGATTTCTTATTTTTAAAGGTGCATGCTAATATGTGTCTCCAGAAAGAGACAGAGAATAATGGGTCCTCCCTTTAACCCTGTCACTCATAATCCTGAGAGTACCTTTCCCTCTTAGAGCTTCCTGAAGGTCATTCTGGGTAAATGCATATCATGCAGGACATAGACAAATGAGCAGACCTAATTATAATTCACTTACCCAGCATGCACTGAACTAACAATATTGGAAGCCTGCCGACTCATCTTTTTGTCATTGTCCTCTGCAAAAAAAAAAAAACAAAAAAAACAGTAAGAACCATCTTGTGGAAAGCAAAAAAGAATAATTAAAAACCTCTAACGGCTTCCCCTCTCAGATCAGCGGTTGGAAGCAGTGGCCAGAAGTTTCCTGGAAGCAGAAAGTGTAAGTGGGATTCGCATCGGAAAACACAGGCCAACACAGAATAGCCTCTGAGGGGGGACTTTTCCCCACTTATTTCTCAGTATCTCCCCAGTGCTTGGTTTGATCCTCTGACTCATCAAGGGCTGGTGAAGCCAATTTTCTGGGAGCAGTAAAACCACTATAATAATATTAATGTCCTGCCAAGTCAATTCTGATTTACGGAGACACTTGTGTTTTCTGTGTGGAGAGTATTCAGAAGGAGTTGACCCTTCCCTTCTTCTGGAGGGCACCATGGGACTTTACAGCTTACCCAAGGCCACCCATGCTGGCTCTTTCTCCCAGAAATCCCAGTGGGGAATCGAACTCTTGACCTCTGGCTCTGCAGCCAGATATTTAAACCACTGAGCAATCCAGCCAGTTCTTTAGAACACAAACTAAAGTGTGGGGTGGATTGATACCCTTTGATGATCCCATAGTGTCACTTCCAGCTCTTTCATTCTAAGATGGCGGTGGTGGTGATTCCAGTTGGCTTTCTTGATACTATTTTAAAATTTTGCTTTTCGGATACCTGAGCAATGCCTCCACTCATAATGCTGCCGGTTAGCATTTCACAATACCTCAAGCATGGCCTGTTTAAGCAAATAAAAAAAGAAGACATCATTAGGGATTATTTGGAAGAGTGCTAGCATGGGGTGGAGTGGGAGAAATCAAACGTGCACAGACCACTGTGTTTTATTTATGGAAGACTCTTGTTTAAACCCCTGGGGCCTTGTTTGAGAAGAGTGTGGTTTTGTGTGTTTCTAAAACATTGTGTATTTGGGAGAGTTGAGGTGATTTGGCCCATCCACGCTCATCAAAAGCTGTGATCTTACCCGCTGAGGGACATTGTTCCTCTCCGTTTCCATCCTGCTAACACGTAGATTTAATCAGATGATGTGAGAAACTGTTGGGAGCAGCTGGGAGTGGGGTAGGGGCATGAGACAGAAAACCATGGTGAGGGGCACTGGAAAATATGATGGGGAAGGAGAATTCTCCACTTTGAAATCTCCAGTGGTTGTGGCTGCAGCTGCTGTATTATTTATGGCTCTGGAAATTAAATTCAGGGGAGTTGAGAATTCTTAACATCAATTTCCAATCTTCTGACAGCATAGAGGGGTAGAAGTTTCTGGGTCAGCAGGCCAGCAGGCTCAGCAAAGATCAAGTCTTGAGGTGAACATTCACCTTAGGCTGGTTGGGCAAGATCACCTGAGGTGCCTCTCTGGAAGCTTTAGACCAGTGGTTCCCATATGTTCTCCCAGATGCCTTCATCACTTGCTGGGCTAGCCAAGAGTTCTTGGAGTTGTAGTCCATGAACATCTGGGTTACTCAAGGTTGGGAACCACAATGTTTGACTTAATCATCAATACTTCTCGAAATGCTGGTAGTAGATAAAGGGAGCCATGGTCCAACAGATCTAAAGAACTCCAACTTTCCAAGAGCTGTTGGAGGGTCCATGAGGCTTGGCCACAGAAGCCCATCAGAGGAGCCAAGGGCCAATCATTCATTGAACATCTTGCATATTTTCAAAACTTGATTAGGGTCACCGCAAGAGACTTGATCCCATGTGAAAATAACCACAACTATAGACATCCCCAAAGCTTGTCACAAGGCCAGCCACTCCTAAATAGGAAGGCAATGTGTGGTATTTGGATATTGAGCACTGGGGTCAAAAGAAGAGTCATTGGGCCTTTTTACACAACCCCTAAGATCCGCTGGCCACTTAAATTCGGACCAGAGATCTTAGGGGTTCCTCGCTCTTCCTCTGTCCCCACCCCCCTCCGCACTTCCTGGTTGCTGGCTGCCTGAGGGAGGGAGAAAAAAGAAAGAAAAGAATGACGGTTTACCTCCGTTTTGTTCCCGGCAGCATTCAGATCTCTTAAAGGGGCGAGGCGCAAAAAAAGAACAAACAGAAGCCAGGAGAGCCCCGCACTCACTATCCTTACACCGGATCAAATATTTGTCACATCCAAAAAGCAGGTACAAGAAAACTGCTCTGGGTCGCGCTAAAGTGGGCGGGGCCGCACTTAATTGTCTGCAAAGTCCGGAGCTGGTGGGTAAACATTTTTAAGGTCCGGACCTTGCAGCCATTTGCGGCGGAGCTTAGGGGTCGTGTATAAACACCCATTGTCACCTTCTTATTCTCCTTAATGGGGATTTGTAGGCTTATGCCTGTTCACAGTGGGAAACAGGTTGCTGGACAGTTGTACCTCTTATATATAAGAGGTACAACAGAACCTCATTAAAAAGTTTCAGTGCCTTGAAAACTGGAGTGGACAGCAAAAGTTGTTATATTGAATATGCAAGCTGGAGCATTTTATAGATGCTGGCGGAGTGTTCAGTCTGGAGAGGACTTTGTAAGGCTTACCTTTATTGTGATTTCTTCTTGAGACAGCTTGATGAGGGAAGCCAAACTCACGTACCCTATTTGTGCAGAATGCAGCCTTTTGGAAATTCAAATGAAGAGCTAGGCTTCCTGAAACATCTGGGTGTTTGTTTGTTTTTGCTTGCAACCTCCAGTATCCTTGACCATTGGTCTTCTTGGGTGGGGCTGATGGGATTTTTATTACTCTCCTTCTAGAGCAGGCATGTCCAAACTTCGGCCTTCCTGATGTTTTGGACCACAACTCCCAGAATTCCAGGCCTGTGTTTCCAATGGCAAAGGACTGTGGGAGTTGCGGTCCAAAACATCTGGAGGGCCGAAGTTTGGACATGCCTGTTCTAGAGGGCACCACATTGGAAAACATTTACTCTTCTAGTCTGTTGTGATGTGCCATCAAATCACCTCCGGCTCATGGCGATGCCATGAATGAGTGATCTCTAAAATGTCCTGTCCTCAGCTCTCCCACCCAACCCCATGGCTTTGTTTAGGGAGTCAGTCCATCTTGTTTTAGGTCTTCTCCTCTTTTCCTGCTGCCTCCCACCTTTCCCAGCATGATGGTGTGCTCCAGAAAAGCCTGCCTTCCCAGGATGTGCCTGAAGTCTGACAGCCTCGGTTTCAACATTTTTGCCTCCAGAGATAGTTCAGGCTTAATTTTATTTAGAACCCACTGGTTTTCACATTAGTGGCTGTCAAAAAACCCAGTCTTCATGGCAATGTTTAGGCATTTTCATGCTATTTTATCTGTACACCTGTTAACCCAATTGCAGTGTTTTATGCAAGCTGATTTCATTCAAACAGACATTCAGGAAGGGTTTTCAGTCTAACTCCAGTTGGGTGTTATCAATCATCTCCAACTCCACTTTTCTGTGATAAATTGTTGGTGCTACAGCTTTTTTTTTTTTTTTTAAAAATGCTCTTTCACTGTTACCATTTGTGTTACATTTTGGTCCTAAAGCTTTGTTTTAATCCTTTGTAAATGGCCCAGAATAGTGCTTCAGCACTAATGGAGCAATAACTAACTAACTGAATGAATGAATGAATGAATGAATGAATGAATGAATGAATGAATGAATGAATGGGCATGGGGAAAAACACAAAGCAAAAAAAAAATCCACAGAAATTGGGCCATTTGGTGTTGCGAAATGTACACTTTGCAATTGATACAATTCAGGACTTCTGGGAGCAGTCAAACATGAAAACCCCACCCGAGTCAACTGAAGTCACAGTGAGACTTCAGTTGACTGCTGTTTTTATTTTATGCTATTATTCTTTATTCCATCATATTGGTTGCTTTTATGTACACCGCCCAGAGTAGCTATGTGCTAGATAGGTAGTATAAAAGTCCAATTTAAAGAAAGAAAGAAAGAAAGAAAGAAAGAAAGAAAGAAAGAAAGAAAGAAAGAAAGAAAGAAAGAAAGAAAGAAAAGAACATTTTCTTGGGAGGACCTGTTTGGGGCCTATAACACAAACATCTCAAATCCAATCTTCACCAAAATTGGAGAGGGTGGGAAGGAGAATCGTCTGAAGATTTTCTGTGAGTTTGGCATCTCTAATGAATGCGGAGGCTGTTCTACTGCTCCTGGAATTTCCAAATTGCACAAACTATGCATTACTTTATTTCATGAAAGCTCATAATTCATAGTTCTTGGTTTGTGAATAGCAACAAATCAGGAAATGCCATGACCCACTATTTCCCTGGTTCATGCCCATCTCTAGTCCTAAAATAAGAAAAAAGAAAGGGCATGTCCTTGAAAACTGTAGGGAAGGATCTTTTCCTACCATAGCCAAAAAGACCAGGTCCTGTGGCGTACAGATTAAAACTGTTATCACCTTAGTCTTTCGGGTATCACAGGACCCTTTGTTCTGGCCTCAACAAACGTCAGACTAATCCACCCACACCTCTGGAAATTCCCCACTTTGGTTCTTCTTGAGTTGATTCTCACCAAAGATCATACGGGAATTCACGAAAGGACCTGGCCTCCATTCACGAAAGAACCTCGGAAAGGTTCTGTACCAGAGCTAATTTTAAGCCTGTATGCACGTGTGTCTGCCTTTCATTATTAGATTGCAATAACACTGGATGCATTTCATTATGGTTAGCAAATGGCTTCCCAAGATAGAAGACCATTGTTATGAGTTAGGGGTCGTTTACTCTCTAATTAAGGTTGTAATTCCTCCCATGCTCCCAGCGTAGCTCTTGAACAAATGAGTTGGAAAGTAATTAATTTCAGACGCATCCTCCCTTTGCTGTTATGCATTTCTTTGAATAATTGCCGTGTGTGTGTGTGTGTGTGTGTGTGTGTGTGTGTGTGTGTGTGTGTGTGTGTGTGTGTGTGTGTGCAAGCAGAGTGGGAAATTTGTATTGATAGACCGTGAAAGGTGGCTTCTCCCCAACATAGGGCACACTCAGGCCATACAATGGGTGCCCCTTGAACCACAAATTATACTGCCTCCCCTTCACCCAACTGGATTGTTGAAGGAGAGCAGGGCAGCTAAGGACACAGCATTGTTTAATGCCTAAGAATCAAACCATCAAGCGGAAGGCTCTTTTGTCTTTCACTGCTAGTCCTGGGCATACGATACAAGCTGGATCAGACCAACGGCACCGTTGTGTTAGTGGCCATGCTGGACTGTGTCCTTAAAGCCAGAGCTTCCCCAATGAGTGTCCATAGGCCAAGCTAAAAAGTCTGGTGTGAGTTACTTGCTGCCTGAGGTCACCGGGGGCAGGGAAGAGCAGGCCACAGGATGGTCCAGGTCATATGTTACCTGGAAGAGTTCAGGGGTGGAAAACAGAGGCACAGGCAAGGAGTTATTAATGAACTGCCCCTCACAAAAGAGCAGAAAATGCTCACATAATGTATAGCTGTCCACATGCCTCTTGGAGGTGTCCAGCTATTTCCCGTCATGCATCAGGAGGTCAGGAGATTGCTGATGCTACTTTTTCCTCAAATCTTCTAAGCCACTCCAACCACTTGATCATCTCGATTGACTTCTGAATGGTTTGAGCAAAATAAAAATAAGTTCCAGAATGTACACAAACACACACACCTCTGTTTTGCATATCTAGACTTTTACACTACACATAACTTTCCCAACCTTTGTGGGCATAATTCAATTTATGGAAAACCTCCAGAGAGTTTGCCTCATCATCTGCTGCTGTCCAAAACCTCCTTAGCATCTTAAATTAGGTCACTCCTTCCTTGGGCTGTAAAGTATTATATTTATTTCAAGTGCTGCTTTTCACCTGTAGTGAAAGTGTTATATGCTTTAATAACCTTGCCTATGGTTGTTAAAAGTATAAATGGGAGAAAGAGTCCCAAGATGTATGGAAAATCCAACATAAATTCAGAGGATAGACCAAACGAGAAGCTAACATTCTACAAGCTCGCTCATGAAGAAGGCCACAGCCAAAATGTGTTGAGCCTGAGCTTCTTAGGAGTAAGTCTATGTGGACAAGATCTTGAGAGTCATCTTGAGAGTCAGTCCCCAGTGGATGTACCTATTCTTTCTGCCCTTCTTCTTGGTGTTGCTTGCTCTCTCAAACACAAGCCCTCTTCCTCCATTATGTCTCTCCAACACTCACATGGCATTGCTAACTTCTACCTCCACTTGACGGCTTAAGTCAGTTGCCTTGTCTCATTTTGTAAAAGGAGACCGTGTTCCTTTTGGGGCACCCCATTTCCTTGTGTGAAAATGCCCTGGCCTTCCTTCAGCTTGCATGCTAACAAAGTCCGAGTCCTCTGTCTAATTAGTGGAAAGGAATGATTTGAATGCAGCAAGAGAAGGAGAAGGAAATTATGTATAATCATAGCATGCGGACGAGCCTCTTACTCCTTTCATTGTAATGGGCAGGATGGTCACAATGGATGGAATTTCTCGCTTTGAATTTACTGTTAACAACACAAAGTAGTATACAGTACATAATTTGGACGCCTGGTCCCAGCAAGTACTGTTTTACTGCATGTGACACACTCAGATCTGTGCATTATTCCTTACCTAGATACCCTCTACCTATTATTTTTGTATCAGGTGCCATGGCTTCTGGAAAACCTTGTGATTGTGGAGCTCAGTGTTTCAATGCCCCACAATGGTGAGCTAATATATTTGAGAGTGAGTATTTGTTGGCATTTAGTCCTGCCAGCAAAGGACAGTTTATATTTAATGTCTGCCGAAACTGATAGAGACCAAGATGCCAACCAAATTTAAAGCGCTCAGATTTTGACATGCTCAGTTTGGGGGAAGAGTGGACTTCTGGATTTATATTCAGGTGTTGCATTTTGAGTGGCAGACAGAGACATGTTGACTGAGAGTATGATACAGCTGCACAACAGGACAATGCTATTTTAGGCTGCATTAACAGAATTCTAGCCTCCACATCCTGTGAGGTGCTCATCCCTCTCTACTTGGCACTCGTTAGGCTTCATCTAGACTACTGTGTCCAGTTCTCAATGTCACAGTTCAAAAAGGATGCTGACAAATTGGATCAAGTTCAGAGGAGGGAGACAAGGATGGTTAGGGGGCTGGAAACCAAGGCCAAGGAGGAAAGAAATAACTGGTCATGTAAGGCATTGAGAAAAGAAGACTAATATGATATGATAGCAATGTTCAATTATTTGAAAGTCTGTCCTACAGGGAAAGTCAGGATCTCTTCTCAATCATCCCTGAGTGCAACACCTCCTTTCACTTGAGCCCAACAATGGGCTCAAGTGAAAGGAAGCCAGATTTCAGCTGAACCTCAGGAAAAAAAAACTTCCTAAGAACAGCCTTGCTGGAACAGGCCACAGCCTATCCAGTCCAGCATTCTGTCTCACACAGTGGCTCACCATTTGCTTCAGGGTATTCCCAAGCAGATGTCTTCACCTGCTTACGATTCCCTGCCAATGGCACTGAGAGATATCCCGCCTCTCTCTCCAACCCGGAGGTTGTCCTTAGGCATCCATCAGGATAGCAATGGATCCCCTTGTTCTCCCTGAACTTGCCCAATCCTTTCTTAAAGCTGTCAAGGCTGACATCTGCCACCACTTCTTCTGGCAGGGAGTTCCAGAGACCAGGGATCCTCTGGGTGAAACAGTACTTTCTCTTATTTGTTTGAGATTAGCAGCCAAAAGTTTCATGGAGTGCCCCCTAGTTCTAGTGTTGTGCAATAGGGAAAACAGCTTTTCCTTATCTACTTTGTCCACACCATGTATGATTTTATAAACTTCATCAGGTCACCTCTTAGACACCATCATTCAAGAGTGAAGAGGCCCAGCTGTTGTAGCCTCAGATGTTAAGGAAGGTGTTCTAATCCCCCAATCGTGCTGGTTGCCCTCCTCTGCACTTTTTCCAGTTCCATAATATCCTTCTGGAGGTATGATGACCAGAACTGTACACAATACTCCAGATGGGGCCTCACCATAGATATATAAAGAAGCAAAATGACACTTGCTGACATTTTCTATACCCTTCCTAATGATCCCTAGCACTGAGTTTGCTTTTTTCACTGCTGCAGCACACTGGGTTGACACCTTCATTGAGCTGTCCACCAGGACACCAAGGTCCCTTTTCTGATTTGCTGCAGAGAGTTCAGACCCCATAGGTTTATAAATGTAATTGGGGTTTTTTGCCCCAATGTGCATCACTCTGCACTTACTAACATTGGAGCTCATTTGCCAGTGGTTTGCCCACTCCCCCAGCGTCAAGAGATCTCTCTGGAGCTCCTCACAATCTTTCTTAGTTTTTACTACCCTGTATAATTTAGTGTCGTCGGCAAATTTGGCTACCTTGCTATTTACTGCTTTTTCTACATCATCTATGAAGAGGTTGAAAAGCAGGGGTCCCAGTACTGAACCTTGGGGGACCCCACTCTTTACCTCCCTCCACTTGGCACAGCTCTTTCTCCCTGGGATATTTTACCCTACCCTTTGGGTGCTAATTAATTTATTAGAAACAGCAAGGGGGGTGGCATTTGATGGGCCCTGCAAGGGGAAGCCTCTGATTCAAGCTCCACTCTCATTAAAAGTAGATCATCTGCACAGCAGCAGCCACTGCTGAAGAACACCAAGCTCCTGAGACAGCAGGGGCCAGGTGTGCCCAGGCTCAGCCCTCCTACCATTATCCATGCCTAAAAGGTTGCACATAATTAGTTCCTTGGTGTAGTTATATTGTGATGAGGAGTATGGTGTTGGTTGGTTAGTGAGGTTTAAAAAGAGAGATGAGCTGGCTGCACTTCAAGGGCCAGATGCAGGGGAGTGGTATCAGGAGACAGATCTCTAGGTCATGCGCTCCCAAACGCATCTGGTGGGGCCACTGTGAGATACAGGAAGCTGGACTAGATGGGCCATTGGCCTGATCCAACATGGCTCTTCTTATGTTCTTATGTTCTTGTGTATGACTGCTCAGTGATTTAGTGATCAAGCTGCAGAACTGGATGTTGGGAATTCTATCCCGAAATAGCAATGTCAGTGATCCAGCCACTTCTTCATTCTATTACTTTTGGGTCTGGTGTGTTATCAATTTGGATCCATGAATCCCGCAAGATCTTGATGTCATCAATTTCTGACACCTTCTCTGCCTCATGTTCCCATGGGTTTTTGCAGAATGACAAGTTAGAGAGAGAGAGAGAGAGAGAGAGAGAGAGAGAGAGAGAGAGAGAGAGAGAGAGAGAGAGAGAGAGCATAATGTCCAGTGCACTAGATTTGCCACTGTGTCATGTCTCATATTGTGATCTGTTTGTGCCAGCTTTGGACATTTGGTGATGAGGTGGAACACAGTTTCATCTTTTTCTTAGCAGAGTTGACATTCACTGTTGACGCTAATTCCTTAAATCTTAGCTTTCATCATGCTGTTTTGGAGTGCTTGTTCTTGTGCAGCAAAAACCAATTTATATTTATTTATTTATTTATATACCATCTCTCTCATCAAAAACACCCAAGGTGACTTACATCAAGAGGCATGCTCGTGTTGAATTATTATGTTTTCTATCCATCAGATATGACTTGAAGGCACATCATCATCATCATCATCATCATCATCATCATCATCATCATCATCATCATCATCATCATCATCATCATCAACAACAACAACAACAACAACAACAACAACAACAACAACAGCCTCACAAATGTTTCAGCCAGTAGCCTACACAGCACTCAGTGGGAAGGCGTATGAGTAAAAAAAAAAATAGTAGCTTTCATTCTGAAGAGCTCCTCTTTCATTTCCATTTCGTTTCGCATACCTGGTCTTTGGCTAAACTTGGGAGGCTCCATATCTTTCATGCCCTTTCATTTCAGTTTTCTCCTTTCACTGGACCAACTGAAGCCCTACAGAACCCTCATAACTACAGAACCCTCTAAGCAGAGTCAAGGCAATGGGCAATCATTTAATCTGAAAGCATGGGACATAGCAACCATGCATAGGAAAAAATAGTTTAATTTAATCAATCAATCAATCAATCAATCAATCAATCAATCAATCAATCAATCAATCAATCAATCAATCAATCAATCAATCATTGGACCTCGGCAGTAGGCAATTTGCATCATGTGGCATCATGATCTTCTTCTCTACTTCTGGAGGCCGTCCAGACCCTTGATCGCTGCCTGGTGGCGGTACTGGAGTGGACCAGGACCAACAGGCTCAAACTCAATCCCAGGAAGACAGAGGTTCTGTTCTTTGGGAGTGCTCCAGAGGGATACAGTGGCCCTCCCCCCAGTCTGGATGGGACTGTCCTCCAGCTGGCAGACAGAGAGGAGCCTCGTGGCGCAGTGGTTAAATGCCTGTACTGCAGGTAAAACTGTGCTCACGACCTGGGTTCAATCCCCGGTAGCAGGCTCAAGGTTCACTCAGCCTTCCATCCTTCCGAGGTCGGTAAAATGAGTACCCAGCTTGCTGGGGGGGCAATGTGTAGCCTGCACATTGTAATTAAAAATTGTAAACCGCCCAGAGACCACTTGTAGTGGTATGGGGCGGTATATAAGCAGAACACTTTGCTTTGGTCATTGTCCTAGATCCGGCGTTGTCCCTGGAGTCCCAGGTGGCGGCCGTGTCCAGGTTGGCCTTTTACCATTTTAGGCTTATCACTCAGATTCGGGCATACCTCAATGGGGACTCCCTGAGGATGTTTGTGCCAGCACTGGTCATGTCGAGGTTAGATTATTGTAACACTCTCTACATGGGGCTTCCCTTGATGTTCAGTGACAGCAGTGGATGCAGAATGTAGCAGCCCAATTGGTGGTTGCTTCAGGCAGATTTGACCACATCACCCCAATTCTGGCTCACCTGCCTTAGTTGCCCATTACCTCTTGAATAAGGTTCAAGGTGTTGGTTTTGTTTTACAAAACCCCTCCATGGCTTGAGTCCTGATTATCCGGCAGAGCAGATAAGGTCAGAACTGGCCCGGCCCACTTGAGCTTCTATGGCTCTCTCGCTCCGGGTGGCCACCCCCAGGGAGGCCCATAAGGTTGCAACGCACAATCGGGCCTTCTCGGTGGCCAGCCCAGCTCTCTGGAACAAACTGCCGAGCAAGATACGCCAGGCTCCTTCCCTGGCATCCTTCAAAACAGCTGTAAAAACCTGGCTGTTTAGGGATGCCTTCAGCAGTCGCTACGGTGTGCATTGTTTTTCCATGTCTTTGAAGTCTGTGTTTGTTATTAGTTGTTTTATGCCTCTTGCCAATTACTTGTTTGTTGCTGTGTATTTTTTTATTTGTTATTTTATTATTTTCCTTGGATTTCTTATGTCTTTTATGTGAACTGCCCAGAGTTCCCTTTTGGGAAATTGGCACAGTATACAAATATACAAATAAATAAATAAATATCACATCCTAGTCAGCATTATCAGAAGGAAACAATTCATATAATAAAGAAAAGCATCCTCAGGATTCATCAACACCATTCACCAGAGCACTGACCTTACAAAAGAGGAAATCTGCCTTTAATTTGATGGTTTCGTCACCCTCTCTTTTGGAATGCCCATTCCATCGCATTTCAGAGGCTTTTGAAGCCAAGCAAGACCTCCAAAACCATTCAAAGACAAACATCTTCTTTTGCTGGTTTTTCCATTCAGGCTCACCCAAACGCCTGGTGCTCACTCTCAGTGTAGGGTTGGTGGTCTTGGAATTTCAGCTGAAATCTCAGAGAATGGAGAGAGGTAGGGAGAGAATGAAGATTGGCTCTTTCCCAGATGTAGACATAATGAATTAAATTCAGGGACCTTTATTGGCATATACGGAACACACATGCAAAATACATTCAGTAAAATCTTAATTAGGACTCGTCCTAAGAATAGTAGCAACTGTCTGATCCAATTCTGCATAGTTTTACTATCTGTGTCACAACACGTGCTACCCTCCCAACCCTATCCCCTGCAGAGTCATTCAAGAGGAAACAACTAACAATCTACATTTGGCCAGCCCTCATTTTGTCAGAATTGTTCCTAGATAGTGAACATGTGGGTCAGCATAGCAAGGGCAGTATTAGCACGTGTGCCCAAGGAACTCGATTCCCCAAAGACTGCAGGGGTAGCCAATCTCATTATATGGTGTCCCGTGATATCTTCCATTTGGACATTTACTGCAAGATATATCCATTTCCTGGGGTTGTCTTGGGTCCTACCATCTTGTACCCAAGAGGCTCTGCAAGGGTCATGTTCTATCAGTGGGAAGATGGCTATTGTTTTCAACTAACTTGTTCTCTGCTGTCGCCCTCTGAAAGCATTTCCAAGTTCTTTTTACTCTGGCTTATAATGTCAGCATCAAGGGGGAAAGCAAGGACATGGGCCTCCTTCCCTTGAATGCCACTGCTGAAAGCCCGAGACTACAAACACACCACATCCAATAGAACAGCTTCCCTGGATCACTTGGGACAACAGATTGAACTGTGCAAGCAATGTGGACATTCATAACTTATTGGCTCCAAAATCTGAACCACAGGGATTTGTAATGCTCACCTTTAACAGAGAGCAAACCAGCAGCTTCTTCTCCTAGACATCTTGTCCCATCTACCTTCCATCTGGTCCCATCTACCTTCCATCCATACCTCATGTAAGAGCAAGAAGGCATCTCCCACTTTTTGGGGAGGCGAGGTGCTCTCTGACTTGACCCAGGGCATGAGCCTGTTTTCACCTTTCATTATTCAGCAACCTGAATTAATTTAAGTTGTGCATGGTATGATTTGTCTACTTCAAAAGGGACAACATGAGTGGTTTGACCTGAAGTTGGCTTGTGAATGGAAAGAGAAAGCTGCCAACCTGCATGGTGAACCACTATCCCCCCCGAAAGAGAATTGATGCTGCCATCTTCCATATGAAAAGACAGGCCCAGCAGGAAAGACAAAGTCCTTTTGCCTAGTTTCTTGCAGCCCAGCTCCTTTGCTTGTTGTGTCTACAAAACCCATCTTTCTCAAAGTGTGATTCCCTTTTGCTGAGGAACTTGAACATGTTTATGCAAAGGCAGACTCCATCTATTCTGTTGCTTCTATTGTTTTAGTGAATGTTTGTGGAAGATGAATCTGGCAATTAACAAAGGCCATAATCCCATGCTGGTCGTTTGTTCAGGGTTTAAATCATCAAGACTCCATAAACTCTTCCTTCATCCTTATCAAAGCAATAACCCACTCAAACAGGGCTAGAAAAACAACCAGGACTGACCTGGGATATATGTGTATGTGTTGTGCATTGGCTCAGCAAGGCAAAAGATTAAACCGGGCATTGTTATTCTTTACTGCCGTGTGTGGAAATGCTGTGTTGCAAAAGGCAATACCCACACAATCATGTTTCTGGCTGGACTGCCTGAGAGGTAGAGCTGAATTCCCTGCCCCCAAAGGATTACGATCTAGAAACAGAGAAATGAAAAATGTGAAAAATGAACGGAAACAACATTCTCACCTATTTTGTTATCTCAGATCTGTTTATGTCTTCTTCCTGTCAAGATTTACTGCCTTCTGTAACTTCGATTATTCCTCCCACCGTTTCTCCATCAACAGTAAACTCTCCTAAATCCCTTCTTTCTTCTCCTCCCCGCTTCCATTCCGTGGCATTCTCATAGGCTGAAAATTTCATGGCAGCTGCTGAAGAATTTTGAATTTCCAGCAACATTCTCTTTTCGCTACCCCATTGAAGTACAAAGAGAAGAACAGCTACAAAGTCCCTGTCACCCTTCTTAATTTGAGACATTAGTAGGATTAAAAAGCAAAACCCATTTCTCTACTTCCAGTCACTTTCCTGCACACATCACTCCAGCCCAGCAAAGCTCCTCCCAAACTCTACAGACAGCATGCGAGGTTGTAAATAAAACTCTAATAGCAGCTTCTCCATCTTCAGCAGGCAAGTAAAGAATTAACATCATTCTTCTTCCCCTTCCTTCCTCCTCTTCAAGATACCTTATAAGATTGCCTGTGTTCACTTTTGGAACAATCTTCCACTTGAATTGTGCAGACAATATTTTAATATCTACAATGGCAGCTCCAGGCAACCTGTTGCAACTGTAAATCTCCAGTGAGTGCCCATTTGAAACCCTTTATTAAATGCTGTATGATTAAGCTCCAGTACAACTGTTATTGCTGTTGAGCATTTCGATAGAGTGTTAAGCTGGCCGGATGTTTTACAGCCTTTGTCTCGGGGGCATTTTATGCCATGCAGGAAATAACATAATCCTGTCTACCCACCATATGGCACGGCACTGACCATGTTATAATGGACAAGAATCCAGATGTCCATATAGTTGGGTGAGGGCAGGACTTAAACTAGGGTGTATCATCTGAGACTTTACCCTAGGGCACTAAAATTCAGATGGTGTAAAAATCCAGAGCTGAATCTATCGATGAATGTATTGAGTAACTTCTCTTGGCCTTGTTCACCTCTGCTCCCCCTCCCTCTCTCTCTTCCTCTCTCTCTCTTCCTCTGTTTGGAGAGAGAGTGCATAAGCATTTTCTCTTATTTTGAGGGTGGGAGAAGGGTCACATTATCTGTGTTTTTGCAACCTTACATGATGCCTGAAAAAGGTGTAGCTGAATTCAAAGAGATCCCCACCTCTCTGGAAAGAGTTTTCCCCCTTCTCTGGAATCTGTTGAAGTCTTGCTAAATGCATCCATGTTTGTCCTTTGGCTGTTTGACCTGGTCAATAGTAATTCAAGGAAATGGTTACAAGAAGGAAGAAGTATTTACCATACTAATGTCTCAGAATGAGCTTCCACACTGAACCAGTGGGCTCTGGAGACATCAGGAAATGAGCACCAATGGATGTTCATACACCTCATACCCAAACACCAAACTCCCCCAAGCACTGTTTCCCCTGGGATTTGTCTTCTGAGCTGGAGACCTGGGCCAGCGTAGCAATTTTTAGAGACTTCAGCTGGACCCTTAGACCTCATCCTCTTAATGGACCTCTACAAAATGGTCCCTCAAATCATGGAGATGCGGGCTATTGGGTCTCCCTGCTCCAGCCATCTCTAGCACCGACATCATCACCCGCATCTTAATGCATTCTTTTTACATTCCAAAAACGTGGCCTACATTTCCCCATGGCCTCCTCTGAAGAGAAATGGAGAATGGCAGGCAGCAACCATTTCAAAGCGCTCTGGCTGGCTTTCATCGCTCCCTACAGAAACAAAGGCAAAGAAAAGCCCGTTTGACTCAGCAAACGCATCCCGAGCTCCTTTATGTCCATGCAGGAGAGAATTCTAATGGATATTGACCCTCCTCTAAAGGGAAGCTGCATTATCATATCTCCAGATCAATAGAGTCAAGAGGCAAACAGCAGGAGGAAAAGGCCAGGGCTCCACAAACGGAAGAAAATTGCGTCGGGCTTGGGCATCTTTAAAAAAAAAAAAAATTCCAACCAATGTGCTGAGCATCTATTAATGGTCCCCGGAGCCCTTTCCTCCTAATTGCCATGTCTCACAATGTGATCGCACTGGGACTGGCAGGGAAAGGAGATAATGGACCTTCTCTAATTGCTTCCCAGTTCTCTGAGTCATTCAGTCCTTTGGAGATGGCAATGGGGAAGCACTCTGGACAGGCAGGAAGAGGGTGCCTCCTTCGAAGAAAGCTCGGGGAGGATTGAAGGTACCACTCCAAGTCCACCCTTAGGGAGAAGGAACACAGCCTTTTCATGTTCGGTGTGTTTTACTGCAAGAGGGGCTTGGGACACACCACCACCCCAACCCCCAAAAAGCTTGTCGTGTTTTAGCCTTCAGGCAACAATTAAAGGGATTTTGTAAATGCCAGACCACTCATGGAGGAAGGTTTGAAGTCGGTTGCAAGAGGGAATAAAGGTCAATTCAAAAAGAGCACAGGTAGACAGACTAAAATCTGATGCTACAGTATGCTGGGGTTGGCCATGATGGATGAACAAAAGGAGAGCTTTGTACTTGTTTTGGGTGTTTGCTTCGCACCCCCAACATTTTATGTTAGGACGTGGCATAGTATCTCTAGGACTAGAGATGGACACGACTCCAAAAAATGGTGTTTCGTTTGTCGTTTGGTCGTTTAGGGGTCCGTTTCGGTTCGTTTTCGTTTTCGTGACGTTTTTGCAAAAAAAATCGTTTTCGTTTCGTTAGGTAACAAAATGAAAAAATGAAAACGAAAACAAAAAATTGCTGTTTCGTTAGCATTCTTTTTAGTTCAATGCATCTGCTGCAACGAAAACGAAAAACACGGCAAATTGGGTCATTTCGTTTTCATTTTCGTTTTGTTATTTTAAAAAATTTCATTTCGTTTTCGTTGTGTAACGAAACGAAAAAACAAAAATGAAAATGAAAAATCACCCGTTTCGTGCCCATCTCTATCTAGGACTGTGTGTTGGACTGAAAGGACAAACTGTAGACGATTTTTGACTGCATGGAAAAAAGACTCCACCCTCTATGGAAATGATTCCATGGCCACGTTCCATAGGGGAAGATAATTCCCTTGAAATAATGTTTCACTACAGAATCCATGATATTTTTCAAAGGCGGGATGGAACCATCTGCCTCCCTTGGGTGGGAATGGGGAAAATAAGGCTTTTACCGGGGGGGAGGGGCTTGGGAATGGGTTCCGTTCTTTCCCATACCTTCTTCTTGTTTCTCTTTGGGCCACCCTGCCCCTGCATGGCACAGCCCTCAGCAGAATGCAAGGTCTCGGTGGAGGTAATTGCAATGATACCAGCTGTCTTCCATGGCATCACACCCTTGTTAGGTCATGTTGACCAGCAAGGCCATCTCAGACCATCGGGAATTCTTTCCAAGCCCCTGGTGGTTTCCTGTCTAATATTAACTGGGTCTGATATTGCTTAGGTTCCAAAGCCAGACAACAGGTAGTGTGTCTATGGCAGAAGGGTGAGCCAATGGTGTGATGTGGATGCAAAAAAAGGCCAGCCCTATTTTTAGCTGCTTTAACAGAAGTGTATAGTCTTCTGTGAGGCACTAGTCCGCTTCTGTTCAACACTGGTTAGACCTCATCTTGAGTCCTGTGTCTAGTTTGGGGCACCATACTTCAAGAAAGATGCTGACAAATTGGATCAAGGGCAGAGAAGGGCAACAAGGAGGATCAGGGGGCTGGAAACCAAGTCCTAGGAGGAACGGTGTAAAGAAATGGGCATGATTAGCCTTGAGAAGAGAGGAGATTAGAGAGCACTTTTTAAAGGATTGAGAGATAGACGAGGGCCAGGATCTGTTCTCAGTCATCCCAGAGTGCAGGGCATGCAACAATGGGCTCAAGCTACAGGAAGCCAGATTTTGGCTGAATATCAGGAAAAACTTCCTAACTGTTAGAGTGGTATGACAATGGAACCAGTTATGTCAGAGGGAGATGGTAAGCTTTACATGGACTGATGAAGAAAATGGGCAATGTTCTGTCAGGTCTGCTTTGACTTAGATTCCTGCTTTGGGGGTTGGAGTTGATGGCCTCAGAGGCCGAGGGCTTCCAACTTCATGATTCTATGATTCTATGATCGATTTAGTGTTCTTCTTACATGCATAAGAAGCAAAGATGATGGTCCCCCCATTCCCCCTCCCCCATCATCCCTGGACACAACAACAGTCACCAGGCCTCAAAATATTTTGGTCTCCCTGCCTCTTTGCTGTGTTTTAACACCCTCTCCTTTTTCCTCTCCTGCTTTGGAAGCAAAATCATGCTGGAAAGAGCAGTGCCTTGCATCACTTTAATTTCCCAAGGGACAGCTCCCGGTGTGACACATTGTCCGGTGGGGACTTCATGGGCCTTGTATTATGTTATGACATACAATGGGCTATGAGGTGTCAAAACATGACAAACCTGCCCGGAGATGGATGGACATTATGTGCCCAAGCCTGACATGGAGCCCTGCTAGGCAGGGCAGAGAAGATCAACTGTGGATCAGCTTCCCTGGGAAAGGAGAGCCTCTCAATCCTCCGCTCATTGAGCTGGCAAGGAAATGTCCGTCTGTCTTAGATCTACAGCTTTATTAATGGCACTGGCTGAGTTATGGCAACAAGATTGTAACTCTGGTTTAGATTCCCAGCTGTTGATTACTCCAAAGAGAGCATCTTCCTCCATCTGATCATTCCCTCCATAGCGTTTTCATTGCCCCTGTAAAACATTTTGAACCATCTCTGTGTTATTGACAGAGCAAATGATGATAATTTATTGATTGTGATTTATCACCCAGTTTCCCACAGTGCTCTGCAGTGGGTGATGGTGCTTCTGTACACCCTCCCCTCCACACAACTGTTGTGTGCAATGGTAGCAGAGTGATGTAGGCACCAGTGTGTGGAGTGGAACAAGAAAGACTGACACTGGGTCAGCTGTTTTTCCCCCTTTCTGTTGTTAAGATAAAATATGATAATACTATGTATTTCCAGAGCCCCACTTAGGCTCGTTTAGAAGTACAGTATGCTAGAGTTGGAAGGAATCTCAAGGGTCATCTAGACCAATCTATCACCAGTTCAGAAGACCAGCTATAGCAAAGGTCTTCAGATAGACAAGCCATTCAGTATACCTCATAGACCTCTCACTAGGGATTGAGAGCCTCATGGTTAAACCACTGTCCTGCAGCCAAAACTGTGCCCATGACCTGGGGTTCAATCCCAGATAGCAGGCTCAAAGTTCACTCAGCCTTCCATCCTTCCCAGGTTGGTAAAATGAGTACCCAGGTGCCTGGGGTGGGGGCAATGTGTAGCCTGCATAATTAAATTGTAAACCACCCAGAGAGTGCTTGAAGTGCTATAGGGTGATATATAATGTGTATAATGATATATAATGTGTAGCCTGCACACTGTAATTAAAATTGTAAACCGCCCAGAGACGACTTGTAGTGGTATGGGGCGGTATATAAGCAGAACACTTTATATAAGCAGAACACTATGCTTTCCTTTCTGTTTTGAAATCTTACAGCCTCTCAAGACAAAAAAATTCCTTGTTTCTTGTGAGAGATTTTGTTCCCTGTAAGAAATTTCACTTGAAGTCTCACAGGATTTCTTGGCAGTTTCATTGTCATCAACTCCCTCCCCTTGGGAGATTTTTTTAACAGTTCCTGCTCAATTTTTTTCCTTTTCCTTCATATCCCTAGCTCCCTCTCTACTACACTCTGACATGGTCATTATTGCACATCTGATTTCCATCAGAACCATCAGAAGGTTCTTTCCAAGGTTTACTCATAGTGTATTTTCCTACAATTTGAACCCTAAGTCCAACCCATGCCAAGGAGGCACAAGAGAGGGAATCCAACTCCCAATCTCTGGTTCGGTAGTCAGAGATCTAAACCATTGAGCTATCCAGCAGTGCTTCACGTCCCTTTAAAAGCAGTTTAAATTATTAGATAACCCATGTCTAAAAATGCCGCCCCCATGGCCACCGGGCTTTTGAAAAAAAAAAAGAAAAAAGAAAACCCGGTAATGATCCCTTAAGCGAGGTTTCTGTGACTCACCCAAGAGGTAGGGAAATTTTTGCCTCGCTTTGAAAATCCAGCTTTTAAGGAGGCAGACACCGTGAGACCACGCAGATGATCCGGGTTTCTTTTTCTTTCTTTTTTCATAGCATCAGCCGGCTGTTCCTGGGGGCGATGGGCTATGTTTGTTTTAATTGCTTTTCACCTTCGGAGAAACAGGAAGCTGCTGGGAATAGGTGCGGTAAAATAAAAATAAATAAAATAAAAATAAATAAATAAATAAAAATAAATAAATAAATAATTCCCCCAGCCAAGTGGTCCATTGTTTTTTCCAAATGCTAGTGCCACCTGCTGGCCAAGGGGGCTGAACTGCATTTAAAATTAAAAAGACAGCTTTTGACGTGGGAACTCTTGTCCCACATTTAAATCACGTGATGGGATGAAGAGGAAAAGCCGGACCTTCAGAAGATGAGAATCAAAACCGAGGTGCGACCACGGCCATTTGATCTTTTGGAGCAGCAGAAGACAGGCTTCTACGGACCCTCCACTGTTTCAGTGTCTTTCCTGCTCTTTTCCAACAATCACTGTTGTTCTTCCATGTTTGGAAAAGTTGATGAACTTCAGCTTTTCCATTTGGAGAGGTTCTGTAGCAACCATCTCTCTGGGGCATTCCAATCCTCCAGGTTCACTCTGTTTGTATTTTGTGTGTAGGTTTCCTACAAGAAGGCTACCTTCACCCAGAGGCTGTGGTTCATGCATTTTAATGCCTCATTACGCTTTAATGCTAAAGAAGCTGGTTGGTTGCCAAATTTGGAGAGTCAGGTCAGCTAAGGCAATGACACAGAGCCAGACAAATTAGACAGGCACCCAGAAATGGAGGTCAATTCAGGCCAAGGTGAAAATTACACCAACTGTCATGGGGTTGAAATGTAAGCCCTGCCAGCCAAAACGTGTGTGAAGCTGGAAGCCACTTTCCATACTATCCCCAGGTGGTGATCGGGAAGGAAGGAGGAAGGAAGGAGGGAGGGAGGGAGGGAGAGAGAGAGAGAAAGAGAGAAATATCCAGAGAAGGAACTTGCTAGGTAAGAATTTTCCCAGAAATGAGTACAATACTCCATGCAATTCCAAAGCCTCCAAAAACAAAATCACAAGTTGACTTCAAGTAACATTAATTTAATTTAATTTACTTTTTAATTTAATTATATTGCTGTTTATAAAACCAAGCTTCAAAATAACTAAATACCAAACAGGGATCATAAATCACAACTAGGTGTGAGAGGCAACCAAACACACCTGTCAGCTTTCTTTGAATGTTTTACCATGTGGTCTCTGTACTCATATGTCTGAAGAAGTGGACCATGTTCCATGAAAGCTTACATTAAAATATAGAAGCTAGTCTTTAAGGTGCCATAATGTCTTGTTTTCTATTTTGCTGTGTGTGTATGTGTGTGTGTTGTTGTTGTTGTTGTTGTTGTTGTTGTTGTTGTTGAAAATCATGTTATGCAACATACTATAGTTTTTTTTATGATTTTTCAGGATGGTTCTGATGACTGGGAAGTCCTGGGTGTGAAATTTACCTCATGGGCCCCTCAAATGACCTGTACTCTGGACATGAACAAATCAGGCTTTGTGGGAGGGTGAGGAAAATCAGTGTGAATGCCTTTACACTGTTTTTATTTCTCTCTCTCCCTCTCCCTCTGCCCCCCTCTCCCTCCCCTCTCTCTCTCTTAAAAGCGTGGTCCTCTCATCTTTGTTGGGGAAACACTGCCTTCCTCTCCTTTTACTTAGGAATGGATTGCATCCATTCTGAGGGTGGAAGTCAGTGGGAGATGGCCATGCTTGCCCTGGGTGCCAAAATGGCTGCTTACACACTGGCTTCCCCCTGCCCAGTCTTCAGCAAAGAGGCCTGTAGAGGAGTGGAAGAGGCTGAAGGCTGGATCAGCCAATATCAACACACACATCCATGCAGATGTACATAGAGAAAATGAGGCCAGATTTTGGTTGACTATCCTGCAAAACTTCCTAACTATTACAGCAATGTGGAAATGGAACCCCCCCTCAGGAGAGGGCGAGTGCTCCAACACAAGAGGCATTCAAGAGAAATTTAGACAACCACCTGGCAGATTTCCTGCTATTTGAATTTCTGTCTGAAGACTCGATGGCCTTGTAGGCCTCTTCCAATTCCTTCATTTGATGATGATGATGATGACGACGACAATGACGAAAAAACAACAACAACAACAACAATAACAACAACGATTTCTTGCATCTGAAAAATCAGGAGTGAAATACTTCTGAATTTTACTCTGCAACTCTGGTTTCTCACAGCCCCATGCATGCCACCAATTTAGAACCCAGATCTATTCATCTTAAATTTGGGAGGATTGAACAGGCATGGGTGCAACCAAAATATATTTCCCTTTCCCGCTCCCCAAGCTTTCTATCCCTCATTCTGAATGTAATGATGGTGGGATGGGTTTGATGCTTGTTGTCTAACCCATTTTGTCCAGTGTTTGCTTAGACAGTCAATGCCTTTTTGCAATGCATTTCAGGCTAATATTGTGGATCCTTAAACAGAATATGCTAATGAACTGATCTACATCTCTCTCTCTCTCTCTCTCTCTCTCTCTCTCTCTCTCTCTCTCCTTTCCCTGTTTAGCAAGCAAACTGCTGATTTGGGTGCTTTGCCTGAACTTCCCATTGGAGGTGGAGTCTTGCCCAGGGGCTTGCGTGTGCTACAGCGAACCCAAGATCACCATCAGCTGCCAGCAGCAGGGACTTGGAGCCATCCCCACGGAGATCCCCATCCCGACCCAGCGCATCTTCCTCCACAGCAACAAAATAAGCCTGATCAGGTCCACCAGCTTTACCTCCTGCCGCAACATGTCTATTCTGTGGATCCATTCTAACAACATCAGCCTGATCGAACCTGGGGCCTTTTATGGGTTGGACAAGTTGGAAGAGCTGGACCTCAGCGACAATGTAAACCTGAGGTCCATCATCCCTACCACCTTTCAAGGCCTTGTCCACCTCCATACGTTGCACCTTGACCGCTGCGGGCTCCTGGAGCTTTCTACAGGTCTTTTCCGGGGGCTTTTCTCCTTGCAGTATCTTTACCTACAGGACAACAACCTTCAGTCCCTCCTGGATGATACCTTTGTGGATCTGGCTAACCTCACGTATCTGTTTTTGCATGGTAACAAAATCAAGAGTTTGTCAGAAAATGTGTTTCGGGGCCTGATCAACCTGGATCGGCTTCTCTTGCATCAGAACCGAGTGAGTGCGGTCCATCGTAGGGCTTTCCATGACCTTGGGAAAGTGTTGACCTTGTATCTTTTTAATAATAACCTGACGGTTCTCACAGGAGAGACCATGGCGCCTTTGGTGTCACTCCAGTATCTGCGTTTGAACGGCAACCAGTGGGTGTGTGATTGCCAAGCCCGATCCCTCTGGAATTGGTTTAAGCAGTTCAAAGGGTCTTCTTCGGAGCTGGAGTGCCATTTACCAGCTCAGCTGGCAGGCAGGGATCTCAAGCGGCTGCAGAGTGCTGACCTGGAAGGGTGTGTGGACTCTTTCAACCAAATCCGGACGAGCGTATTCAGCACGAAGACCCGGTTGGGCAAATTGCCCACCACCGCCCCACCCCTCAACCCCCCTGACAGCTCTGGGAAGTGTTGTCAGCCAGAGATGGATAAATCATTCATCTATGAAGCCAAAGCCAAGGCAGGGCCCTCTTCCCATAGCAGCCGGGCCTCCTCAAACAATCCACTCAAGGACAAGGAGAACATGGCCAAAACGAAGCACCCAATGGAGGCAGAGCTTCCCAAAAACAGCAGCAACAAACAGATCAATGACTCCCCATTTGGGACTTTCCCCAGTGCTGTGGACCCTCCCTTGACCAATTTCAAGCCAGAGTTCCTAGGTCCCATCGAACCTTCCACAGTCCCAACCAAAAAGAGGCAGGGCTGTTCCCGGAAGAACAAATCTCGGTCACAGTGCCGTGTTGCTCAGGTAGCACAAAACTCCTCCACTCCCCCTCTCCTCCCAAGTCTCCTGATTGGTCCTTTGGTATGGAGTCAGCTTTGGTTCTTCTGCTGAAAGGGAACCATGCCCTTGACTAGAGATGGCCTTTGCTCTCCCAACAACACCCAAACTCTGAAATCACATAAGAATTCAGCCACCTCCACAAGCAGCTCTCATGAGAGAAGGAAGGAAGCTAATGCCCAGCGGAAAACTTTGTTACACTTAGTGTTAACTGGATGCCTTTTAATAGAAAATAAAACACAAAACAAAACAGAAACACGATGAAAACAAAACTCAACAAAAATGTATATAATTTATTTGTTCTTCTGGAAATCTCTGTGTTTGTTTGTTTGTTTTGGTTGGTTTGTTTTTTTTAATGATTGTTGAAGCTGCACTTTCTCTACACAAAGGCTTCAGCCGGAGCAGAGGGGGAACCCAGAAAAGTGAATGGGTCACCTGTGCAAAATGGGAAGAAAAGTGTGAGAAATTAAAATGTTTCTTATTTTTTAAAACAAGAAGGAGGAGGAGGAGGAAGGGAGTGTTACTTGTGATTCGAAACCGTTATTGGATGATGTTGCAAGCTTTCCCCACCTGCAGAGGTGACATGTCAAAGTCATGTGCACTCTTGCATTTCTGGATCTCATATTTTGTTTTCATTATGCCATGTTTACAGAGGTGGTGGGTGGGCATTTGTTAAAGAATGCCACCTTTTCATCCACTCAAGGTGGCAGTATATATATAAATATAAATATATATATAGATATGCATTTTATTTTACTTGTGTACAAGTACGAAAGGAAAGAGATGAAATAAAGATTTTCTTTTTTTTTCTCTTTATGGTGTTATCACCTACAGACACAGACACAGACACACACAGACACACACAGACACAGACACACACACAGACACACACACACACACACACACACACACACACACACACACACACACACACACACACACACACACACACTGCCATGTGTTCGGTGATGCTTGAGTTTTTCTCATCCTCCTGCTTCATGCACAGTCTACCTGCAGTGCAGAATAAGCAGGCAGAAGGTGATGAATAAGCGATGCCACAGGCCCTCGCACAACCTCTAATTAGCATCAACAAAGGGTTCTCTCACACAAAACCCACTGTGCTAATGGCCTCACTTCTCTGATGCCTTCCTTGCCTCTTGCATATTTGAATAGGGAAGGAATCTGGAAGGCAGGCCCAGAGGCCACCCTGCAAATCCTCTCCGCAGGAGGGCAAAGCGCAAGCTGCCTTAGGTGCTGAGAGAGCAAGCAAGCGATAATGGGTGCAGAAAAAATGGCCTTAACAAAACAGCGTGCCCCGGTTCATGGGGATATCTCATCAAAATGAAATTACAAGGAGAGCTGTCACTCCTGTACATTATGTCTTGCTTTGAAAGAAGTTCAGCCACTCCACACTTAGGGCGTTTATACACGACCCCTAAACTCCGGGGCAAATGGCTCCCAGCTCCGGAGATTAAAAATGTTTACCCACCAGCTCCGGAGTTAACAGGAAATTAAGTGCGACCCCACCCACTTTAGCGCGTCCCAGCGCAGCTTTCATGTACCTGCTTTTTGGATGTGAAAAATATTTGATCCGGTGTAAGGATAGTGAGTGCGGGGCTCTCCTGGCTTCTGTTTGTTGTTTTTCTGCCCCCCGCCCCTTTAAGAGATCTGAATGCTGCCGGGAACAGAACGGAGGAAAGCCAGCATTCTTTTCTTTCTTTTTTCTCCCTCCCTCACGCAGCCAGCAGCCAGGAAGTATGGAGGGGGGTGGGGACACAGGAAGAGTGACGAACCCTGGTCTGAATTTAAGTGGCCAGCGGATCTTAGGGGTCGTGTAAAAAGGCCCTTAGCAACCTACCTGTTTAATGACCACCCAGACTTACAACCACCACCAGCATCAATTCGTGAACCCCCAAATGCTGCCTGAGGAAAAAAGGTGATGTTCCACCCCATGGGGCCTCTGGGCCGAAGCATCCAGCCTGGTTCTGCTTGCCTGCACCTGCCTTGCCAGCAGCTCAGAGGAGAGGACGCAGTGCTACAACATCCATACCCCTGCTCCCCTGCATCTCTGCTGCTTCCAAGGGATGGGTGTTGCTGCGAACGTCACTCACAATGCCTCTGTTGAGGAAGAGAATGACCTGAGTGGGATGGAGCATCTGCCTCTTCCATCTCTATTTTCCCTGCCTTTTTATTTGGCTTTTCCCAGAGAGCCCCCCGCCCCCACTCTGGCCTGCCTGCAAGGAGGCCAGTGGGTTTTGTGTGAGGGAGGACATTCTCCGTCAGCTCTTCACTTAATAACCAATTCACTTAATGACCCATTCATAAGAACAGGACTCTGTCATTAATTAAGTGAGGAATGCCTCACAACAGGGGGATTTGCGAAAAAGGCCAGACTTTGCAACACACACACACACACACACACACACACACACACACACACACACACACACACACACACACACACACACACACACACACACACACACACACAGACACATGGCCATTCCCATATTTATTTTATTTTATTTTATTTTATTTCATTGGGAGGGGGAGTGCAGAATTGCAGTGATTCTAGATTTTTCTGGTCCAGCAAGGAGAAACCATGAATCTGTTCTCCTCACCTGGGAGAATAAAAGAAGCCATAATTTATATCGCTCTGTGAAACTCAGAGGGAACAAAAGAGATGGAAGGGAAGGGAAGGTCATAGTCACAAACATACAAAATTGAAGTAGACTTTTCCAGCTTTGGCTTGTTGGCATCCAAATCTGAATGTGCCATGTTGCAAATCAGCAGCTTCACAGAGAACTATCCATGGTTTAAAGAAACAAAATATGATTCTTGGGGATTTTCAGTGATTTTTCTATGACATTGAATACCTTCCATCTTTCATAAATGCATGGTTTATTTTTAATATTGTTTTGTTCCTAAGGACATTGTTTATTCCTTTGGCAGCACCCATTTGAAGTCTGGTGAGAATTTTCTACCTGGAAATTTTCAGTCACAAGTAGAATCATAGAAGAGTTGGAAGAGACCTCAAGGGCCATCCAGAAAATAGGAAAGAAAAAGAGATGGAGTTCCTTCCTCCAGCATTAGCCATTATCCCCAAATTTTAGGTTTTCTTAACACAGCAAAATGAAAGAAAACTCTCTGTTTCTTGTAAAAGTTAAGATGGAGCAAAGGTCATATTCCCATTTATGCTCACAAACAAATAAAAAAAGTGCCGACCTGGCCCACGGGCCAGCTGGTCAGTGCGAGTAAAAATTTTTTTTACAAAATACGCCAACCCAGCCCCAGGCCAGCTGGTCAGCGTGAGTTAAAAAAAGAAGGAAAAAAGAAGGAAAAAAAGAAAAACAAAACAAACGAAAAACAAACTGGATTTTTTAAAAAAAATCATTTCAAATGGAACAAAAACAATTAAAAAAAGAATAACGAAATGAAACACCATTTTGGCCTTTCGTACCCATCTCTAGCTGCCACCATTTCTGTCAGGGAGTTCCACAGACCAGTGATCATCTGGATGAAAAAAGTACTTCTTCTTGTTTGTTTGAGATCTAGCACCCAAAAGTTTCATGGAGTGCCCCTTAGTTCTAGTGTTCTGTGATAGGGATAACAGCTTTTCCTTATATACTTTGCCTATAACGTGTATGATTTTATGAACTTCAATCAGGTCACCTCTTAGGCACCATCGTTCAAGAGTGAAGAGGCCCAGCCATTGCAGCCTCAGATGGTAAGGAAGGTGTGCCAGTGCCCTAATCATTCTGGTTGCCCTCCTCTGCACTTTTTCCATGTCCATAATACACATAGTACAGAATACTCCAGATGGGGCATCATAGATTTATAAAGAAGCAAAATGACATTTGCTGACTTCCAAACAATTCCTACCATTGGCTTTGCCTCATGGCGCAGTGGATAAGAGCCTGTACTGAAAGGGCCTTTTCACACAACCCCTAAGCTCCGCGGCAAATGGCTCCCAGCTCCGGAGCTTAAAATTATTTCCCCACCAGCTCCGGAGTTTACAGATATTTAAGTGCGACCATGCCCACCTAAGCGCGTCCCAGCGCACTTTTCATGTACCTACTCTCGGAGGGTGAAAATTCCTGATGCGGATATAACAGTAGTGACTGCCGGGCTCTCCTTGCTTCTGTTTGTTCTTTTTTTGCCCCCCGCCCCTTTAAGAGATCTGAATGCAGTGCCGGGAGCAAAGCGAGATGGCAGAATGGAGGTGAGCGGCATTCTTTTCTTCCTTTTTTTCTCCCTCCCCTCACACAGCCAGCAGCCAGGAGTGGGGTGGGAACGCAGGAACAGTGACAAACCCCTAAGATCTCTGGTCCAAATTTAAGTGGCCAGCGGATCTTAGGGGTCGTGTGAAAAGGCCCCAAGTAAAACTGTTCTCATGACCTGGGGTTCAATCCCAGGTAGCAGGGTCATGGTTGACTCAGCCTTCCATCCTTCTGAGGTCAGTAAAATGAGTACCCAGCTTGCTGGGGGAATATATAGCCTGCATACTGTAATTAAAACTGTAAACCGCCCAGAGACTACTTGAAGTGGTATGGGGCAGTATATAAGCAGAACACTTTGCTTTTTTCACTGCTGTGGCACATCAGGTTGACACCTTCATTGAGCTGTCCACCAGGACACAAAGGTCCCTTTCCTGGTTTGTTGCAGAGATTTCAGAGCCCATCAGTTTATAAATGCAATGGGGTAATTTTGCCCCAATGTGCATCACTCTGAACTTACTAATGTTGAAACTCATTTGCCACTGGTTTGCCCACTCCCCCGGTGTCAAGAGATCCCTCTGGAGCTCCTCACAATCTCTCAGTTTTTACTACCCTGTATATTTTGTGTTCTTGGCAAGTTTGGCGACCTTGCTATTTACTTCTACTTCTAGACCATTTAGGAAGAGGTAGAAAAGTAGGGGTCCCAGTACAGAATCTTGGGGGACCCCTCTCTACTTCCCACCACTTGGAGAGGTGTCCATTTAGTGCTACTCTTTGTTTCCTGTCCCTTAGCCAGTTGCTGATCCAGGACAAGACCTGTCCCTTGATTCCATGACTGGCAAGTGTATTCAAGAGCCTTCTTTGGTGCGGGACTTTATCAAAAGCCTTCTGAAAGTCAAGATAAACAATGTCAACTGGATCTCCCTTATCCACATGCTATTGACACTCTCAAAAATTCCAACAGATTAGTGAGGCATGCTTTGCCCTTGCAGAAGTCATGTTGGCTCTCCTTCAGCAGTGCCTTCTCTTCTATGTGCCTATTAATTTTAATCTTTTAGGATGGTTTGCATCACTTTACCTGGGACACATATCAAACTGACCAGCTGGTAATTTTGGTGTTCCATTCGCTGCCTTCCATGATTTGAGAGAAAGCCATTTGAGATGGCATCTGTAAGGGTAAGTCTTGCCTGACAAATCTTTTTGAATTCTTTGAAAAAGTCACCAGGTATGTGGATTTGGGTGAACTGGTGGATATTGTCTATCTGGATTTTCAGAAGGCTTTTGACACAGTCCATCACCAAAGGCTGCTGAGAAAATTGCAGTCAGGGGATAAGAGAGCAGGTCCTCTTATGGATTAACAACTGGTTGAGGTCCAGGAAACAAAGAGTAGGTGTCAATGGGAAATTTTCACAATGGAGAGAAGCGAAAAGCAGTGTGTCCCAGGGATCTGTCCTGGGACCGGTGCTTTTCAATATGTTCATAAAGGACCTGGAGTCAGGGATAAGCAGGGGCTTGGGTTGGAGGCTGATAGTATATGCCCATTGTTAGACCCTCTTTGTGGCCTGATACTCTTACCCACAGAATTTCTAATGGTGACTCCAAATCACCTAGATATTCCAATTCCTACTATAATATCACTTCCTTTACATACAAGGCTACATCACCTCCTGTTTGCCCCTTCCTGTCCTTCCTGTACAGTTTATAGCCTGGAATAACTGTATCCCATTGGTTATCATCTGTCCATCAGATTTCAGCATTGCCAATAATATCAATATTGTTATCTGTTGCTAAGTATAACAGCTCCCCTATTTTGCTATGGAGGCTTCTGGCATTTGCATACAAGCATTTATAGATGCTTTTCTGACACAGTTTTTGGGTCCAGTTGCATCATTAGACTGCATCTCTTGCATCCTTCTGCTGGAGTCCTGGTGACTAGCTCCTCGCTCTGCTCAGAAATTACTGTATCCTCCTCACTACTGAAGTAGACACTTTCCTGAACCAGATGCTGCCCACCTCCTGTCGGCTTTCCCCAGTTATCAGTTTAAAAGCTACTCTGCAGTCCTTTTGATGTTGAGTGCCAGCAATCTGGAACCATCATGGTTCAAGTGCAACCCATCGCTCCTGAACAGGTTTGGCTTGTCCCAAAATGTTCTCCAGTTCCTGACAAATCTGAAGCATTCCTCTCAACACCTTCACCTCATCTACGCATTGAGGCTGCTGAGCCCTGCCTGCCTGGTAGGTCCTGCATGAGGTATAGGCAGTACTTCTGAAAATGCTGCCTTGGAGGTACGGGACTTCAATCTTCTTCCAAACAACCTGAATTTGGCTTCCAGGACTGACCACTTGGTACCACCGTGTACCATGACAACTAGCTCCTTCCCAGTTCTCTCTAATAAACTATCTAGATTTCTCGTGATGTCTGCAGCCTTTGCACCTGGCAGGCAACTCACTATATGGTTATTATGTGCATCACAAATTCATCCCTCTGTATTTCTAATAATTGAATCAACTAATACAAGGAGCCTCTCTCCTGCAGCCTGTTCATCTACATGCACCTCATCTATTATGTTAAGGGAGAGGTTTTAAGTTAGTTCCTCTTGTTTATCTTCCTGTATCTCATCAAGAGTGATGAGGGAGAGATCCTCAGGTGGAACCAGTTGTTCCTCTGTGCATTCCTCATGAGGTGTGATGTAGGGAAAGAGCCTCAAATTGATTCATTTAAGCTACCTTCTGTGGGTCTATAAGCTGCTGAATCTGTGATAGTCTTAGGAACTGAACACAAAACATCTGTAGGGATGCAGCCACAAAGTTGGACTCCCGAGGTAGCAGGATATGGTGGCAGATCTAAAGAAGACCATTGTTTGTCTTTTGTTTGCTTGCTTGGGTTTTTTTTTGGGGGTGTTTTTGTTTTTGTTTTGTTTTTGGATAACAACTTCCAGGATCCACAGCAAGCAAAAGCTCACTGGGAGAGTCTGGAACCTATAGTGCAAAAAGGCAACAGCTTGGCTCCCCTCACAAAAAAAAAAACAACAACCTGCCACCTGAGGCAGCCACCTCTCTCTGTCTCAGGGTAGTATCTGCCCTGTCACCTCTCTCCCAGCTGGGAACTGGTTTCTGATGTTAACCTTGAGAATGAGCCAAAACCAGGGAATCCAACTACCTTCCAGGGAGACATCAGTTCCAGATGGTCCCACATGCAGGTGTGGCTGCTCCAATCTAATAATGCAATGAGTTTGGCAATGGAACCACTGTGGAGAAAAGGAATTCACCCCTTACATCAGTATGTAAGTCTACAATATATGTTCATAATCATGCATATATATTTTGAACAGCCTCATACCTGGAGCCAGGTGGAGGGAGCAACAGAAAAAAATCTTACTATAAACAGGATAATTTTATTGTTTGATTCTTAGGGCGACTGAACCTACCAAATATGAGGTAGTGAATTTTATATACTGCAAATTGTAAAACTTATGGAAACGTTCCCACAGGCTGCTCTGCCAATTTGGTATGTCTAGGTATCTTGGGGGACACCTTCCTGAGGGGAGACTTTTTGCGAGTGTATGACCCAGACATCCAGAATCCATACCACACCAAAATTTCAGGGCTTGTAGATGGGAGCTATGGGAAGTGTCCCTGCACATTTGTTGCCTCTACGTGCCTTGGAGGCCATTTTATAGGGTTTTGATTTTTTTAAAAAAATTAATTTACAAATCTATTCGTCCGAAAAAAATCACAAGTTCATTTTCTATGACCTCAATGAATCACAAATCAAAGCAAATTACCATTTTTTTCTGATTCGTCCCCATCTCTTACTGCATGTCCTTCAATGCAATAGGCCTACCCTAGTGCAATGTACTTCACTAAACAAGAGGGGTTTTTTTTGTCAGATGAAACATGGTGTCTGATAATACCAGTAGATGCCATCACTTCATCATTTCTTTCGGTGATAGTTTGGTAACATGCAATATTTAGTCCCAGGAATCTTTTCTGAGCACAGAAAACAGAATTTGTGCCCATATGTACAGTCACATGGAAGCTACTTTTTTTTTCTCAAATAGGGTTTTTATTAATACCTATGTGAGTGCTCATAGGGTGAACTCAGGGGTCCAAAATCTATCTGCATGCACACAGAATTTTGTACAACACAGTAATAGAGATGGGCACGACTCAAAAAAATGGTGTTTCGTTTGTCGTTTGGTCGTTTAGGGGTCCGTTTCGGTTCGTTTTCATTTTTGTGACTTTTTTGCAAAAAAAATCATTTTCGTTTCGTTAGGTAATGAAATGAAAAAACAAAAACAAAAACAAAAAATTGCTGTTTCGTTAGCATTCTTTTTAGTTCAATGCATCTGCTGCAACGAAAACGAAAAACATGGCAAATTTGGTCGTTTCATTTTCGTTTTCGTTTTGTTTTTTTAAAAAATTCATTTCATTTTTGTTGCGTAACGAAACGAAAAAAACGAAAACAAAAACGAAAAATCGCTCGTTTCGTGACAACCTCTACACAGTAATGCAATAACACAGATGTGAAACAGTGGCTTCAGAGGGCAATGCCCAAACCAAGGGTTCAAATCCCAGGAAAGAAGATTTCAAATACACTTCAGGGAAAATGGCCAGCTAGTCAGGGCTTTTAGATTGTGGGACAGGACATTTTGGAAGGTTCCTTCCTTGCAAGGTATGTGTCTCTCCGACATGATTTTTTGGTGGAATCCTACACTGGCAAGAGGTTGGACTAGATCAGCAGAACCCGACCTTGGATCTCCAGGTGTCCTTGGATTGCAACTTCCAGAAATCCTGGCCACCACACATGAAGATTCTAAAAAACAAAATTCTGGGACAAGAATTTGTATCATCTGATAAATTGAAGAAAAGAGGAGTCGTGATATATGCAAAACACAAACTAGAACCTAAGTTGATAATGAAAGATGAAGAGGGAAGATTTTTGATGGTGCAAATTACTTGGCAATCTGAAAAAATTTTCATCGTAGGAATTTATGCGCCAAATGAAAGGAAATCTGAATTTTACAGAGATTTAGAACAAAGACTGCTAGATTATATGGACGAAAAACTCTTCTTGATGGGAGATTGTAATGGAGTAATGATGCCGGATTTGGATAGATCCCAGAAAAAGAAAGGCTCAGAAGGGAAATTACCAAAATCCTTTTTTGACTTAGTCGAAAATTTTGGATGGACGGACATTTGGAGATTGAGACACCCAATGGAGAAACAGTTTACCTTTTTTCTGAACCAAACCGGAGTTGGGGAAGAATCGATTACATATTTGTTCCTAACGACACTTCACACAGAGTGACGAAAGTGGAAATTCTACCTAAAACGATCTCAGATCATAATGCAATTGTGATGGAAGTTAAAACAAAACTGCAAGGATTATACCGCTGGAGATTGAATGAAAGCTTATTGGATGAGACAGAGACTTTGCAAATAGCGAAAAAAACTTTTAGAGACTATTTGGAAAATAATTGGAGAAGAGAAACACCAATAAACTCTGTATGGGATGCGAGTAAAGCTGTCATGCGAGGTCTCTTTATTCAAAGAAATTCATATCAGAAGAAACAGAAAGAAAAAAAGAAATATGAGATCCTAAAAGAAATGGTGGAGACAGAGGGAAAACTGGTGGAAAAACCAAAGGAACAGAAATGGATTCAAAATTAAAGATGCTCCAAACCCAGTTGTCAATGGTTATCAATCAAGAAATTGAATGGAAGGTTAAGATGATGAGACAAAGAAACTTTGAATCGGCAAATAAAGTAGGGAAACTGTTGGCCTGGCAACTTAAATGGAAGCAAAAACAAAAGGTGGTGAACAAATTAGTAATAGATAAGAAATTAGTGGAAGACCCAAGAGAAATTATAAAGGTGTTTCGAATTTCTATAGCGATTTATATATGAAGAAAAAGAGGATCCGGAACAGATTGATAGATATTTAAGAGAAAATGGATTGGGGAAAATTTCAACAAGCCAATTGTCGATATTGAGTGAGAAAATCACCCCACATGAAGTACAAAGTGCAATAGAGAGGGCGAAATTAGGAAAATCACCGGGTCCAGATGGTCTGACTGCAAAATATTATAAAAACTGTCAGAAGAAATGTTACCAATAATGGTCGAGGTGATGAATGAAGTGTTAGAAAAAGGAGTTATACCTAATACCTGGAAGGAGGCATATATAACATTGATCCCAAAGGAGAACTCGGATGCGACGGATGTCAAAAACTATAGGCCTATTTCCCTTTTGAATGGAGATTATAAATTATTTGCCGATGTTTTAGCCAATAGATTAAAAAGGGTGCTAAATGAATTATTACATAAAGATCAAGCGGGGTTTCTTCCTGGCAGACAGATGAAAGATAACATGAGAAATATAATTGATATAATAGAATATCTAGAAGTCAGGAAGGAGAAACAAGCTGCTCTGATATTTATTGATGCTGAAAAAGCTTTTGATAATGTTTCCTGGCAATTTATGAAGAAGAATTTGGAATATATGGGAGTGGGAACAAAGTTCTGGAATGGTGTTAATGCAATATATAATGAACAGAAAGCAAGTTTATTGGTTAATAATGTGATAACAGAAAGTTTCCCGATTGGGAAAGGTACAAGACAAGGGTGCCCATTGTCTCCGTTGTTGTTTATTACAGTACTGGAAGTATTGTTAGTTAAACTGAGAGATATGGGGACATTTAAAGGTATAAGTGTGGGGGATAAGGAATATAAACTAAAAGCATTTGCTGATGACTTGGTTTTGACATTAGAGAATCCTAAAGAAAGTATTATTGAGGTGATGAAGGCAATCGAAGAATTTGGTAATTTAGCTGGCTTCAAACTGAATAAGAATAAGACAAAGGTTTTATTGAAAATGTAACTAAGAAAGATAGGGAAGAATTTGAAAAATTGTCTGCTCTCTCAGTTGTGAAAAAGTTAAATATTTGGGAATTAATTTATCTCTTACGAACTTGAATCTCTTTGAGGATAATTACATTAGGGTTTGGAATTTGATTAAGAGAGATTTGGAAACATGGAATAGACTGAATCTGTCATTGATGGGAAGAATTTCGGTGATAAAGATGAACGTGCTACCAAGGTTGTTATTTTTATTTCAAATGATCCCAATAATTAAAGGGACAGGCCACTTTAAGGAATGGCAGAAGATATTGTCTAAATTCCTGGCAAGGCAAGAGACCGAGAATAAGATTTAAATTATTAACAGATGCTAAGGAAAGGGGAGGTTTTGCCATGCCAGACCTGAGATTATATTATGAAGTGGCCTGCCTCGGTTGGATAAAAGAATGGATAACTTTAGTTGATGGAGATCTTTTGGATTTAGAAGGTCATGACAATAGATTTGGTTGGCACGCTTATCTTTGGTATGATAAAGTGAAAGTACATAAAAGTTTTATGAATCACGTAATTAGAAAGTCATTACTTCAAGTCTGGGAAAGATTGAAACCTTTATTAGAGAGACACACCCCGAGGTGGTTATCTCCGATTGAAGCATTGGCGATCAAAAGGAAAGATGCAGAAGGAGTGGGGATCACATATGGGGATGTGTTATTCTTCTCAGAAAAAGGCCCAAGACTGAAATCTTATGAACTGTTAAAAGAGAGTTAACAGGTTGGTTTCAATACTATCAGTTACACGACACTTTTCAGAAAGACAGAAGGATGTCTGGATTTGGAGAGAAGGAATCCAAGTTTCAAACCATAATTATGGGCCCAAAAAGAAATTGTTGACTAGATTATATAATTTTTTGTTGGAGTTGAATTTAAAAGATGAACAAGTCAAAGAATGTATGATAAAATGGGCTATGGATTTGGGTCATAATATTGAGTTAGATGTGTGGGAAAGATTGTGGAAAAAGAATATGAAGTTTACCGCATGTACTTTGATAAAAGAAAACTTGTTGAAAATGATGTATAGATGGTATATTACTCCAACGAAATTAGCAAAGATGTACAGGATGAAAGATGATTATTGTTGGAAATGTAAAAAGAAACAAGGTGACTTTTATCATATGTGGTGGACTTGTGAGAAAGTGAAGGAGTATTGGGCATGGATATATGATGAACTCAAAAAGATGTTAAAGTGTACATTCCCAAAACGACCTGAACTTTTTCTGTTAGGGTTGGTGGATAATGAAATTAAAGGAGCAGACAGGACGTTATTTTTATATGCAACAGCAGCGGCACGAATGCTCCTGGCTCAGAATTGGAAGACAACGTATATACCGTCTTTGGATGAATGGAGGCTAAATTACTGGACTTTGCAGAGATGGCCAGACTGACTTGCAGATTGAGGGATCAAGACAACCAGAGGTTCCAAAATGACTGGCAAAAATTTAAGAACTACATGGAGATCAACTGTAATGAATTAAAGACTCTTTCCGGATTAGGATAGAACTCGAAGGACTATTACCTACTTTTAGAACCTTTTCTATAAGTATATAGAAGGGGTTCGTTGGAAAGGAAGGCTGGGAGATGAGCAACGTTAAAACCGCGAGAAGAACAGAGGGAAGCCGAACTTTAGTGATAGATTGACTTTATATGGTTAATGTTTTGAATATGTTCTTTTTTCTTTTGTATTTTAAATTCTTTAATAAAAATGTTAATTAAAAAAAAAAAAAAAAAGAAATCCTGGCCACCACAGCCAGTGGAGAAGACTTCTGGGAGTTTTAGTTCAAGAATATCTGAAGACTCAAAGCTAGGAGTCACTGGTCTAGATAATCTTTGTGTTCCCTGATGTTGCTAAGATATTCCTTAGGTCCCCATCAGTTGCATTTAGAAAACAAGCCCAGGCAATTCAGACCTGCAGAATTGAAGAAGGGGAAGCATTTTAGAAATGCCTCTAAGATCTAGCAAGGTCTACAAGACTTCTTCCACACCTCTCTGTTCAGCTATCATCTCTACAAAATCCAGGCTGCCTTCTGGCAATCTTCAAGGGAGCAACTTCAGAGCTTCCCAAAGCTGCCAAATGAGGAAGCATACAGCTGCTGACATCCACCTTCTGCTGTTGTCCAAGTGGTGTTTCCACACATCTGTCTGCTGTAACACCCTCCAAGCAAAGGTATGTCTGTGTCCATCATAAACATTGAAGCCTAAAAGTGAGTCATCTTAGCATATGCCCATCCTGCAGGTGGCATGACCTCTCCACACTTGGGCCATCTGCTGCCCATCTGGAGGAGCCATCTGGTTGACGGCCTGCAAGAAGCCAGTAGGAGAATTGGAAATTGAAAAGTAGGAATGGAGAAAAATGAAAAGGGTGTCATTCAAACATTGTGATGGTCAGTTATACAAGATGGGTGTTGCTAATGTGCTGTTAGGTCATTTTTCACTTATTGGGTAATGGCCCCTAAAATGTCCTCTCGCTTAAAGCCCAGCTGTCATCTTGAAAACAAAAAGCTGTGACTTCCTTTTAAAAACAAAAAGTCAATCTATCTCATGGCTGAGCTGCCTGGATAATGGTTTAGATCTCTGGCTGTGGAGCCACACATTGGAAGTTTGATTCCCCCACGATGGGCCTTTTCACACGACCCCTAAAATCCGCGGCAAATGGCTCCCAGATCCAGAGCTTAAAATTGTTTCCCCACCAGCTCCGGAGTTTACAAAAAATTAAGTGTGGCCACGCCCACGTAGCGCATCCCAGCGCACTTTTCAAGTACCTGCTCTCCAGGGGTGAAAAATTCCTGATGCAGATGTAACGTAGTGAGTGCCAGGCTCTCCTCGCTTCTGTTATTTATTTATTTATTTTGCCCCCCACCCTTTTAAGACTGGAATGCTGCCGGGAGCAGAGCGAGACGGCAGAACGGAGGTGAGCCAGCATTCTTTTCTTTCTTTTTTTCTCCCTCCCCTCACACAGACAGCAGCCAGGAGTGTGGAGGGGGTGGGAACACAGGAACAGCGACAAACCCCCAAGATCTCTGGTCCGAATTTAAATGGCCAGCGGATCTTAGGGGTCATGTGAAAAGGCTCTATGACTCCAGGGAGAAGAGCTGGCCTGGGTAGCCTTGGGCAAGCTGCACAGCCCCAGGGCACCCCTGGAAGAAGATAAGCTATTTCTGAATATCCTCTATTGTTATAAACTCTGAAAAGCAGTCTTGTGAGTCAGAATTGACTTGACAGGATATGATGGCGATTGTGACAATTATCTAAATGGACCTTCCTTTCATCTCAAGCTGCTCCTTTTGAAATCACCTGGCTGTTGCCTCATGGCAAAAAAAATCAATGCTACTTCCAATTTATTTGAAAATTGCAGATTATTTTGGTCCTAGATCAAGTCTGTGGAGACCCTGGCAAGATCCTGCATCATCTCCAGGACAGTTTACAGAGCACCCATTGGTGGTGACACCCAGAGGCTTAAGTAATCAACTTGGGGAGATGAGTGACACTGCCATCCCTGGTAGCTCTTTGTTCTGGATATTCCCCTTCTGAAAAAGATGTTCTGGTCCTTAGGGATGCCTGCCAGGTTGCTAACCTTTCAATCAGCGGAAGGACCAGAGCTTTACAAAAGAAACATGAGATGACCTTGAGAGTGGCCAGGAGGAGGAACACAGCTGTGAGATTTATGAAAGTTGTCCTTTTCTAAGAAAGGAAGAAAGAGGTACACCACCATCAGCAGATGAACATTCAGGGGTCTGATGGGAGGAGTCAACATTACTCCTGGCACCATTAGCCTCTCTAAAATAAGTGTTGTTCTCACTCAATTCCTTGGTCAATTGCAAAGATGAATTCACCAACAGCTCCATTCTTAGATGACAATGACAACCAAACTACAACTACTACTACAACAGTCTGAGAACAGCATGGAACAGAACTCCCAGCCTCTGGCTCCACCATCTCAGAACTAAATCACTGAGCTATCCAACTAGCCAATAATCTTAGCACTGCCGAGCTGGAAGGGACTCTCTGGATCATGGGAAAGGAGCAGATTTCCTTTGCTGAGGAATTCCAAGATAACTCCCAATCCAACTTCCGTCACCTCTTTGGTACTGTGGAAGATCGTTGGTCTTCATGAGCATACAAAGGAAAAAAAAATCATGCATCATTGTTCCCAACGGAGTCCAGGCAGGTGTATATAGAATAACAGTAATAATCTTAGCACTGCTGAGCTGGAAGGGACCTTCTGGATCATGGACTCCATCTCCTGTCTAGGAGGCACAGTGAGGAATAAACAATCTGCTTTGAAAGCTCCTGTGGTGACAGATGTGCATGTCTTCCGTTGCTGCCTTTTCATTCACCCCACATTGTTTCCTCTTTCTCGGTGGCAGCTGTTCCCCATATTTTGCTGCAATCAGTCACAGAAGCATCCTAGTTTCCTTTTCCACATGCACATGCTGACCCCCTTGTCCAGCAAGGCCTGGCAGATGCAACCCCCTTCTCTGCTGTTTCCTCTCTTTCTCTTCCTACAGTCACTGCTATTGCATTTAATCTTAGCTGCAACCCAATTTCAAACTGAATGGAGAAACCTGAAATATTTATTTATTTATTTATTTATTTATTTATTTATTTATTTACTCTCCATCTGGCAGCAGGACCACTCTGGGTGGTTTCTGAAACAAAAGACCCTGAAATGAAAGAACCTGATAGGAGCCATTCCCTTTTGGGTTTACCAAAAGGATCAATACCCAAAAGAGCCCCGGCACAAATGAGTAACTCCTTAGAAGGACTCAAATTGAATGCAACCCTATGGTTTTCCTCATGCACATGCCTATTGTTTTTGTTAGGGGAGTGAAAAGGCTTAATAGTGCATCCTAAGGGTTGGGAATTAAAAGCAATCACTCTTAGAATCATAAAATAATGGAGTGGGAAAGGGCCTCTAAAGCCATTGAGGCAAGAATCCAAATCAAAGCAGATTAGACAGATAGTGATCCAATATCCCTTCAGCACTGGGGCACTCACTACATCCCGAGGTTCATTGACTTTGCTGTCATATGGCTCTGTTAGGAAGTTTTTTCCTGATATTCAGCCGAAATCCTGCTTCCTGTCACTTGAGCCATTGTGGAACACAGACATAGTGGAACTGGAAAAGGCGAAGAAGAGAGCGACTAAAATGATTACTGGGCTGGGGCACCTCCCTTATGAGGAAAGGCTAAAACATTTGGGGCTCTTTAGTCTGGAAAAAAGGTGCCTGAGGGGGGATATGATCGAGACGTACAAAATAATGCAGGGCATGAGTCAAGTGGATAGAGGGAAGCTCTTCTCCCTCTCACAAAATACCAGAACCAGGGTACATCCACTAAAATTGAGGGCTGGGCAAGTAAGAACAGACAAAAGAAAATATTTTTTTCACCCAGCGCATTGTTAGTCTGTGGAACTCCCTGCCACAGGATGTGGTGATGGCATCTGGCCTGGATGCCTTCAAAAGGGGATTGGACAGATTCCTGGAGAAAAAGTCCATCACAAGTTATAAACCATGATGGAGATGTATCATCTCCAAGCTTAAAACCGGGGTACCTCAAGGACCAGATGCAAGGGAGTGGTATCATGAGACAGATACCTAGTCTCATGTGCTCCCAGATGCATCTGGTGGGGCCACTGTGAGATACAGGAAGCTGGACTAGATGGGCCTTTGGCCTGATCCAGCAGGGCTCTTCTTATGTTCTTATGTTCTTATGTTCTTATGTTGAATGTCTTGCACTCAGGGATGGTCGAGAACAGATCCTGGCCCTCCTCTGTATGCCTATCTTTCAAGTATTTAAAAAGTGTTGTCATATCATATGATAACCAGAGTGAGATGTAAGAAAAAACCTACTTCTTTTCTTATAATAAATTGAGAAAAATTTCAGTACAGAGCAGGATAAAAGGTAGACAAGAGAGAAAAGAACAAATGCTATTTTGGTGAGGAAAATGGAGAGTTTAGAAAGAGAGAAAGATCATTTGCTGCTTATCAATCAATCGCTCCAGCAGAGTTTCACTACAACACTAATATACTTATTTAACAGTGTGCAGTTGTATAAAAGCAAGAAAAAAATTGCCTAGATCAATTCCTTTGTCTGGGTTGTTTTGGCAACGAATCCTTGGTGTCAGCCTATCCAAGAGAAAGCTAATGTGCTGCAGCAGGTAGTTCCAGCTGGCAGTAAGCATCGTGTTTCCATCCCTCCAGGATGTGCCTGTGTCAGAGAAGGAAGCATGCCCTATGGGACCTCGCATGAGGAGTGGTGGGACCACTCAGCGAGGTGTGAAAAAGAAGTGCCCCAGCTTCACTTTGTAATAGATTGTGGGCATGTGATGTCAAAAGCGGGAGTGCTGTGAAACCCCTCACTGGTTGGAACTCACAGTTGGAACACAAAGACACAATCTTATGTAGTAAAAGTAGAATAAATCCTGCAGTGCTAACCCAGATTTTCAACCTACTAATTGGGTGTGGCAGTCTTCATGGTCTCCAGTTAGACTGAAGTCCCATGAGCATAATCCATTTGACAATGGAGGCAGGTGACACTGGTGTCAGTTGGCCATCCAGGCTGCTGAACCTTTTTCAGAAGCATGTTTCAGGACCCTGGACAGTTCCTGCAAGGCTAAGATTGAAAGCCAACCTAGAGAGAACTTTAACTGAGAGTTTTAGAGACCTCAGAGCTGAGATCACCTGTGCACGAATATGAGTGCCTGGTTGGAGAAAGCCTAGCTTAGAGAAGAGCTTATAGTTCTCAGTAGAACTCAGGAAAGGAAGGAAGAAAATATGTGTTCACCAAAAAAAAAAATATTCCATTCTTAAATGCATGCACACATTTAATTGATGTACAGTACTGTCCATTTAGCAAATTGCTATTCTGGGCCTTGTAGGAGAGAAGTTAAAAACACAGTTTATATAAAACATAAATTACATAAAAATTAACTATTAGAAACTCACTCCCTCATCACAAATAACAAAAATAAATAAACAAGTGTAGAAGAATCTTGCTCAATATGGTATATCTATCCCTCCTTATCCTTCCTTGATCCTATTTAATTGGGGCAAGACTCCCACAGAAAGATCTCTAAAAATCTGTGCTTTGAAATGATTTTAAAGGCATGAAGAGAAGACACCTGCAGTAATTTCTTGGGGTGGATGGGTATTATTATATTATTATTTTGTTTATTCAGTTTTTATTTCCCATCTGGTAACAGGGCCACTCTGGGCTGCTTACAACAGATCAATATGGTAAGACAAAATAAAATCAAGAAAAAAATCAGTCAGAATTAAACAACATAAAATTTACAACATTAATTTACAAGTTTAAGCAGTGGCTGGGCAGTCGTAAACAACTGCAGATGGTATTGAGCTTAAGTGGGATGCCTCAGCTACATACTGAGCTGGAAGAAAGCCTGCATAAAAACCCAAGGACACCAAGGAGGGGGCCAGGCAGATCTCAGAAGGGAGAGAGTTTCCATAAGCATGGGACAACCACCAAGAAGGCCCGATTCCTAGTTTTTTTCTTGATAGGAGTCTCTCAAGATTAACACTCTTAGAGACCTGTCTTGGAGGAACAGGTAATGCAGGCAATTCTTTTTGGAAGCAGTCACCTGGGCTGGGATCCCATTGCACAAGGGTATCACCTCCCACAAGGAGGTCTCTGCCTCTTTTTCATTTTCCGTGACCCAGTGATGTTATTCCTCAGTCTGGATTTTTTATTTCCACACATGTCTTGTACACTGTTGTTTTTTTAATGCTGTTTTTAAAAATCCCATGATTATTCTCCAAGGACAGGCTGTATTGACAGAGAAAGATTTTATATACATATACTGTATAAAAGATAGACAGGTGTGGTTTTCCCAAACCAGTTGTGTCATCCAAAAGTTCTCAATTCCTCGTGTAAAAATTGCAGGGTGGGTTGCTCTTTTGCTGTTTAAAGCCAACCCAGTTGGCCCTGGTGCCTCTGCCAAGGCAATGAGCTGATCAATGGGGGTCCCAGCCAAGCTTTTGTCCACACAGGCAGGAGATCCTGTGTAATATGATACTTGCACATCCTTGGGTATACTCCTCTTGCCAAGAGACACTTTCGAGAACAGCAGCCATAGTGATTATTCCTGGCCTTAATGTTGGAGGTATTCCTTCTTCCCTTCAGCCACTCCAGTATCCCCCTAAGAGTGGAAAATAGCTCTCGAGGGAACTCAAAAGCACACTTTGTAAATTGGCGAGTTCTTAGCAGAATCCTTAACCAGCAGTTTGGCACCTGAGATAGGGAAAAGAAAAGGTGCCTTCAGATCAATTGTGTAATTCATGATGTGAAAAAGAGCAGGTTTGATAGATAGATAGATAGATAGATAGATAGATAGATAGATAGATAGATAGATAGATAGATAGATAGATAGATAGATAGATAGATAGATAGATAGATAGATAGATAGATAGATAAGGAAGGAAGGAAGGAAGGAAGGAAGGAAGGAAGGAAGGAAGGAAGGAAGGAAGGAAGGAAGGAAGGAAGGAATGGGTAGGTAGACCTATCTGAAAGGGGAATCCTCCTGGTCTATTCACATGTAGCAAATAGAGCACTTCTCTGCCTAGATTATTCTGCTCTACATAAGAGCCTTGATCTACCTGAACTTGCCTCTGCTGCCTCAATGACCTGCTCTACTGCCCTCTTGCTGTGCAGTCTAGTGAAATCAAATGCCATCCAATTTCAACTGCAGTCTTTTCCTAAGGGGATGGATCCAGCTGCTGGGCAGATTTCGGATATCTGTCTGCATGGGGTCCAGGTGCCATGTTCCCATTGCTACCCCTCCTTACATCCTTGGAATGTTTTCCCCCAGTAAAGGCATTGGTCAGTCCAAGAAGAGATAAGGAGGCAGCTGTTTCCTCTGCCTTTCTGTGATTTCCTGTGGGCATTGCTGCCCCAAAGCATGATGCCAATCTTATTAGAGAGATAAAATAAGAGAGCAGAACCTGATCAGGGACACTTCCCCTGGCTGTCTCTCGGCCCACCTCTGCCCGCTGTCATCTCTGCTGTCTCCACCCAAGTGGATAGAGGGACACTCTTCTCCCTCTCACAAAATACCAGAACTAGGGGGCTGGGAGAGTAAGAACAGACAAAAGAAAACATTTTTTTCAACCAGCACGTTGTTAGTCTTTGGAACTCCCTGCCACAGGAGGTGGTGATGGCATCTGGCCTGGGTGCCTTCAAAAGGGGATTGGACAGAATCCTGGAGGAGAAGTCCATCCCAGGTGAAAAACCATGATGGAGAAGTGTAATCTCCAGGCTTAAAACCAGGGTACTTCAAGGGCCAGATGCAGGGCAGTGGTATCAGGAGACAGATATCTAGTCTTGTGCGTTCCCAGAGGCTTTTGGTGGGGCCACTGTGAGATACAGCTAACTGGACTAGATGGGCCTTTGGTCTGATCCAGCATGGCTCTTCTTATGTTCTTATGTTCTTAGGAGCTCGGCAACATCATCCGAGGCTTCCCTCCTTCCATGGAATATTTATGAGTTGTTTGCAGAAATATCAGGCTGAGCCAGTGGTTATATTAGCACACTTTGAGCAGCCAGCCTGGGAAGCGATGTGATGTGATTTTTAGTCAAAGTGCTTTTATGTAATGGTTACAATTGCTTACAAATCCCGGCGACATTTTTGTTGTTTCATGACAAACAGCCCGCCCGGCAAGCTGACAAAGAAAGCAGCATCAATCATTTTTACTAGTTCATTAGAGATTCTCGAGCGCACACTTGTATGTACTCTTCTTCTGTTCTTTCCTCCATCATCACGGCACGGAATTAACACCAGATTACCTGGAAGGCAGACTCCTGCGATGCATAACAATGAGGCCATGCTTCTGAAGTTTGGTGTAAATGAGGAGGTCGGGTGGGGGTAGCCGTAAGGAAGGTAAAAGGTAAAGGTTCCCCCCGCACATACATGCTAGCCGTGTCTGACTCTAGGGGTGGTGCTTATCTCTGTATTCAAGCCAAAGAGCCATTGTCGTGGAAGTCCGTGGCCATGTGGCCGGCATGGCTGCAAGGAAACACTGTTTTACCTTCCCACTTTTTACGGCAGTACCTATTTATCTACTTTCATTTTACATGTTTCAAACGGCTAGGTTGGCAGGAGCTGGTGTTATCAGCGGGAGCTCGCTCCGCTGTGTGGCACCCAGGATTCAAACTGCCAAGCTGCTGACTTTGCAGCCAACAGTTTTCAGAGCCTTAGTCCACTGAGCCACCATGCCCCCAGCTGTAATGAAGAGGAGATCACATGAAGATGAGATTGCAAATGGGCTGCTCGTGCCATTTCTACAGACGTTTTCATACATTTTTACAATGCTGGAATAATGTGTTCACCATTGCACACAGTAGGAAACAAGTTTACATCCTAATCTGGTCCATAGGGTAGCCCACAGTTGTTGGGAGTTTTTACAACCTCACACGCTGCCGTTAGGAGGTTTGGCTGGGAGGGACCTTTCTGGGCTTGAGGGACTGTCAGTCTATACAGCAATACCAATAGTTCTTTCCTACCTCTGAATTCAAAGAGATTGCTGCCTCTTGAGTCTTCTTTCCCTTTCTAGTCTTGGTTCTTTATTTCCTGTTGATCTGCTCAAAACCGTAAGTAATGAAACATTTTTATTCTTTATCTCACCAGAGTCTCAATTATTGAGACAATATATGCCAGCTAATGATAAAGAAGTGGGCTATCTTTTGGTGGGAGGGACCTCTGCCTGTTGCCTCTGTGGATCTCTGTAATCCTAGTGTGCAGCAAAAGAAATGTTGGCCATAAATTGCAGGTTTCCCCCGGGGCAAAGAATCCACACTGGGTTTTAGTCCAAACTTTAAAGAAGATGCCCAAGGTGTCAAACCTGATTTCCATTATAGGTCCAGGACTCTGGAGAGCTTTAGTAACATTCAGACTAAAACTGCCCCTATAAACCAAGCAAGAAGTATAAGCCATGGATATAATGTCCCAAACTCTTGTTTCAAATAAATAAATAAATAAATAAATAAATAAATAAATAAATAAATAAATAAATAAATAAATAAATAAAGTTGAAAAGTCCTAAAATAAACAATAACAGACCAGAAATGCATGGCAAAGGATAGTGGCTCGTGGAGCCTCTCGTTCTCTGTGAGGGTCTGAGAAAATAACACCCCCTTTTCCCTCCCTGCAGCAAGATTTCTTTTTGCAAACTAACATACTTGGAAGCACGCCATCTGATCGAGCAAGAGTTGTGAGGGGCAGGTGAAAAAAAACCTTCCTCACCTCCAATCCCCTTCCTGCTCTCAGCCTGATTAGAGTCTCTTCCACCATGGCTTGTTACTTGCTGCATTAAAAATACATCACAGAGTTTCTCAAGCTTTGGAAGGGGTGAAGAATTGGGTCATCTCTGCGCAGACCCTTCGGCCTTTCCTTGAGGCAGCCCTCTGTCTCTGCCAATCAAGAGTGGCAGTGATTTTCTCTTCACTCCAGGTTTCCATTTTCAGAACCACCTTTCCCCCTAATGGAAGAGTCAGAGATGAGGGTCAACCCACTGATTTGAGGGATGTGGCGCCATCTTGAAACACAAGGCATCCTTCCCTGCTGATGCCTCCACCAGCCCTCTCCAGTCACTTCCTGTTGACCATACAACTGGAGAAGAAAAGGAAAGAAACTTCTAGAAATGGACCCTGTGTGCCTGCTGTAGAGAAATCCAACAATCCGGATGGGATCCTCGTGACTTGAACAGTGCTCCAGATCAAAGCAGTGAAGGCCAGGTATAGTTCCAGGGAGAAGCAAAGTGGAATTGCAAATGGACAAGCATCTGGGACACACATCAGATCAGGCACACAATGCTCTGGCCCATATCCAAATATATTTATTTAATCTCAATACAGCCCATCTGGCTATACAGCCGCTCTGGGCGGTTCACAGCAGCCAAAACCATTAAAACAAAAGTGTACTATAAATTCAATTAAACAGATTAAACTAATAAGCATAAACAATAATTATATAAACAGTTGGACTACATAAAAGGACATTGCATATTAGAAATAAAGATGAGACTAAGAATAAGATTGTAGGACTGTTGGCTTTAGCTAGACCCCCACTATGTGGGCTCTGCTTATATATTGCCCAGTCGCGTAACTGGGGGGGGGGCAAAAGGGGGCATCTGCCCCCCCCCCGAGCAGCATCTAGGGGTGCCAAACGGCTCCCCACCCAAGAGCCATGGGAAGGCTGGTCATGGGCAAATTCCTAGGGCCAGCGCAGAAGGCTTCCTGCCTGCCTATATGTGTCCCACGTCCCCTTGGCTGGCCTGCTCCAGGAGGCAGGGAAGCCTTGCTTGTAGGCGCTGAATGAGCGAGTGGACATCATTGGCACCTGGGCATCGGAGGGAAGTGCATAATGATGTTGGGCACACTGTTAGCATCGGGGACAGGGATAGGAGGGGTGCATCCGGTGGCTGCAGGGACCTGGTGGGGAGTGGAGGAGAAGGCAACAAGCCGGCAGAGGTGTGGGCAAGGTGGCTGTCGGATCCATCAGCTTGTGGTTTGCCAGGAATCAGCGAAGTTGTGACGCTTCAGCCCTTTTTGGGTCTCTCCTCTCCACTTGAGGCCCTCCTCTTCCTCGCTCCTTCCTCCTCCTCCTGACTGTGCTCAGAGCTCTGCCCCGGGGGAATCCAAAAGTTTCTTCCCTTCTGGGTCTGGGCAAAAGGCAGATCTTTGAAAGCAAGAATGGATCCTCTTGACTTCATATGATTTTAGCATGGGATCCTTCCCAAATCACCATCAAATCATACATCTCATCAATGTTCAAACACTGTGCATTAATAATATTGGGACCTCCAATGTATAGCTATGCAGTGGTGCAGAAACAGGGACCCAAGGCACGGATCCACCTGTTTTCATATGATTTTACATTGGATCAAACTAAAACCACTGTCACATCATAGGCCCCATCTCTGCCTATAGATTCTGCACCAAAAAGCATTGGACCATCAGCCCATGGTTCCACAGTGGTGCAAAAACATGGATGCAAGGCATGGATCCTCAAGGATCTAATTGATTTTTATCTAGGATCACCTCCAAACCACTCTCCCATCCTATTACCCATCTCTGCACACAGATTGCACACCAAAAAGCAGCGGTCCATCAGTGCATGGCCCCAGAGTGGTGCAAAAACATGGATCCAACACATGGATCCACTTGATTTCATAATGATTTTTACACTGGACCCTACTAAAAGCACTGTCATATCATAGGCCCAATCTTTCCACACAGATTGCACACCAGGAATCATGGGTCTGTCAGTGCATGGATCCGCAGTGGTGCAAAAGCATGGATCCAAAGCATGGGATCCTCAAGGTTCTAAGGGATTTTTATGCAGGATCACCCTGAAACCACTCTCGCATTGTCACTCCATCTCTGCCAACACACTGCACACCAAATATCACAGGTCCATCATACACTCAGGTGCAGCTGAGAATAAATCGATGCCCTCATCCCCATGGCAAACCTTCAGGTATTAGAGGACTGCTATCATGGCTCCACTCTGTCTTCTCTTAAGCTAAACATGCCTAGGAGAGATGGGCACGAAATGAACTTTTAGTTTGTTTCGTTATTCGTTATTCATTTTGTTACATAATGCAACGAATAATGACCCCAGGGGTAATTTAAAATGAAACGAAATGAAACGTGAAAATTGGTTCGGTTAGGTTCGTTTCATTAATGGGGGGCAGAGATGTCTCCTACCTGGTGCTGGTCCGGAGGTCCTTGAGAGATGGCGACCGGGTGGTGGTGGTGGTGAGTTAATGGCAGTGCTACAGCTGAAAAATAAATTAAAAATAAAATAATAAAAGGAGCGCCGACCGGGCCCCAGTGGTGGCCTGGTTGGCATCCTAAAATCTTTTTAAAATAATAATAATTAAAAAAACAGCGCCGACGGGGCTCCAGGGGCCGCGCAGTTGGCGCTGAAAGGAAATAAAAAAACAAAACAAAATAATATAAAAAATAAAAAATAAAATAAAATAAAATAAAAAGGAGTGCCAATTGGGCCCAGGGGTGGCCTGGTCGACACCCTAAAATTAAAAAAAAAAACCAAAATAAATAAATCAAAAAGCGCCCACCCAGCCCCAGGGGCAGCACGGTGGGTGCTTGAAAAAAATAAATATAAAAAAGGAGTGCTGTTGGGACCCCAGGGGTGCCCTGGTCAGCACCCTAAAATCATAAAATTAAAAATTAAAAACCCCCAGCACCGATGGAGCCCCAAGGGCTGCGCAGTCAGAGCTTTAAAAAAACAAACAAACAAAAAGCCCACGCTACAGCTGTAGCGCAGGCCAGGAACCCGGAAGTAAATGGGTCATCAGGAGGGGGAAAGATAAGTTACAGAGCCCCTCCTTTCCCCCACCCCATGGGGGGAGGGGAAGAAGGGGCCCTTTAAACTAATCTTCCCCCCTTCAATGGAAAATCTATTTCCCCCACCCCACCTCTCAGCTGCTCCTTGCTGGCGTCCCTGCATTTTCTGGGGAAACAGGGCAAAGGGAAGTCAGTAGGGAGCATCTGAGAGGTGTTGGCTTGGGTCCCAAGCCAGCACCTCTCAGCTGTGAATGGGGTGGGGGGAAGCCCCCGATCTTTAAACATTTTCCCCCTTCCCGATGACAGCTCTGAGCGCCTGCTCGGTGCTGTCATCAGGAGTGGGGAAGATTAGTTTAAAGAGCCCCCTTATCCCCCCACCCCATGGGGAGGGGGAAGAGGGGGCTCTTTAATCTAATCTTCCCCCCTCCTGATGGGAAACCTATTTTCCCCACCCCACCTCTCAGCTGCTCCTTACTGGCTTCCCTGCACCTCGTCAGCTGAGAGGCGCTGGTGGGGGAGCATTTTTCCCCACCCCACAGTGGCTGGGGGAAGATTAAGACCGCTCTTTCCCCCAGCCACAGTTGCACAAGCACCACACACACACACACTACACACAAAACGAATAACGAATCAATGAACCAATAAAAAAATTTTTCTTTAAAAATTGTTTAAAAATGAATGAAATGAAATGAACCTTAAAATGAACCGAACCCAAACGAATCGCCATTTTTTTGGTTTGTGCCCATCTCTAATGCCTAGTTCTTTTAGACATTTTTCATACCATTTAGCCTCCAGTCCCCTTATCATCTTTGTTCCTCTTCTCTGCACTTTTTCCTAGGGCCTCTGTGTCTTGTTTGTCTGGGGGTGACTAGAACTGAACACTGTATTCCAAATGTGGCCTCACTAGGGCAGTATAGAGAGGTACTATCACTTCCTGTGGCCTTGATGCTATCCCCTTCTAGGACCATGTTTGTCAGCAGATTTAAGGGGGCAGCAAATATAATAATAATAATATATACTTGTGCCTGACACAAAGCAGTGCAGCAGTAACGTAGATAAAATGTTAGTATTGATATAAAGGGTTTGCAGAGTTAGACTAACAGATAGACAATGACAATGAATAGAGTAAAAACTCATATATTCATATATACATCAAAATATACACAGCATAACAACCAAGCATTATATACAATATAGCAAACAGACAAACAGAGTGTGGGGTAAACTGTTCTCACCATAACAGTCCCCAAGTTACAAATGACAAGCTAGTGCCTTTTATACTATTCAGCACTCATAAGATCTGATGCAATCACTAATTAACAATCTGATGCAATCTGATCTATCCATTAAAAATCATGATGTTATAATCAGTTCCACCTGCACTTCATCACTTAACTTGCCTGTGATTACTAGTCTCTAACACTTGTGGATTAACATCATGACACTGCAGAATCTAACTGCCTCCATTTTACAATTAACTTTACACATTCTGTTAAATAAATATAACATATGTTTTATCAACTTTTATATATCTTACACTGCTGCCTCATCCTTAGGTGGTGGTCTACCAGGACACCTAAATCTTACTTTTCTCAGCATTGAACTGCATCTTGTTGGACAGGGCCCAATGTACAAGACTGTCAAGATTCTTCTGAATGTTGAGTCTGTCACCCAGTGAAGGCAATATTGGTCCCCCACCCCCACATCTGTCATCTGCCAGTTTTGTGAAGTCTCCTTCAATCCCCTCATCAAGGTAATTTATGGAGATGCCAAATAGCACTGGGTCCAATGCAGAACTTTGAGGGACCCCTTGGTGTTTACTTTTCTTATGTTCCTTCCTGAAATTTTGGGGTGGGTGGGTGCTCTTTTTCAAGCCATTGTTTGTTTGTTTGTTTGCTTGTTTAAATTTTTTTTGCCCCGCCTTTCAACTTTAAAAGGATTTAAAAGGCTTATATCAAACAAGTGCTGTATTTATAAAGGAAAAAACAATAAGTATACAAAGTTGGCATCCATCATTAAAAGACGGCATTTAAAGCTCAAGTTCAAGACAGCTTTTATGATTAAAAGGCAATATTTAAAGATAAAAGCACTAAAAGTAGAAATATTAAAGAGGAAGAAACAAATACTAGTCACAGAAAAAGAAGAAATATGCAATAGAGAAACAGACGAAATATGCAATACAAAAAGCATAGTCAAAATGACTGGGTGAATGACAGAATGAACAGATTAGCAGTTCTCATCCTTGGGTCCCCAGGCATTCATCAATTCCCAGAAACCCTGGCCAGCACAGCTGGTAGCAAAGGCTTCTGGGAGTTGAGGTCAAAGAACATTGGGGACCCACGGTATGGCACCCACTAGAGTCAACCATGCAGCCTAAAATCATATTTGATTTTTTTGAGGCAACATTGCATTGTTGGCTGAGATTCAGTTTTTGATCCACAGCAATTCCAAGATCCTTCCCACTTGTAGATTACTGAGGCAAATATTGTCCACCTTATAACTGTTTATACTAAATGGGACATCCTCCTCCTCAGCTACTGGACAGCTCAGTGGTTTAGGCATCTAGCACCAGAGCCAGAACTTGGGAGTTCAGTTCCTCACTGGGCCTTCTTGACCAGAGCGGTACTTGATAATCCTCAGGGTCCCTTCCAGACCTGCAAGTCTAAGATGAGTCTGATCTCCACCACCAGTGGAGGGAAAAATAACAACCCGTGTTATCATTAAAAAGAAATAAATGAGATCCAAACAGCCATCTATAAATCTGTCCCCTTGTTTTAATTTGTCTCAGCAGAAACCCTCTTGGGTTTACGAAGGGAAAAAGAAAGAAGGCAAAGACATTCTAATCACATTTGTTTTTAATTCAAGTTCACCTGTAGCAAAAGAAATACAATAGAATTTTAGCACTCTTGGGACTGACTCTGAAGCTTTGGAAGGAAGGAACTGTGAAGACACCAACATTTTTCTGACCAGTCTTTGAGAAATGTTTGCTAATTTGACATAAGAAGAACACAATGGAAGGAAGGAAGGAAGGAAGGAAGGAAGGAAGGAAGGAAGGAGACTAGAATAAAACCCAATGGCTAGATATATGCTTTGAAGATGGGTGAGATATTTAAGGAGTGCCATTACAAGTTTGACACTCCCACTGAGTTTCCATGGATGAGCAGTGACTTGAACCCAGGCCTCCGGAGTCCTATTCTGTCACTCTATCCACTACTCCACACTAGATATCAGACACACTGAGATAATTGCCACTGTGTTTCAAAATACAGCTTCATTCTCATCCCAACTATTTCCCCAAATATTACACCATCTCTCACAGGCGAAGACAGAGGCATGTACCATTATGGGTGTGAAAATAATTGTGTGTACTTTCCCCGGGTCTGAGAGACCCCTTTCATACAATGGAGTGCGCAGCGGTTTGCATAATCCTTCATGCAACAAATGGAAGTCTAGCCATGCAATGCAAAGCCTGATGAGGTATGAAGAAAGGTTACGGAATCATGCTTCTGGGAGTGTGATCCTGGCCAAGGTGAATGTTAGACTTTGGCCCTTCTCTGAAGCTGCCCTCAAGGAAAACATAACCGTGGGCAGAGTTCATGCCCTGTCCTGTGCATCAAGTCCAAGAACATGTAGGGGACCAAAGTTGGGCGCCATAGAGATAGACTACAGAATATCAATCCTTCAAGGGGATTTATCAGAATATATTAGAGATGAGCATGAACCGAAAATATGGTGGTTTGGTTTGGTTCGGTTCAGTTCAGTTCATTTTTAATGATTTTTTTTTAAAAATTCATTGTGTTGGTTCGTTTATTCATTATTCGTTTTTGCCGCTTTGCCTGATTTAATCCATTTGACAGCACGGGGGCGGAAAAAACATTCAAAAAATTAAAAAAACAGACATTGACAACAACTCACAAACTGGACTGGCACCATCCTCATCCTCATCCTCATCTTCAATCATCCTTACCGGGCTGTGGCAGCGGCAGCAGCGGTTTGATTTGTTTTTCCCTGCCTATAATCACAACAATATTTGACTGTGAAGATTCTCAGTCCTCCAGGTGAGTTTATCTGGAAGTTGAGTCATGGTAACTATGCTTCTTTTCTTGAGAGATAAAACATTTCACTAGTCATCCAAGCAGTTTTGTCAGCCTGAGGAAAGTGAGTGGTGAGTCTTCCATTTTACAGTTCACTTTCATTTCACATTGCCTTTGTCTGAATAGGCTCATAAGTTGGACAATGGCCTGAATAGGCTCATAAGTTGGACAATGGCCTGAATAGGCTCATAAGTTGGACAATGGCCTGAATAGGCTCATAAGTTGGACAATGGCCTAGGGTGTGTGAAAGTCCCACCTATGCAAACCTTCCCAACACCCATTCAATATGGGTCATTAGGTATGGCCTTGCTGGTAGAGGTGTGAAGGGGATCTGATTTATCTGGGGATTGATGAAAGGGCAGCTTGATAAGAAGCAGACAGATTGAGAGAGGGGGTTTTGAATACACACATGAATGGCTTCTGTGACCACCTCTCTCAAACCACCTATCTTCTCTGTCTAATATGTGAACATTATTTGATTTCGGCCACCTTGACTGCCCCTAGTGTCATAAATGAATAAGGGCAACTTTGTTCTTTTGCAGCTACTGTAATTAGCTAGTTATATTTCACTGTCGGATTTCAACAGCACAGTGGTTAAACAGCAGTGCTGCAACAAAGACTCTGGTCATGACTTGAGTTTGATTCCAACAGATTCAGGTAACCAGCTTGAGGGTGATGCAACCTTCTGAGGTTGGTAAATTTAGTTCCTAGTTCATGGTGGTGAGGGGCGGTGTGTCGCCTGCATAATGAAATTGTAAACCAACCAAACTATGGGGTGGTATATAAGCAGCACACTTTCCTTTGTTTTGCATTGTTATTTATTTATTTATTTATTTATTTATTTATTTATTTATTTATTTATTTATTTATTTATTTAGTACACTTGTATCCCGCCCATCTTCCGGATCGGAACTCTGGGCGGCTAACAATAAAACAAGACAATAGAAGGCCAAACCACAGATTGCAGTGAAAGGGAGGGGAGGCAGACCCTCCACCGGGGATAACGCAAGTAGCAAAGAAGAAGAAAAAGTTAAGAAAGATCTGAAGTAGAAAGGTTGCCAAATGCCTCCTTAAAAAGGTAAGTTTTCAAAGCCTTTTTAAAGGCGGGCAGGGACTCTGCAAGGCGCAGCTCACTGGGGAGATGGTTCCACAGCGTGGGGCCCACCACAGAGAAGGCGCGGTCACACGTACACGATTTCTGTGCCTCTCTGGGTGTGGCCACCCTCAGTGAGCGCGCCTGCGCCATTCTCGTGGGCCTGGTCCCAGTTGTTAGAGTTACGGAGATGTGATTTCACTGAAAAGTGGAGATAGAACCATGCTTCCACTTCAACTCTGTTGTGTATCTCACAACAGTGACTGGGACAGCATGGAGTGTATGTATATTCTTTCCATTACAGGCCAGCAGCTTCCTTTTAAACCAAGCATGTTTGGAAGGCAAGTGTTTGGACTTGCTCTGTGAAATGGCCAAAAAGCTTGCATTTCAAGGTGGTAGCTGTGTGGTTGACTGCATTGGTCACCCACATTTGGGCTTCATAAAAATAATAAATTGCTTTAAATTGATATCTCCAGGTTCAGACCTAGGCCATGCAAAACAACAGCATAGAATAAAACACATCCCATTGTGCACTCCCAGCTTCAAGAGGATATTCTCCCCAACTTCCTGTTCTAGCTGGGATACAGTTGTTTTTTTGGGTCACTTCGTCTCTCTCATTTCTACATGTTGCAAAGCATTATGTGGTTTCTTCCTCATCAGCTGCCCCAAAGGAATTTGCATTAAAACTGGGAATTTTATAAATAAGCAGGTGTCACAACGTTGGCAGGAGAAGATCTCTGCCGATGCTTCTCAGCTTGTTTCTAAAAGTCATCCCATGTTTCAGGAGAAACAAGGAAAGCCTCAAACAGAGTTTGTCTGCCAATGATCAGTGATTAATCTGAAGCCTGCTGAAATAGCTTCCTCGCTAATGCCAGGACGCACCAGATGAATGGTGCACAGCACAGAAATCTATCACAGTGCAGATAAAACAATATGGAAGTCCAAGAGTGTTAGAGATAGATATTACTCGTCACTTGGCTTGATACTTAATGGTTTTTATATCTACACCGAAATGAATCTTCACGACTAATGTGGCCTTCTGGAAGTGCATTTATTTGCTTTAATGGAATCAAGGACTTACGAGGAAGCATTAATTACTTGACGAATTAGCAGTCTTTACGTTAGGAATGCAGGGGTCAGGCAGGAGCTGGGATGGGTTTAAAATACATACACTAACTTTTTTTTCTAGTTTGTCTGAGAAATTGTAAATGTAGGTGGGCTGCTCCAGGATCATTATTAGCCTTGGGCATGGTCTTTTCATCATATTCAAAGATGTCTATTTTCCAGATGTGCTAAAGGCAGAGAAGCAGAGCCTTGCTCCCATTGTGCCAGGATGAGGAACAACAACTTTTGAATTTGTTTCTTCATTTTTTTTGTTAACTCCTGCATGACTGCAAGACTTTTCTGATGCTCTTGGAGAAGAATCTTATATTTCCTGGCACTGTTTGAATGGAGTTGGGTGTAAATAGCACAGGTATGAGCTGAATGAAACTAAACTAGGCAAATGCCGTGTTGCATGGTTTTTAAAAGGACAGAGCCTTGGATGGGTTTCTTGTGTCTTTTTTTCTATCAGACATGGCTCTTCTCTCTCTCTGGCGGTTACTTCACGTACCTCTCGCCACTGTTTGTGGCTCCGCTGCAGCTCCGTTCGACGGAACAGAGCCTCACGTACCTCCAGGGTGGCTGCGTGGTCACTCCGACCATGCCCCCCGAAGTGTGCCCCAAGCGGGCTGAGAGATTCCCTTCCTCGACCTCGGGAATCTGGTCAATCCGCTTTTCGATCTGAATTGGCGGTACGTGTGGTTTCCTAGCATTCGCATTCTGAAACAGTTCCTGCTGTTTAAAAGTTCCTCCCTGCCTGAAGCCACCTAGTGACAGGAGGAGGTAATGGCGTTACAGGGAGCAGCGCCTATGGAGTTTGCCGTGGAATGCTTGCACAAAAAATTAGAAAGATAGGAAAATAATGCGGAATGCACAAATGATGGGAGACCGTCGATTAATCGAAAGACTGGAAAACCCAGGAACCGCTTACTGAACCAGCAGAAAGCAAAGGAACCCTTCATTTCGAAGTGCATCAAAGACGTGAGGCTGGAATGCCTTCGCCTTCACCCAGCTTGCACGTGAGTACACAGGAAAGAGGGGCGGCCCCAGTTTCAGATCATGTGACTGCATCCGAATTCAGATCGGAGCCAAGCTCACCACAGCATGAGGAGGTACGTGAAGTAACCGCCTCTCTCTCCCCCCCCCTTTGCTTCAGAAAGGGTAGAAATGCTACATTTGTACAGAAAAAATATCTGTGCGTACTGGATAAGCCTCAATGAGATCCCACCTCCCCTTTTGTGTTGTTCTGCTATTGTGGAAATGTTGTGAGCCATGGAGCCTGGATGTTCCGAGGTAAGCAAAGGCTGGGTTTCAAGTCTGATTTTCCAGTAGCTGTCCAAGGTTCTGAACAGCTCCCTTCAAATAGATTCAGCCCCCTTCAAGGTTTTGAGCTGCCATCCAAAGTTGATTCTCTGCCTGTGGACGTCAGAGCTACAAGGAGTTAACAGAAACCTGATTGCTTGTCTCACCTGGTTAAGATGACCCATCATGAGGGGAGGCGAGAACGCCAATGAAATCCACCTTATCCCTAGCTACAGCTACTGTTTGTTCATTGTTCACTCTTCCCAATGCCACACACGTAGAATCACACTATTTTGCTGCTCTAGCCTCATTTCCAAAATAACATCAATCATGTGTAATAACTTCACTTTGAGCCAGGAATGAATTGCAGGATGCTAAGATGTGGGTGACTAATATGCAAATCAGCTGCTCAAAAAGTCCTATCTTTGCAAAAAAATATTGCAAGTCCTCATTAGCTGGGAATTGTCCCTTGCAGGTGATACCAATATTCTATGAAGCAGAAATCTCTGGGAAAATAATTAGGAAGGCTTTTCCACATCTGGACTTGAATGCTGCCATTGTGAAGAAAAGTCACTTGGTTTGTTGCATGCTCGATTCTGATAGAGTTTTTGCAGCCTAATGTGACTTCAGTAAGTCCATGTGGGAGGGACTTTTCTGGACTGGGATGACTGTCAATCAGTTCATCTGTAACCAAAGCTTCCTTTCCTGCCACTGATTCTAAAGAGAGCCATTTATTTATTTATTTATTTATTTATTTATTTATTTATTTATTTATTTATTTATTTATTTATTTATTTATTGGATTTTTATACCACCCATCCGGCAGCAAGGCCAAACTGGGCCATCCCTCTCTGCTTAAGTGTTTCTGCCTCCCTCTTTTTTTTGTCTGTTATGCACTTAGTACAGTCAGGATGTACGCTGCAGGAATTTGGTGGGGGAAGGCTGTCTTGCAGCCTGGTTGTACTTGAAGCAGTCATTTGTATGCTGAATGTTGCTTTGATCGAGTCAATGGTTAGTAAATGGAACTTTTATTCTCTCTTATCAGTGTCTCTGAGTAACTTACTGAGACTTTAAGTGCCAGTTGGTGGGGGTGGGGGGGGACAAGGGAGGCTCTACTCTTGAAGCAAATTCTGCTTTGTAAGTTCCTGCACTTTTGTTGTGCAGCTAGAGGCGATTGGGCAAAATTCAAAACTCTGTAACATTCTCCTCTCTCTGTAGGTGCCAAACATCCTCCTTCACAGCCTGGTCTTGCAATGCCAGACAATCAATCTGAAAAGCTGCAGACAGGTAACCTTTGAGGCCAACATTTGCTGTCTTAAATTTCTTGGAGGGTTTTCAAGCCTTTGCCTGTGGCTTGGGAGCTTTAGGAGTCCATCCAGTTGGCTGTGTTGAGTTAGCATAGCATGGGCTTCATGTACTTGGCCGAGGGCCTTAATTGCAGTGTTATAATTTAGTGGCAATTGTGGCAGGCATGGCAAAAGGCCTCCCGGTGTCTCAATTTGGAAATAATTAAGTTAGGTTTGCCCAGAGGTCTTGGGGAAATCATAAACATCAGAAGAGCCGCAGCTTCTGGTTGAGTTCAGATCTGATTAGGCCATCCTTATAACAAGCTTAGCTGCGAATCAGCCCCAATAAATAATCCAGAGACCAGAGGCAGGGGAGGGGTCACGGCTGCCTCTCTGTCACACAGCTTCCATTTCAAGCTCGCAAGCAGCCCCTGAAGATTAGAAGTGGCCTTTTAAGTTTCTCCTTGGCTTCCTCAGCAATGAGCATCACCTTTTGTGAAACATCCAATGGCGTTTTCTCCCCTTTGGCAACTGCCATGTTGCTACCTCCAAGGCCTGGCTGTTAGGTCATCTCTGCAGTGGCAATGAGGCCACTCCTCCATGTGTGCACCTTTGTGCCTCTCCTCTGAGCCAAGGGTGTTCTGGCACATTTTGCTCTCTGAAGCCAAAGACACTGTGCTAGACACTCCATACCCTGTACCAAAGCAAACCCGACAAACGGCGGGATGACAGAAGGGAGACAGAATCCTGGGGGCGGCAACAGGGTAGCCCCCTGCTCATCAGCCCCCAAACATTTGGGGCTCTTTAGTCTGGAAAAAAGGTGCCTGAGGGGGGATATGATTGAGATATACAAAATAATGCAGGGCATGAGTAAAGTGAATAGAAGGACACTCTTCTCCCTCTCACAAAATACCAGAACTAGGATACATCCATTCAAATTGAGGGTTGGGAAAGTGAGAACAGACAAAAGAAAATACTTTTTTACCTAGTGTGGTGTTAGTCTGTGGAACTCCCTGCCACAGGATGTGGTGATGATATCTGGCCTGGATACCTTCAAAAGGGGATTGGACAGATTCCTGGAGGAAAAGTCCATCACAGGTTACAAACCATGATGGAGATGTGTAATCTCCAGGCTTTAAACCAGGGTACTTCAAGGACCAGATGCAGTGGAGTGGTCTCAGGAGACAGATATCTAGTCCCATGCACTCCCAAACGCATCTGGTGGGGCCACTGTGAGATCCAGGAAGCTGGACTAGATGGGTCTTTGGCCTGATCCAGCAGGGCTCTTCTTATGTCCTTATGTTGTTATAATTCAGTTTGGTTTGATTTGTTTACACTTCACATTTGCTGCAGTGAGCTCAAGGGCACGTAAGTTATTCTTCTTCTCCCAGTTTTGTCACTAGCACAACCCTGATTCTGACTAGCCCAAGAGTACCCGACTTCCATAAAGATTTGAACCCAGGTCTGCTGAATCCAAATCCTCCACCTAACAGCACCTAACTGCCATATTGCTGAATCAGAGCCTGCGTTGGGGGATTTATTTTTACCTCTATATTCCAAAAGGTGCGTGAAACAAAAGGCCTGATAAACCCCACGGAGGGATTTTCACCCACTTGCTCTTTGGGTGGAGTTTTGTTCGTTGGGCAGGAGCAACTGACGACAGAGGACAAAACTGTACTTGTGAGGATGCCTGCTATTTTTGAGATACCGTCTCCAAAGCTGCTGCTTCCTTATTAAAAATGAATGAAAAGTCTTGCAATGACAAGCCGCCTGCTCTCAGCCGGGTCTGAGTCAGAACCAAATTGGCTCCCCTTCCCCCTTTTCCTCCTCCCCTCCCCCCCCTTACACCCTACAGGCTCAGCATCTTAATCCAGCTCTCCGTCAATTGCTTCAAGTCTGGCCTCTTTTGATTGCCCACCTGAGCCACAGTGGGAGCACAGGCCATCACGGCCTCTGTGCCATGCACCGACAATTGGTTTTTTTCCCCCTTCCCCTAAATAGATGGAGAAGCCTCTCCTAGAGTCTTAATATATTTTATTAATGGACACAAATGTCGTTTACCCTGCTTCAGCATGAGGCTCTCACATGAAGGTGACCCAGCCAGGATGAACCCATGTTTCCATCAACACCTGGACGGTTATATCACAGGGTGAGCAAACTTTTCTCATCCATCTCTCAAAAGACCGTTTCCAAGTGGATGTCGGCCATGGCAGGTCTTCCAAGGGTTTGATGAGATGAAGATCCTAGCTCTCTTTCCAAAACCTGGCTCCATTTCTGCATCTTGAGACAAGGAGAGGGCTTGGTACAGAGCAGAGAGAAGGAGTTAGATTGTTACTTAAGGACAGGAGTTTTGGGTTTCCAAATAATTTCCAATTAATTCATATCAGAGCGTGAGTTCTAGCATGGGAAAGTTGACTCTTATAACATATGTATCTTTAAGATTAAGCCCACAGGAAAGAGACGGCAGGCTGAAAAAGTGATAACCCACAAGTCACGTCTAGAGAAGGGCACAAACTGTTGGTTTCGTGTGGTTCATTTCCTGGCCAAACTGCTAATCTGCAGTTTGTTACTCTGCTCCAACAAGTGGGAGCCAACTAGGCGGTGATACCCCACCATGTCTCCTCCAGGCAACGCCCCCAGTTCCTTGCCACCAGCAATTTGTGCCCATCCATAGTCATGTCCTATGGCCAGCGATGTCTTCCTCCATTCCATCCCCTTTACATCTGTTCAAACTGAACTTTATTAACACCATGGGATTGGGGTACAAGGTTCGGTTGGGTATGCCCTGTCCCAACAGTTTGCTAGGCAGCAAAGTCACCTCCACTACACACCCACCCACCACATCCAGTCTTTATTGGGGCCTGAGTTCCACTCATGGGGGCAGTGCAGTCCATAATCTGTGGCTAGGATCTAGTCTTCTGCACTCACTCCAGCTAGTTAATACCTTTTAGATAGGGCTGTTCTGTCGGGAATCATTCCAATGGAAGCATTCTCCTCCAGCACCCTTCCCGAGTCAGGGTGGGGCCTGGTGTCCACCAGGACCATCAGTGGTTTGGCATCAGTGGTGAGCTGAAGAGTGTCATGCCTTCTTCATGCCCTCATCCCTTGGCCAGCTGTACTTTCACCTGAGTATTCACCACCTCCCACTACTACTCTTTTATGCTCCACCGCCTCCACCTCTTCCTCCTTTAAGCCAGGTTCCTTCCAGCCTGGCATGGCATTCACATATTCACCTGGGTGTGTGCATCTGCCTCCAACTCCTCTCCCACGGGAATCTTCTGATCCCCATTTCATACCCCGCTGTTCCCCTGGTGCCAGGGTCTCCATCAGGTCCACTGAGAGGAGCACAGAGCACAGAGAGACAGCAACCTCCACACCCAGAACGGTCATAGCATGGCCCTCACACTCAGAACACTAGAGATGAGGGTGAACAAAAATGAATTGCAATATTTGTAAAAAAAAAAAAATCACTGATTTTTCTAAGATTTGTCATTTGTCAAGTCTGGAGCTCCTGATGTATGCAAAGTGATTAATATTAACATTTTAAAATTAATCCCTTCATATGGAGCCTAGCTCACATCCCTAATGCCCCTTGGCTGGTCCACAGGGTGGTGAAGAAATAAACATATTTTTGAAAACAAAATGGTGGTGCCAGAGATGGCCGAAGAAGAAGAAGAAGAAGAAGAAGAAGAAGAAGAAGAAGAAGAAGAAGAAGAAGAAGAAGAAGAAGACATACAGAGGAGCTAAAGAGAGGTGCCAGACAGGGGCAAGAGGGTAGGGCAGCAGGCTGAATGTAGAGGTAGGGGTTGAGAGGTTTATTTTCAGTTAGCTTCAGGAAGTGTCTAAAAAACAACAATGAACCAACGAACCAATTTTGTCAGTTCATTAGTTCAGGGTGGGGAAATTTGTGGCTCATAATTTCCCCATCTTCTCTCTCTCTCTCTCTCTCTCTCTCTCTCTCTCTCTCTCTCTCTCTCTCTCCCCCCCCTCTCTCTGCCATTTTCACACTGCCTATCTAGCGACAAGGCTACTCTTGTGCCTACCTCTAATGAACAATCTTTTTTGTCCCTGGCACCCCTGGTTCTTCCCACCAATGGCTGCCATATCATCCGCCCAACCCGCCACCTCACCTTGTATGCATCCTCCCACTCTGTGTGCAATCTCTTTGCTGGGCTCCAGGAATGCAGGTAGGGGAGGCGAGGTTGCACCTGCTGAATCAGTTAACAAGGCCTTGCTGGCACAAAAACAGCTGGGCTGGGAAGAGGAGGAGGAACTCCACACCCTGGTTTCAGCACTCAGAACAACTGTTGATACACTGAATTATATCCCTTAACTGATAAAAGCTTGCTGCAAATGTTTACCATAGATTAAAGATTGTCCATTTTAACCTTCACTCCCAGGAAGCCACAGGAATGCTCGAAGCCAGTCCCTGCACCCAACATGCAGGTTCACTGCTCAAGCAGCAAAACCTTGGGTGGAAAAAAAAAACACGTTGGTGCCTCTTCCAAATGAGGAGAAGAGATGCCTTGCATGGCGGGTCTGCTTCCTTCAAAAGCAGTCAGAGAAAAGCGGGGGTGGCTGGCAGATTCTGGAGGCGTCTGATTCCCTCATCGCCATGGGCTTTACTGTGCTTTGATTGGGGGGGGGCAGCATTGGAGAAGTCCTTGTCTTACTTTCAATCTCTCTCTCTCTCTCTCTCTCTCTCCCCCCCCTCCATTTCTTCTTCCTGGCTTTCTGTGTGTGGGAAGAGAATTCCCCATTGGTGAAGATGGGGCTGAATTACAATTTCTGATCCACCGCCCGCAGTCAACATCCCATCCTGCTGCTTGTTAAGGAGAGAATACTTCTGCCAAGATCTGCTCTCTAGGGAGCGCCAGGCCCTGCATTTCCTGCTTAAAAGGTGTGCAATACCCTACACACACCATTGCATACAGACACACAAACACAGAGAGTGAAAAGGCAGCCGGGGTGTGCATTTGAAGCAGGAGGGGAGAGTCTGGCTGAAACCTGCAGCAATGGTGATCTCTATCAGAATAACGGGAGTTTTATTATGGGATTTTATGAGGCTAAGAATCTGTGTCATCCCCCAGCCTCCAACTGCATTCCCCTTACATGTCAAGTGCAAAGGCTTTCTATAAAGAATAAGCACAGAAGATGAGGGTGGTTTAGGGGGTGCACGAGACATGGTCCCCCTGCTCCTATGTTTAAGGAGGTAGGGCCTTGAATCTGCTGATCTAGCAGCTGAGGTAGAGCTGAGGGGCCTGTACCTGGGCTCATAACTAGCGTGATTCAAGTGGAGCTTTGCTCCACAGCATAGCAATATGCACGTGAATCTACTAATTAATATTAGGAAGAGTTCCCAGGCCTATTCACATAACCCTCTGGTTTTCAGGAAGAAAGGCTTCCCTACAGGCTGGCATTCACCAGATTATCTCCTTTTTTGTGGCGAGGACTACAACCCATACGTGAGGGTTGAGTGGCTATTTATTTGCAAGAGAACACAATTTGCTAGTTTCAGCTTTGTCCAAACCCATTCCTTCCAAAAAAAGAAAGAAAGAAAAGAAAAGAAAAGAAAAGAAAAGAAAAGAAAAGAAAAGAAAAGAAAAGAAAAGAAAAGAAAAGAAAAAACAACCCTGCAATATAAGGGTACTGTCCAAGAACAGTACCCCAGGGATCTGTTCTGGGACTGGTGCTTTTCAGTCTGTTCATAAACGGCCTGGAGACAGGGACAAGCAGTGAATTGGCCAAGTTTGTGGATGACACGAAACTTTTCCAGGTGGAAAAAATCAGAGAAGATTGTGAAGAGCTCCAGAGGGATCTCTCCAAACGGGGAGAATGGGCTACAAAATGGCAAATGTGTTTCAATGTAGGAAAATGTAAAGTAATGCACATTGGGGCAAAAAAATCCAAACTTTATCTATCCACTCATGGGCTCTGAGCTATCCATGATGGATCAGGAAAGAGATCTTGGTGTGCTGGTGGACATCTCAATTAGGTGTCTTCCCAGTGTGTGGCAGTGGTGAAGAAGGCCAACTCCATGGTAGAGATCATCAAAAAGGGAATTGAAAATAAAACAGCCAATGTTATAATGCCATTATACAAAATGATAGTAAGGCCACACCTGGAGTATTGCATACAGTTCTGTTCTCCACATCTCAAAAAAGACTGGAAAAGGTGCAGAAGACAGCAACTAAAAGGATTACTTGGCTGGGGGACCTCCCTTGTGAGGAAAGGCTACAGTATTGAGGGTTGGGAAAGTGAGAACAGACAAAAGAAAATACAGTACTTTTTTACCTAGTGTGGTGTTAGCCTGTGGATCTCCCTGCCACAGGATGTGGTGATGATATCTGGCCTGGATACCTTCAAAAGGGGATTGGACAGATTCCTGGAGGAAAAGTCCACCACAGGTTACAAACCATGATGGAGATGTGTAATCTCCAGGCATAAAATCAGGGTACTTCAAGGACCAGATGCAGAGGAGTGGTATTGGGAGACAGGTATATAGTCTCGTGCACTCTGAAACGCATTTGGTGGGGTCACTGTAAGATACAGGAAGCTGAACTTGACGGGCCTTTGGCATGATCCAGCATGGCTCCTCTTATGTTCTTATGTTCTTATGAACTTATCCTTCTTCACCCTGGAGTGATGTGCTCCCCCATCTTACTGTCTCCACAATCTGAGTGAGTTTGCCAGCCTTCCTTTATTTATTTATTTATTTATTTATTGCATTTATACCCCGCTTATCTACAATATATACTCTAAGCGGCTTACAAAACATCGGGCCAAAAATAAAACAAATAAAAATAACACTAAGCAAAGTTAAAACCTAATGGCACCTCAATGACTGACAATGATAGATAAAATAGTTTACGATGGCGGAGGAAAAGAAAAAAAAACAGTTAAAGATCGCCAAAGGCCTCCCGGAAAAGGTAGGTCTTTAACGCCTTCCGGAAGGCCAGCAGGGACTCTGCAGAGCGCACTTCACTGGGGATGGAATTCCAGAGGCTAGGGGCCGCCACTGAGAAAGCCCGGGTCCGAGTACTCGTCCTCCGGGCTTCACGAGGGGTGGCGACCCGAAGCGTGTGCGCTCGCGCCTGCCGAACGGGACGGGCCGAGGTTGATCGCTGAGCGATACGCTCTGCCAGGTAGTCCGGTCCCAAGCCATGGAGGGTTTTATAAACTAAAACCAAGACCTTGAATCTAATCCGGGCTGCAACGGGCAACCAGTGCAGGCGGGCCAGAACTGGGGTGATGTGGTCATAACGACGCACACCAGCCACCAGCCTGGCCGCCGCATTCTGAGCCCGCTGCAGACGCCGGAGAAGAGTCAAGGACAACCCCATGTAGAGGGCGTTACAGTAGTCCAACCTCGAGATCACCAGAGCTTGGACCACTGTTCTCAGAGAGTTCGCGTCGAGGTACGGGCGGATCTGGGCGATCCGACGGAGATGGTAGTAGGCGGACCTGGTCACCGACGCCACCTGGGCCTCCAAGGTGAGCGCCGGGTCCAGGAGCACACCCAGATTCCGCGCCCTCTCCGCAAGCTGAAAACCAAAATAGCTAGCATGTTGTCACCTTATAATAGAATTGTGAATGTGGAGGGCTCCCTACAAGGCCATCAAGCCCAGCCCCCTGCTCAAGGCAGGACCTCAGCACAGATGGATGTGAAACATGATCCATCATCCACCCAGTCTTGCTGACTCAACTTAAAATTAATTTGGATGTGGAAGGTGTGATGAGACCATGAAGAAATGAGTGAAATCAGCCACGTTTGAAATGGCTGATGTCACATTTTTTTTCCTTTGGCCGCCCAACCCCAAAACAACGAGACAAGACACAGGGTCTGTGTTTTACTAGGACCACAACTTTTTTAACTCATGAACTGGCAACTTTCCACCTCCTGCAGGGGAGTCAATCATAGTGTGGATTCCCGGGACAGGCACAGGGGTACCTGCCTACACCTGCCTTGATCCATGCAAGGGGCACATCCTAAGCCAAGGGTCTGTGCTTGTCAAATTGGCAAAGGGCTCAAAGGCAGGGACACCCCTCAGGAATAAGACTGCCCACATGCCTTCCTGCCTGCCTGCCTGCCTGCCTTGAGCTGGACTTGATGGCCTTGTAGGAAAGCCTGTTCTTGGTCTTTTTTGGCCTGAACTTGAGCCACGGATAGCTCAGGGGTTTTGGTCTCTGGGTGTGCAATCAAAGGTTGGGACTTGGGGGTTTGAATCCCCACCATGCCTCCTTGAACGGGGCCAGACTGGATGATCCAGAGGGTCCCTTCCAGCTATGCAGTTCAAAGATTGCTTAACTGTAGGGGTTTAGGTCTCTGGCTGTGGAGCCAGAGGTTGGGAGTTCGATTCTCCACAGTCCCTGCTTGACAGGGGTTGGAATCAATGATCAAGGAGGTCCCTTCCAGTCATGTAGTTTTCAGGCTGTTGCTGTTGTTGCTGCTGCTGCTGCAGATGCTGCTGCTGCTGCTGCTGTTGTGCTGAACCTATTCAGAAAATAGCCTTCACCATCCTGGACAGCACTTGGAAAGCCGAAGCCGCATATTGCAGCACATCTCCTCCACCAGCATCCCAGCCACTGGCCTCCCCGGCCTCAGCAACTTCCAAGGAAAGGATTGTGACACTCCTTGAGGAACTTCCGACCTCCTGAGATTCTTTAATTGACTTGTTATAGCAGAGTTGTTATAAGCTATGGTTTTTCCAGTCGTGATGTATGGAAGTGAAAGCTGGACTATAAAGAAGGCTGATTGCTGCAGAATCGATGCTTTTGAGCTGTGGTGCTGGAGGAGAGTCTTGAGAGTCCCCTGGACTGCAAAGAGATCAAACCTATCCATCCTGAAAGAAATCAACCCCGAATGTTCACTGGAAGGACAGATTTTGAAGCTGAGGCTCCAGAACTTTGGCCACCTCATGAGGAGAGAGGACTCCTTGGAAAAGTCCCTGAGGATGGGAAAGATGGAAGTCAAAAGGAAAAGAGGACGGCAGAGAATGAGATGGTTGGACGGTGTCATTGATGCAACCAAGATGGATTTGACCAAACTCTGGGAGGCAGTGGAAGACAGGAAGGCCTGGAGAGCTCTGGTCCATGGGATCACGAAGAGTTGGACACAACTGAACAACTGAACAACAACAAGCAAAGAGCGCCCATCATCCACCCAGCCTTACTGACACAACCTCAAACTAATTTGGACCCAGAAAGCTCCCCTTCCTTACCTACCTGCTTAGCACTCCTGTCTGCATGCCCAGATGCATTTTGCTTTTCATCTGTCTGCTCATGGAGAAGAAAGGTTGGGAGGAGACCACCTCGGGACCACAACATGGTTTTACCAGTTTGGGCATGCTGACTATTAATATTTTGACTCCCATGCGGGGGAGGTGCATTCATTTTTAACACATGTCAGAGCATCTGTTTAGCTGAGTCACTGACCTCATGTGCTCCTGTTCTTGTGAGTAATATTTCATGATTTAATTCACTTCTCTTTTCTGTTTTCTTTTCTTGTCTTTCTTTTCTCCCCCCATCCCTGGCCTTGTTTCGCTGACTTCTGGAAGATCTCTCTTTGTGAATATTAAGGTTAAGAAGAAACCACTGGTTGAAATTGAGAGATGGAAAAAGACATGGTGATTATGATAGAGATTAGGGCTAGCCAGTGGTTGGGATAGTCACATAAAGCAATGTACTGAACATGCAGAAGATTAATTGTGTATAACTGCTGGACAGCTCAGTGGGTTAGGTGTCTGGCTGTGGAGCCAGAGGTTGGGAGTTCAATTCCCCCACAGGGACTCCTTGACAGGGGCTGGACTGGATGACCCACAGGGTCCCTTCCAGCTCTGCAGTTCTGATTGTATCCTCAAGGGCTTTCATGGCCAGCATCTGATGGTTGTTGTGAGTTGTTTTGGGGCTGTTTGGCTGTGTTCTGGCCAAACAGCCCAAAAAACTCACAACAACTATCAGTTCTATGATTATTTAACTGGTGGTTATCTCAGGGGTGTATGTATCTGGTGTGGATCCAAAGGTTCAGAGTTCAGTTCCACACTGTGATTCCTTGAAAATGCCTGGACTGATTTAAGAATCAGAGGAATATTGGAGTAGTCACAAACAAATAAAAGCCATGATCTCGTTACTACTTGAAAATGTTAATCATGCTGTTGAATAGAAATTTCATTGCTGTTGTAGCTGGAACACAGGTCACAGATGGCTCTTAGTAGAAGCAGTGGGCAGAAGAAAGCGGATCTGCCTCCCCCCAAAAAAGCAAATTATGAGTGATGGCTTGCAAAACCCCATGTGTCACCAAGATTAATTCTGTGACCTACAAATGGTATTATCTAGAGCATGGCTGAGAACCTCTGAGTTAGTTTGTTTAAATCAGTGTTTCCCAGTCTTGGGTCCACAGTTGTTCTTGAACTAAAGCTCCCAGAAACCTTTACTGCCAGCTGTGCCAATCAGGAGTTCTGGAAGTTGTCATCCAAGATCATCTGGGAACCCAAGGTTGAGAACCACTGGTTTAAATCTACAAAGGAATGAGAGAAAAAAAGCATAAGGGGCCCTTTTCACACGACCACTAAGATCCGCTGGCCACTTAAATTCGGACCTGGGATCTTGGGGGTTCATTGCTCTTCCTGCGTCCCCACCCCTCCTCACTTCCTTGATCCTGTCTGTGTGAGGGGAGGGGAGAGAGGAAGAAAGAGAGGAAAAAATGCAGGCTCACCTTCAAAGCCCCATCGTCCTGATTCATTCTCTTCTGTTTGTTTTTTTTTTTTTTTTTGCCTCCTGCCCAAAGGGGCAGGAGGCAAAAAAAAAAAAAAAAACAGAAGCGAGGAGAGCCCCACACTCACCAGATTAAATCCGGACCTGGGGATTTTCACTCTTCTAGAGCAGGTACAACAAAAGTGCACTGGGACGCGCTTAGGTGGGCGTGGTCGCACTTAATTTCCTGCAATCTCCGGAGCTGGTGGGGAAACAATTGTAAGCTCCGGAGCTGGCAGCCATTTGCTGCGGAGTTTAGGGGTCGTGTACAAAGGGCCAGGGACAGCAGCAAGTGGAAGAGCTGAAAGTATGGAAGAGAGGTTACAGTGGATGGGAATTAGATCTCTGTTTTTCGCCATTTTGGCCTTCCAGAACCAAAAAGCAGGTGAACCTTCCATTCACTTTCCATGTCAATGCTCTTTGCATAGATACATCTCTTTTTGATGAAGACAGCCCTTCATTTGAAGGGCTGCCAAATGACAACAACCCCCCACCCTTAGAAAGTTCTTCAGCTCCAGTAAAAATGAAGAAGGAGCTGGGAGCTCTGAAGTCACCCCTGGACCACCGTGGGTCTGGACAGATGGTTCAGGAGCAGGGAAACAGGTCTGGCCCCGATGATCCTATCTTGAGAAGGAACTGCTTGCCAGTCATCTCACTGGTTCATCTGAAGGGGATTGGTTTCAAACGGATGGGGCCTTTGGTTTCTTAAACTTTCCCTCCTCCAATACTCATGCTCCTAACATACCCTGTTTCCCTGAAAATAAGACCTACCCCCAAAATAAGCCCTAGTAGGATTTTAATGCATTTGTTAAATATAAGCCCTACCCCAATAATAAGACCTAGTGATGGGCGTGGTGAACTTGCCTGTTGTTAGCTCCTTCGCAGCTGCCCCCTCGCTCGCCCCTCGAACCCAGGATGGTGCATTACCTGTCTTGCTGCCTCTCTCTCTTGCTGTCCTCCTGTCTCCATCAGGCCCTGAGTGGAAGTGCAGATGTGCTGCCTCTCAGCCAGTGCCACTGCCATCCCCTCCACCCACCTCACCTCCACCCACCTCAGGCAGCGCATCGCTGCCTGGGCCCTTTGCAAAAAATAAAATTAAAAATTAAAACATTGGCGGCGACTGCTGCTGCTGCTGCTGCTGCTGAGGACAGTGGCTGAGCAGTGATCCCAGCAGGATGCTGGCATTGGGAGTGGAAAGAGGTGTGCATGCGTGTGCATGTTTGGCTCTGTTTTTTGTGCGTGTATTCACATGCATGTTACACCTCCTGTCCTGTTGAGTCTGCAGCCGGCTATTCCTGCTGTATGCTGCTGGGCCTCCGGATTATTCCCAATAAAGAGTCCGGCAGGAGAGAGATCCAAGAAAAATACTGGTTTTATTGAGCCCAATAAAAGTCAGGACAGCGCGAGAACGTTCCGCCCTGAAGACAAAGATGGATACCATTTTATACCTTTCCCTCTTCCTTCCCCAAGGTGCGCGCCTCCCCGGGGTGGGCAAAGGGGATGGTCTTCAGGAATGTCCAATAGAAGCAGTCTGGGGGCTTGCCCAAGGGAGGTCCTGGGCATTCCTGTTGTCCTGGAACCGGATACCTGCACAGGTGTGATCAAGCCATATCTGTCTCTTAATGAGCCATCATGGAGGTGATAATAGGAAAGGAAGAGACTAGCATTGTCCAAGGGCCTGGATAATCTTTGGGCAATTAACAGGTCAATGGGGGAGCTGATAAGTCACAATGGGGAGCTGGAAAATCAACAGGGGGAGTCCCAACTGCCAGACACAATTCCTGGTGAATGTGGAAGTGAGACAATGAGACGCATCTGGGCTGGGATTAGTCCATGGTACATTCTGGAGTGAGACGTGCTGAAGTCCTTGTGGAGAAATGGAGTCCATCCTGAAGATTTGTCCTTCCTGCCATGTGGTCATCTCCCTTCTGCCATGCCTTGCCCAAGATGGCGTAGGTCCAGGAAGGGTAGAACAGAAGCAGGGGGGAGGGGGTTACGCCTGGGGGCCTGCCTTGACATGAAAACCATAACTATGTCCTAGACGTGGAGGGTGTCTCTGAGTGTAAGGATGGCCGTCCATGAGTGCCATCCCATGAGTTTATGAACACAGAAGGTGCAGACTGTGACCCAAGGGGAGTTATACCTAGGGCATGTGACTGGCTGTTCTAAATGTCCAGAAAATGAATATTTGTCTGGCCAGATAAGGGTTGGCCCAGTCCAAATTGTCAGAGACCTGGTCATGCTGCAGTGAGAGTGAAAAGTGAACTTACAGAGGCTTTTTCTTGACAACGGAGCCTCCAAGCCACGAGGGTGTTTTTTCTAATATCTCCAGAACAGAATGGTCTTTTTGGATTGGGTTTCTTGTGTTCTGCTTATGATTGTGTAGGGCGATCATCTGTGGCCTTGGGGAGCCCCGGAACCTGTCCAACTTTATAATTCTATGTTTTTCATTTCCATTGTGACTCATCAGTCCCAGGCAGCACCGGATAAAACTTGACACCTATGCTCCACCTCCCAACCAGGGGGAGGGAGAGTCAGAGGGAAGATTGCCCGAAAATGAGACATCCCCTGATAATAAGCCCTAGTGTATTTTCTTGAGAAAAAAATAAATATAAGACAGTGTCTTATTTTCGGGGAAACACGGTATTTCTCTGTTAACCTCTTTCCAACCCTTTTCAGGAAACTGAATACATGAGTGAAGTTTCTTCAACGTTCCACACAGAGGAGAAGTTGCCCAGCAGGGTCTCCCCTACTTCAGAGCAAGCTGATATCCAACATCCTCTTTTATTTACCAGCTTTAAACAACCTTCGTATTCTTCTCATGGGCTTCTTCTTTCCCAGTGTTTATCTATCAGTTTCCACCCTTTAATCTGCTTCCTTGTGTTCTCCCTGTATTTTCGTAACACTATATATATAGCTGTTTCTTCCTCTCTACTCACACTGTTTGTTTATCTCCTCCTACTCTCGCAGGGGGTTCAGAGTAAATTGGTGTTTTTGACAGTGCCACACTCAGAACAACATATTTACAGTACACAAACAATACATTATTAGACACCATGATTTAAAATAAAAAACCATGGAAATTATCTGTTTGGCTATCATTTCAAATATGATTTTCTCTCATAAACAGGGGTGTTAGGATGTATAAGGGCTGGCATACTTGTAGAGGTGGGGTTTTTTTTAGTAATGTTATATTTTAATCTACATTTAGATTATCTGTGTTCTTAGAACCATAGGATAATGGAGGTGAAAGGGGCCTCAAAGGCCACCAATTCCAACCCCCTGCTCAAGGCAGGAAAGCACATCAAAGCATACCTGACAGGTAGTTTTCTGAATTTATCTTGAATATCTCCAGTGCTGGAGCACTCGTCACCTCCTAAAGTTGTGGGTCTCGATGCTGGACTGTGTGAACTGTTCTTCTTAAAATATAATTCAGCCAGTGAGATTCAGAGGAATACAGTGGCTCACTGGGGCACATACAAAGATACAGATCTATAAAGCTTGTGTACTGTGCACACTTTTGTATTGCAGCGAGTCTTGGACCATCCATGCCCAACGGGAAAGAAAGCTTAATACCTTCCACATGTGCTGTCTTAGGCGAATATTCAACATTACCTGGCATGACAAAGTTCCAAATAGCATAGTCCTGAATCGAGCTGGAATCCCTAGCATGTACACTTTATTGAAACAGCGACGCCTACACTGGCTTGGACACATTGTGAGAATGGATGAGATGACGGTCGGATCCCAAAATATCTTCTATATGGAGAACTAATGCAGGGAAAGCACCCCAGAGGGAGACCAGAGCTGCAGTATAAGGATATCTGTAAGAGGGACCTGAAGGCCTTGGGAATAGACCTCAACAGATGGGAAACCCTGACCTCCGATCGCACTGTCTGGAGGCAAGAGATACAGCATGGTCTACATAAATTTGAAGATGCATTTGTCCAACATGGAAAAGGAAAAGAGGCAGGCACGGAAAGAACGAAACTCGAGGACCAGGCAAGAAAGAGAATACATCTGCCCCCAATGCGGTGGAGACTACCATTCCCGAATTGGTCTATTTAGTCACACTATGTGTTGTTTTTATGCTCTCTTCTCCAGGCATGATACCATAGTCTTTCGAGACTGAAGGATGCCAGTGATGACTGGGGCACTGATTGTACCTCTGCATTTGTAAATTGCAGCAAAGAAGTTGGTTTTGAGATCAACTGATAAACATCTTTCTGCCACCCTTATAATCCTTGGTGCTCTTCTCACTACCACCTTTTTTGTAATGGATAGCATCACAAGAGCATGAGATGATCTAATCTTGTCTCCACCAGGAGGGCCCTGTGTGTAAAAAGACACATACACGATGAGCATGAGGAAGAGAGATAGGGCACCATCACAGTAAGAAAAAAAACTTTTATAAATTGTTTTATAACAAAGTGATTACAAGATGCACATGCAAGCAGAGATTTCTTTGATAGGATATCGTGCAATTTTTTTTGGAAGTGAGTCATTTTAACTCTTCATGAATGGGTCTTTTCTTTAAATCTGGAAGTAAAATTAAATTACTTTAAACTGATTCACCAAACATGAACCCAGTCCTAATGACAATTACATGATTAACATATCAGGCTTTCATCCTGTTTGTAGCCTGGACACAATTTTTACAATTTCTTCCTATCCACATTAGCGCTGCATCACTTTGCTTCTTAGTCAAGCATTTGTTTACAGTTGTTTCCTCTGCATTGAGTGTTGTTCGTAACTTTGCAGTGGAGTTTCTTGGCCATGACACAAGAAGATCCATGACAGGAATGTACACATTGCACAATCCATACGTTGTCTTTTGGAAATAGAATGATATAAATAAACAGGGTTTAAGTTATGAGTGTAGTCACCAATGCTGGTACAACACACACACAAAACTTTAAACTGGATTAAACCTTTGTCCCAATGGAATGTAATCTGTGATTCAAATACACCATAGAACCATAGAACCATAGAATAATTTACTTGGAAGGGATCAGTAAGGCAACCAAGTCCAATCCCTTGCTCAAGGCAAGAATGCAGATCAAAGCTGATCTGACAGATGGTTCTTCTATTTTCTCATGAATGCCTCCAGTATCGGAGTGATCACCACCTCCTGAGGTCATTGGTCCCATTGTTGTTGTACTGCTCCAACACTTGAGGTGTTTTTCCTAATACTCAGCCAAAACCTGGCATCCTGTAACTCAAGACCATTATTATGTGGGATGATTGCTGATAGATCCTGCCCCTCCCCTGGCCACATGACTTGGAGTCCATGATTTAACTTGGTTTCATTTACACCAAGCACATATCCCAAATTAATGCTGTACTATAATTGCATGGTTCCATCCTTCCATCTGTTGATCTCTGCAGCAGAAGAGGCACAGCCACAAACTCCACCTGTAGGATGAGTGATGCTAAGTAATGAGTCCCACTGTCCTGTAAAGCATTTAAAATGATTGGTGGTTACTAAGACACTGTGAGTGGGTCTGTGAAGATTCTCAGTCATCCAGGTGAGTTTTTCTGGAAGTTGAGTCATGGCTACTGGACTTCTTTTTTGAGAGATAGAAACGTTTAACTGTTCATCCAAACAGCTTCATCGGTCTGAATACAGCTAGTGCAAGTTTATAGTCAGCTTTGACCTCTTGTCACCCTGGTCTGAATTAGGCTCATAAGACGAACAATGGCCTGAATAGGCTTGTTAGGGAGACAATAGTATCCATAGCCTTAAGGTGAACAATGGCCTAAGGTACTGAAACCTATCAAGAATGGGTCGTTAGCTATGGCCTTGGTGGTGAAGGCTTTTTGATTTGTCTGGGTACTTTGGAAAGCACAGCCTGATAAGTAGCCCACTACCTCTGTTGAGGGAGGGGTTTTCAATGCTCACATGAATGGCCTCCCTTACTCCTCTCTCAAACCACCTCTCTTCTGTGTCTAATATGTGTGCATCCTCATCTTTGAAAGTGTGTCCTTGGTCCTTCAAATGGAGGTGTACTGCTGATTCGGTTCCTGAGCTGTTACCCCTCCTATGTTGGGCCATCCTTCTGTTTAATGGCTGTTTAGTTTCTCCAGTGTAGAGGTCTGAACACTCCTCACTGCATTGGACTGCATATACTGTGAGTGGGTGTGAACTAAATCTGAGACCAAAGCTCCAACCTCTTCCATGAAGTTCTTTACACAGAAATGGGGGAGATAAGTTCAGCTCATCTCGTACTGCCTGGGAAGCAACCTTTTAAAAAAGATGCCTGGAATAAGGTCACCATGGTCTATCTTTTACTGCAAGTCCCTGCCATCCAGAAGAATCACTACGTTTGATGAACTCCTCTTCGTAGGATTGATTGGCAGCCCCCTTTCACTCAGGACTGGACCTGAAGACAGTTTAAATTTAAAAGGACGCTTTAAAGTGTCCCTTCTCCACCTGCAGGCTGCTTTCATGCACTATTCTTAGGATCTTGATAAGGAACACTGTAATTAGCCAATTCTATGTTTCATTTCCTTTTTCACGTAACTGACCATCTGAAATTTTTCTTTGCTTTGCTCTTAAATAAATACACTCTGCCAGAAACACTCATTGGTTTAATTCTTTTGCCTGAAATTGAAGGCTGTCCAAGCACGCACCAAACATGATGGCATGAATGTTTAAGAAGATTAAAGGAAACTCTAGAAAATGCTGGCTGGTTAAGTCATGAAGTTGGGATGCCAGGCATCGGGAGATCCACCACCCACTCTCCTTCCTAAGGGGAGAAGATCTATTTTAGGGACCTATTTCAAGTGGACACTTTCATGTACTTTCATGTGCATTCTAGTCTCTATCTATCTATCTATCTATCTATCTATCTATCTATCTATCTATCTATCTATCTATCTATCTATCTATCTATCTATCTATCTATCTTAAACAATTTCTGCCAATGCATTTGCTCCAAAATCAACTGAACCCCAACATTTGGAGACACTGAAGGGCAGTGGTGGTTCATCTCATACTTTGAGGCTGATTTGATTGATTTATTTGATTCCAGGCCTCCCAGGCTGAACTTGACAATGGATGCACCTAGAAGTTGAACATGCTGGCATTTCCAAGCTATTGTAGCAGTCTGAAGACTAGAGAGAGTGGAGTGTTGAGCAAACATGAAAAAATTGGGGAATCCCCCCAAAAAACCACAATAGCTAAAATTATGTTGCTTGGTGTAAATTGCTCTAAAGTAGACCCAATTGGAATTTGGTGAGCTGGTGATCTTACTATGCTACAGCAAGTCACAGCTAGAGTAGCCATATTTAAATGAATGGAACTTACAGCAAAGTTGGCTCACCGAGACCCTGTTGATTCAATGAACAGTCATTAGCCCAGTAAATTGAACATACTAAGCAAGAGGATTTGAACTTTTGGCTGAAATCCCATTGTACAGCAGAAACTGTGCTGTGGAACTTTCAGTTGTCAATATTAAGCAACCTTTAAAAATTATGCCTCTTGAATGCCATGTCACATGATTCAATGCACAATGGAAAATGCAGGTACAACTGGATGTTGGCCATTCATGATGATAATTGGAGACACTTGAACCAAAAGAGACATTTTTTCAGTTGAGTATCTTCAGGCGGTAAGAGACAGGCAGGAAGGAAGGAAGGAAGGAAGGCAGGCAGGCAGGCAGGCAGGAAGGAAGGAAGGAAGGAAGGAAGGAAGGAAGGAAGGAAGGAAAGAATAGATAGATAGATAGATAGATAGATAGATAGATAGATAGATAGATAGATAGATAGATAGATAGATAGCAATGTAAAATTGTGAACAACAATCTATTTGAAATATCCCAGTCTGATGTGAAAAGAGGACAAAACAAACTTAACTCTGGAAAAATAAGACCAAGAAAATAAGAAGCCTCACTATTTTATGGCTGGCTCCATTGCTTTAAAAATACAGGAGTCAAACATCATGTCTCTTCCCTTAAATGGAAAAACTCCATTCAGCTAGAAATATTATGCTCCAGAAATGACTCCAGAGATTACAAGTCCTGGAACGTCCTGATGAATTATACAGACAATTGTCTTCTGAGTTGTTTATGTCAATTCTTCAGCTGCATCCAAGAAGCAAAAACAAAACAAAACAGGTTTTCACCTTTAGTTCTTTCAAAGCTATTTCTGTGCCATTTAGAGGGGAATAAACCAAAAGGAGAAATAAAAACATAAAGGGAACTGTTCTAGTTTGATGACTTCAGTCGCAGCCCACAACATGATTGCCAATAGAGATGGGCATGAAACAGAAAAATAGCATTTTGTTTTGTTTTGTTTCATTTTTCTTTTCTTTTCTTTTCTTTTCTTTTCTTTTCTTTTCTTTTCTTTTCTTTTCTTTTCTTTTCATAATTAATGAATTTTAAAAATAATTTCCATAATGAAATGAAATGAAACAATTTATTATGCTATAAAATGGCTCCCCTTGGTCCTAGAGGCACCAACTTTCAATTGATAGCTTCTTTGGACATTTCCTTGCAAGCCCCCAAAATTTGGTGGACTCTGGGGTTCAGAAAGCCAAGCTATTCAACTCCAAAGTAGGTCCCCCCAGGAAAAATCATTTGTAATTGGAATGTTATGTACTCGAAAATACTGATCCCAGGCATCTAGCAGCATAGAAATTACAGCAGAGCTTCGACAAGCTCTTCCTTTTAAGCCCCCCACATTTGGTATTCCAAGGCACATTGGGCTGTAGCAGATCCTCTGTTGCAGTGCACCAGGCAGGCAGGCAGGCTGGCAGACAGGCAATAAACATTGGGTCATATCACATCCTCATGTATGAAAATAGAGAGAGACTAGTGTAGAGTGGACCTCCCTGGTATGTCCTTTCACTTCACTGTATCCAGTTCCACTAGCAACGTGAAAGAAGGCCAAAACCTTTCTTTAAAAAATTAGCCCGTAAATTATTAATGAATAAATTGGGAGTGGAAGAGCACTCCACCTGCCTCCCCTCTCCCTCCTTCCTTTATCTTGCAGTTCTGAAAGGGGGGTACCCTGCTAAACAATAGCATCTGATTTGCTTAACTCAGAAGGCTTTTAGCAGCCATCTCCAGGGCTGATAAATAAACAAATAAATCAGAAAATGCATTTAAAATAATGTGTTTTCTTTGTCTGTGTCACATGGCATAACTTATCCGACCAGCAACTGCCATTTACATGTCACCATAACTAGGAAAAGTGTCAGAAATTCAAAGTGCTCCCTCGCTGGCTCGCTCACCCGCTCTCTTCCCCAACCTGACAGACAAGTTGTGAAGTCTATTTAGCATTTCAACACCCCTCAGAATGAGTTTTCCATCTATTTAGTATGACGCCGAGATCCTAGATACAGATGGAATCAGGGAAGGGGGATAACTCAGCCACTTGTTTTCTGAAGTTGGACGGAACCTGATGAAAGAGAAAAGAACAATGGTTTATCTGATGTTTCCGAGGGTCATGAGCTCAGTAGAGGGGTCCCCTCGTGAGGACAAGCCTGATAAACTGGACACTCAAAGCCATGATCTGGAGGACCTGCATCAGTCTCCTTCATCACTTTAGGTAGGCCAATCCAGGCAGAAGCTTGACCGGCCAGTCCCCACCTCCTCCAGGAACCAATCACTCCAACAAGGAAGTGGGGCAAGGATTCTGCCCAGGGCAGAAGCATGACAAAATTTGTCAAGAGGGTCTGACATTAATTCGGGCCTGACTCTACTCTCACGCAACGAAGGCTGAAGTCATCAGTCTGGTTTGAAGCCCCCATGATGGCATGCTTGGCAGCAGGGGGAAGTCTCCTTGTGAGTAATTGGTCTTTTTCTCTCAGGGAGACCCAGTGTGATAGCTTTTGCCTTATTCCCAAATCTTTTGTTCTTCCTTCCATAGGTCAGTGGTTCTCAGCCTTGGGTCTCCAGATGTTGTTGGACTAAAACTCCCAGAATCCTTCACCACTAGCTGTGCTGGTCAGGATTTCTGGGAGGTGCAGTTGAAGCCCCCCCAAGGTTTGTAACTACTGGCCTAGATCTATGACCTGCTTTTTGGACTAAAACTTTGGGTCCCTTTGGTGAGAAAGGTGGCATAAAAATAAAATTGTTGTTGTTGTTGTTGTTGTTGTTGTCTTGCCTGGGTATATGCTTTGGTAAGCTTAATAATTCCTTCTTCTTCTACTTCTCCCTCTTCTTAGACTGGGACATAACTAGCTGGCAACTTCATTTGCCTTGTCTAGTTTGAAGCAGACCATCTTTTATCAATTTATTTATTAATATTTTTTTCAGAGACACTAGGGAGAAAGATCAAAGAGCTGTGTGTTTATGCTATCCCAAAACATCACACCCATCTTAATATAAACATTGATACACCACCCAGAGAAATTACTCTAATATTTTTGCCGAGTGAATCGAATAATCACATATCTGATTTGCATTGGCCTTTATATTGTGCTCTCAGGGCGCTTTTACACGACCTCTAAAATCCGGTGGCAACTTAAATCCGGGCCAGAGATCATGGTGGCTTGTCGCTCTTCCTGTGTTCCCACCCCTCCGCACTCCATTGCTCCTGTCTGCGTGAGGGGAGGGAGAAAAAAAGGGAGAAAAAAAATGCAGGCTCGTCTCCGTCTGCTGGTGGAAGCAGTCCCAGCAGCCCCATCGTCGCGATTCCTGCCTCTTAAAGGCACGGCGGGGACAAAACAAACAAACAGAAGGTGAGGGAGCCTGGCATTCACAGCTTTACAATGCGCATCAGAAGATTTTTTACCTCCTGGAGGCCAGGTACTTGAAAAGTGCGCTGGGAGGCGCTTATGTGGGCGTGGTTGTACTTAATTTTTTTTAAAGTCCAGAGCTGGTGGGAAAATATTTTTTTAAGCTCCAAATCTGGGAGCCCTTTGCCTCGGACTTTAGGGGTCGTGTAAAAGCGCCCTCAGTAAAAACTCTTTGAAATCAATGGTTGTTTCCAGAGCAAACTCCTCAGATGTGTGTCATCTGTAGAGATGGGAACAAATGGGAAAAATAGTGATGTCATGATTTTTAATTCATCAGCATTGACAAATCACAAAATCATGAATCAATTATTCTTCCCCAAACAAACTGATTCATTGGTTTGTCTCACCTTAAACAACCCTATGAAACATATCACCAGGCACCAAGAGACAAAAATCAGAGAGAAGCTTCCTCTGACCCTATTATACAATCCTTGCAAATTTGATGAAGCTTGGGTCTTGGATGTTTGAGTTAAGGCCCCCAAACTGCCCCCTCTAGGAAAGTAGCAGAGGTTACAGATGTCAAACCCCCCACCAAAAAAGGAGAAAAAATTGATGAATCAAAAATGGCTAAAGAGTAGAGATGGGCACGACTCAAAAAAATGGTGTTTCATTTGTCGTTTGGTCGTTTAGGGGTCCATTTCGGTTTGTTTTCATTTTGTGATGTTTTTTGCAAAAATTTTCATTTTCATTTTGTTAGGTAACGAAACGAAAAAATGAAAACAAAATGAAAAATTGCTGTTTCGTTAGCATTCTTTTTAGTTCAATGCATCTGCTGCAACGAAAATGAAAAACACAGCAAATTTGGTCGTTTTGTTTTTGTTTTCGTTTTGTTTTTTAAAAGATTTCATTTTGTTTTCGTTGCATAACAAAACAAAAAAACAAAAACGAAAATGAAAAATCGCTCGTTTCGTGCCCATCTCTACTAAAGAGTCATTGATTCAGCTGATGCAAAAATCAGCAAATTAGCTATTCTGAATTATTTTTGTGATTTGTTTTTAAATGTGTGCCCACCTTGAATCATCTGCCTCACAGCCGCTCTCAGGAAAAGCATCCGGCTCCCCACCCTCCTAAATGCTTCCCTGGTCTCTGATGAGCTATTAGCTGTTTTTAATGAAGAGAGGCAAATTTTAGGAGCTTTGTGAGGGATCAACAGTGCTGATTCCAAGCAAATAAATAAATAAATAAAAATCTCTTTGATCTTCCCAAAGTTGGGTCCAGTTCTACCGAGCGCATTGCTGTTCTGGCATTGCTGACCAGTTTTTCATCTCCAGGTTCTGGACCTTCAGGAGGATGGGGGGAGGGGGTGCCAAAAAGCTCAGATGCTCAGCCAGGAGAAAGAGGAATCATCTGAGTGAATATCTCTTTTGCCACGTGTACCTTAAAGAAGGAAAGATCTAGCAACACCAATCCAGACTCATTCATTTGGAAGGGTATGAATCTATAAGAACCTCTTCCCATGGGCAATCTAATTTTCTGTTTAAATCAGCCGTGACCCCCAAGGGGTCGCATGCAGGTCATTGCCCTTGTCAAATAATTTCTCCCTTGACCTTTTGCAGTAGGATATTAAAGTTTGTTTATGTGTGGGAGAGAAAGAAAGAAAGAAAGAAAGAAAGAAAGAAAGAAAGAAAGAAAGAAAGAAAGAAAGAAAGAAAGAAAGAAAGAAAGAAAGAAAGAAAGAAAGAAAGAAAGGCCTTTAAGGGAGAAAGAAGCCTCTAATTTCTGGGAAGGAGAGGATGATGATGGTTTTATAAAGAAAAAATTGCCAGCGTAAAGATACAGTTGCTCCCTTTTCCACAAGAAAGGGTATCGAAGTATGATGCATCACATCCAAGTGCCTAAGATGAGGAAGAAAAGGAAAAAAGAAGATGGGGAAAACACACGCACACACACACCAAGTTCCTAAGCAGCCTTCCCCTTCTGCAATGGTTGCAAGAAAAGCAAAGAGAAATAACTAATTTCCCTGTTAAGAGAACCCTTTTTTGGCATTTTGGTCTGTACTCCTTTTTCTTAGCTCCTTCACTCAGATTAATTCAGCTACTTGCACTGCAATGTTATCGTTAAAAGCAGGAATATGTGGGTAAGCATACTTTTTGGAGGATGCCTGCTGTATTGAGCGGATAGTTTTATGTGTTTACCTGAAATATTGTTAACCCACTTTTCTCCTTGGGAAGGACCCCAGGCGACTTATAACCCTGAAGGACAATATACAAAGTAGGATATAGGAAGTATGCAACAGTGTCCGAGAAACATTAAAGGCAAGCTTCAAAGCTCAGAACCACGAGTGTGAGAAGGCATCTTGCATCATTCAAAAGCTTTAATATTAAGCTAAGAACAATAAGAAAGCCAATATAGAAGGGGAGGATACCACTCTGAGATGGAGAAAACACAAAAAAGGAAGACACACGGGGTGTTAAAGACCCAATCCATAATGCATTAAGAAATAACACACACACAAAAGTAGAGAGTGGCTGCTAGGTCACAAGTAGAGTGCTGCTCATACACCACACACCACAGTCATTTCTGCTGTCTTTCCCCATTCACAAGAATTCATTCTTATTGTTTAATGGAGATCCAGAGGCACACATACTGAATTATGCATAAGGGACATCCCCTGAATCATTCCTAAAGTTTGCAGGGCTGTCAGCCCTGGTAGGCATGTCCTTTATTAATTTTAGATCTTGAGTAGACTGAGCGGCTTCCACACACCCCTCGTATTTCTCAATGGGGCATTACTTTCCTACTCCTAAAAGTCTTCATCCATGCCTCTGAAGCTGGGCACAACTTTCATTTGAAGGGAACTTTCCAAAACTTTCATCACCCCTCTGGTTATGAGCCTCACGGTGCATCCGTTCAACTGCTGCAGCACAGCTATAACTCTGCTCACAACTTGGGGTTCAATCCCAGATAGACGGCTCAAGGTCCACTCAGCCTTCCATCCTTCCAAGGTCAGTAAAATGTGTACGCTTCTCGCTGGGGGAGCGATGTTTATGTAGCCTGTGATAAGAATTAAATAAATATGAGAATAAAGCCGAAAACTATAAACTATATCCAAGTGTAGGTGTTAGGTCATGTTGGCATAAACACAAAAGAAGATGCCAGCCTGTAGAGTGTAACAAATACTTGTGGTTAACTGAGATAAGAGCCAACGGGGAAGCGAAGACAACACAAGGTCACATGACATGAGTAGGCACCATCTTATGGCACCAAAAGCACCATTTTGTTAGCAGCAACACATGGCAGTTAGCCAAGTAAAAGGAAAACAATCTCGAACTAAAGAATAAACAAAAGCCATTTCTAAGAATTATGATAACTTACCAGGTATGATTACGTATGATATGCGCACGACATACGTAAGCTGCGGCTACAGAAAGGTATAAAAAAGGAGACCACTCACCATCACTCCGGGGTCCAGAGCAGCAAGGCCACCTGGCCATGCTGCGCTCAGATCCTAAGCTAACCCACTCTCTGTAATGTCTAAATGTCCTGTGCTGTATATTTATATCTGTCTTTAATAAACCTTTTGCTATAACTAACTAAGCGTGGCAACTTTGTTGAACCACCAATGGTGTATTGTCAATTTATATTGGTGCATTGGCAACTCACAAAGAAAACCACCAATACCAATTTTTAGATTAAATTTTATTCTTATCACCTGCATCCTTACTTGTAAACCTCCCAGAGAGTGCTTTAAGCGCAATCGGAGTGATCTATAAGCAGCACGTTTGGCTTTTGCTTTTGGAGTGACAGTGTTCCTGGTCAGGACAGGTCTAGACGCTCCATGTGACAAAACCTCATTGAGAAGGCTTAGGAATTATTAGAAGGGGGCCATGTGACCCTGTGAACAAGACCAAACGACCTTAACAGGCTCCTCCGGCAGCTTTCTTTGCCTCACATTGGGGGTATGGACTAGGAAGACATTGCTGAAGATTAATTAAAGGCCATCTTAGCTCTACCTTCTGATGCATATTTAATAACTCTCTCTTTCTTCCATCTGCTGTGGCTGCTGAGCTTGGTCTTTTAGGAAGAGCGAGGCTGGGGAGTCCCCCTTTGATGTGTGTTGCAAGTGTGTGCAGTTCAGCTGCTTGGTTCTGGCAGCATGGAAGAGATTCCGAGAAACAGCTGGGGATGCTTCAGTGATTCCATCAGCCAGAGAAGGGGAGCAGACATCCTCTGGAGAAGAAGGGTGCTCACACTGCACCCGGGTGCTGCCCAGCATATCAATGAAAAAGGCACACCAGCAAACCACACACTGGACAGATGCTGGAGATGCAATAGTATAAATGCTTCCTTAATACATATGCTTTGGAAATGTCCAGTAATATACCTATTGTGGATGGAAGTTCTTGGCTAGATTAATAAAGTTTTGGGGAAATCTCTGTTATTTGAGGATATTCACGTTATCTTAAATTATATCCCCACTGTATGGGGTCTAACTAAAGGTCAACGAAGCTGGGTTTTGAGAACTCTCATGGTGGGAAAAAAGAATTATATTAAAGGCCTGGAAGGATAACCATCCTCCACCCTTCACACAATGGTCAGAAGATCTGCGACAACTAGCCTCCTTTGAACGAATATCATATAGAAAGCAACTCCGAGAGGATATCTACATAGATATATGGAAGCCCTTTATTGACTCATTGTAAATATATAAGGCAATTTATAATGGATGTATTATATGATCTTATGATGTATTGACCGTTGCTTTTTGTCTGCTTGTTTTTGTTTCTCTAAATGTTTTTCTTTAATGTAGTTTATGTTATAGTATTATGTTAAATTTTCAAAAAGTCAAAAATAAAAAGTTTTTTTAAAAAAGCCACACGCTGGCCTCCATTTCTTTGCCTCTGGTTTCCATGATCACTGTTCCAAATGGTCTCCAGTTTCCAAAACAACTTTCTTAGGAGTGTAAAAATAACACAGTTTGCCAGAGCTGCACAGCGAGTGCAAATCTGCTCCTCGTTTTCTGCTCCCTTTCAGGATTTAGGATTAGTCACATATGCAATCCCGGCTGTGGAGGTCAGCCTTTTGAGTGTGGCCAGGTTACCACGCTCCCCTCACTACAGTTAGTAAAAGGCACAGCCTCACTCTAGCACAGGCCTCCAATCGTCTCACAGACCATTGACCTGTATCAGTTTAGTCTTGGGTGTCGCTGCCATCAATCAGGGTACCCCAGTTCAATCACTGAGTCCCAGACGAGATGTAACATGGAAAAAATACAATGAATGTTTATTGAATACAGTAAGTTGTTAAATACAGATCACTTGTGTTCAGTTACTTAAAGTTTCTCAAGCAGTTCACTCAAATACTGTTCTAATTCCCTCACTCAAACTTGACAGATCCCTAACTACCCTGTCTCTTTTTCAATGCCTGTCAGTTTCCCTACCTTAGCCCTCTTTGGGCCTTTATACACGACCCCTAAACTCCGCAGCAAATGGCTGCAAACTCCGGACCTTACAAGTGTTTTCCCACCAGCTCCGGAGTTTGCAGGAAATTAAGTGCGACCCCGCCCACCTAAGCGCAACCCAGCTGCACTTTCTTGTACCTGCTTGAGGTGGGTGAAAATCCCCAGGTCCGGATTTAATCTGGTCAGTGCGGGGCTCTCCTGGCTTCTGCTTGTGTTTTTTTTTGCCTCCCACCCCTTTAAGAGAAGAGGTGGGTGGAAAAAAAGCAAGCAGAAGAGAAACGGAAGAGAAACGGGAAGCTCCTCCAGGTGAGCTGCATTTTTTCCTCTCTTTCTCTGGTGGGGAGGAAGGAAGAGCAACGAACCCCTAAGATCTTTGGTCCGAATTTAAGGGGCCAGCAGATCTTAGGGGTCGTGTGAAAAGGCCCTTTGACTCTAACTACCTCAGGCAGAGCTATTTAAGCACCAAGGCTCTGCCTCCACATTCCATAATTGGACATAAACATTAAAGCCATTATTCCCCCTCCTGTACAATCACACACACAGTAAAAGGGTGAATGCTACACCGGACAATTAGGGATCACAGACAAATTATGATCTCTTCAATATTGCTTGTTCTAATGTGGTGAGCCACCTTCAGTTCCCTCCCCAGGGGGAAAGGCAGCCTACAAGTGATCCTAAAATATTTAAAATAAGTTGTTGATTGGCAGAACATAATGGTGCTGTCTAGCCAATCAGTCTGGGCAAATGAGGTAAGTGAAAGAACTGGCATTTTTTTCTTCAGGAGTGCTGAAAAAGTGTTGATTTATTTAATTATTTTACAGTGACAAGGGTGATGGCACTAAATCAGTTCAGAGTGACAATCCAATTTGGATTTATTATGGAAAAAAATAAAGATGGAAATAAAGAAATAAATTCATTTCCCTTCTAATCAAAGAACTTTGCTCTTCCATCCCAGGTGGAAACGAGTGTAAGATATGAAGAATGCTCATCCTTTAGGCCAGATGATCCCTTGAGCTTGACATTGATTGCTGATTTTTGTCGAGTTTCATTCTTTGTTGTTTCAAAGTCTTCCTTGGACTTAAGGAAATGAAATCCATTGGCAGATGTTCAAGCCTTTGAAAAACTGTGGAACTGTATGAAAAGTTACTACATTATTTGTCCAAAGTGTGCAGAAGAAACATTCCGCCATTATGTTAAAGTTGGAGAAGGGAATACAGGGACTACGAACTGGCAGGGTCACCCTCTTGTGGGTCCTAGATCAATTTAAGCCCAAACTCTGTCTGCAGACAGAAATGATGAAACAAAGGCTGTCCAACTTTGGGCACATTGTGTGAAAGCAGGATTCCCTGGAAAACCTAATAATGCTGGGGAAGATGAAAGGCAGCAGGAAAAGAGGAAGAGCAAATATGACATGGACTGACTCCTGCCACAGGCTTGAGCTGGCAAAAGCTGGGCAGGGAGGTTAAGGGCAGGACATTTTGAAGACCCTGAGGGGGACCTGATGGCCTATGAGAGTGACAGTGGGGTCATCTCCAATCAAGCAATGCCAACAAACTACAGAGTTGGCAGTCTTGAACTGGGAACTCTGTTGAATTTCGTACCCATGTTTTAATGTCCTGAACAGGGATGTGCACAAACTGGAAAATCAGTTGTTCATGATGGGTCGTGATTCAGATGAGCATGAAGCCCCTGAAAAATGAGCAAATTCCCAGTTCACTGTTTGGGTTCGCCTGTTGCATTAGCCTTCCCTACCACTGGGCCCTCTTGGCATGTTGGCTTACAACTTCCATCATCCCAGAGATTCACCAGTTTTGGAAAACCAGCTCCGTTTTGACATCATACCATCACTCCCACAAGCTTCGTCAGGTGTAAACGCTTCCATCCTTCCTCTTTTCTGAGTTTATTTCCAGATCCCAGAATAAATCTGCTCTGGAAGACTTAAGATAGCTTCCTTTCCATGGTAGGTACGCCAAAAATTTTCTGTCCAGGCCAGCCTGTGGTGTAGAAAGTCTAGCAAGGTATGTTATGCTGGGTTAGAATTACCTAAATCAGGCATGTCCAAACTTTGGCCCTGCAGATGTTTTGGACCACAACTCCCGCAGTCCTTTGTCAATGGCATTGTAAGCTTAGAATTCTGGGAGTTGTGGTCCAAAACATCAGGAGGGCCGAAGTTTGGATATGCCTGACCTAAATGGAATGAAAATTTTTTATCTCACTTGACTATCAGCCAGGAGTACAATGTGGTTGCAAAAAAAGGCCAGCGTGATTTTATGATGCATTAACAGAAATCCAAATCCTGAATACTAGTCCCCCTCTATTCAGCACTGGTTAGGCTGTATCTGGAGTACTGTGTACTAGATAGCACATTTGAAATTAGACATATTTGAACAAGCTTCTGGGAGTTGGAGTCCAAGGGCATTGGGTGTGCAGGAGTGATGTAGGCACCTAGGACTTCCTCGTGAGCTTGTTCCTACAAAGCATCAACACTTGGGGACATCATATGGCAAATGTTGATAAAAGGACTGTGAAAGTGTGAGGTTGTTGCTGATTGATCTGAATCCTGAACATAGTTCAAGCTGTGTCTTCCAAAGATGCCTAATGTTCATCTCAGGAGGCAAACACTTCTGATTAAACTTTTATACACAAAACACTGGCAGACAAATGCTTAAGTGTGTACAGCATAGGTGTGCTATGTGGGGATAAGAGGTGCATCAAACGCAACAAAAGCAAAGGTGCATAAAACGCAACAGAAGCAAAGCCTTGCTTAAGATTGATTCAAGCTTAAATTTCCAAGGGAAAGGCCATGTTTGATCTCCCAGGCAGCTCAGCTGAGACAATTCTCCCTGGCCTGTGTAGTTTTGTGATGGTTGGCAACCCTAATTGGATGATGCACTCACAAGATCTGAGCACAGTTTCTTCCTTCTCATTTGCTCCATATCTCAAAGATGCCAGGAATCCAACATGTTGAATACAGTCTTCCAAACTTGGATGCCAGGCAAAAATCAAAGAAAAATAAAACAAAACAAAAGATACAAAAGACACAAAATATGTGGAGCCTTAAAAACTAACTTTAATATTTTAATGTAATGGTTTTGTGGACATGTCCACTTCTTCAGACTTATAGCAGCAGAATGAGATGTGCAATATAATATGTAATGGAATATATGTTTTATCCCAAATATTCATTGGCTGTTGCATATTGGCTTATTTGCATGCAAGTCCAGTTGTATATAGCAATAACATTTGATAAGGACTCAAGAAACCTTGGCTTATGTTTTATCAATTTTTGTGTGCACCCATCATACATTTTATCTCTGCTGTTTCTCTTTGTATTCCTGATTTGTAATGATTCTGTTCCAAGACAGTGGCCTTCAGATCCTTCAAGGAGTGGCCTAGTTAGGGTTAGGGTTTGAGACAGGTTTGAGACAGGTTTCTGTGTATTGTGGTTTCTTATGTCAAACTTGTGCCCATTGATGCATTATCCTGTTTGTCTAATGTAGAGTGCAGATGGGCATTGTTCACAAAAGATGGCATAGATCACATTGGTTGAGGAGCAGGTGAATGTGTATGTGACATTGTTGGGTCCTGTGATTGTGTTGCCAGAGTAGATGTGTGGCAGAGTTGGCATCAGGGTTTGTGGCAAGGTTTAGTTCCATTGTCCATGTAGCTGTTTTGTAATCTTGACTTCAAAGATGGCAGAACAAGGGGAGGGACTTGATGAAGGCAATGGGAAGTTGGGGGACAGCCTGTTGGGAGCTAACAAACCAGGCACTGAGAATATTTTTGGTGAGATGGAATACACCAGATGATGATATCAGGAGGCAGGGCTGATGTTAAGACTGCTAAGTTCCAGGTAAGTTTTCACACCCAAATTGAGGGTGGGAAGGGGATGGGCAGAGACTCTGCTGCTTTGTTTGATATGCCGGGCATGAAAACCTATCCGGGACTTTGAAGCAGTCTTAACACCAGCCCTGCCTCCAGATACCATCCTCTGGTGTATTCCATCTCACCAAAAGATTTTCAGCGCCTGATAAGCTACATCCTCTATCAAGAATGCATTTTTTGTACAATGCTCAGCTTGCATTTTTTTGTTTTATTAGTGACCAATAAGGGTATCACCTAGCCTACTTTTGCATGAAATTCCTGATGGTGCTTCATGGACAGAGAAGAGGTTCTGTGGCTGTGCCCCTAAGAAGAAAAGGCATTGATTCAGGTCTCTGACTGGGAAAAACCAAGGAAGGGTACTGTTCGTTACTTGGTTTTTCTTGAGATCTGGAGATAGAGTACAACTCCCAGAAATCCTGGCCAGCACAGCAAATGGTGAAGATTTCTGGGAATTGTGGTCCAGGAACATCTGAAAACCCAAGGTTGGGAACCCTTGTGGTAGATGGAACAAAACATAAGGACATAAGCAGAGCCCTGGAGACCTCAGAGCCTTTTCACACGACCCCTAAGATCCGCTGGGCACTTAAGTTCGTACCAGAGATCTTAGGGGTTTGTCGCTGTTCCTGCGTTCCCACCCCCTCCGCACCCCTGGCTGCTGGCTGCATGAGGGGAGGGAGAAAAAAAGGAAGAAAAGAATGCCGGCTTACCTCCGTTCTGCTGGTGTTGCTCAGTTCCCGGCAGCATTCATCCCGGCAGCATTCAGATCTCTTAAAGGGGCGGGGGGCAAAAAAACAACAAACAGAAGCCAGGAGAGCCCGGCACTCTAGGTTACATCCGGATCTGGGATTTTTCACGCTCCGAGAGCAGGTACCTGAAAAGTGTGCTGGGACGTGCTTAGGTGGGCGTGGTCGCACTTAATTATCTGTAAACTCCGGAGCTGGTGGGGAAACAATTTTAAGCTCCGGAGCTGGGAGCCATTTGCGGCGGAGTTTAGGGGTCATGTACAAAGGGCCTCAGATTAGGAGAGATCCCCATCCTAGCTGGAGTCTGGCCCAATCGTTCTCAAAATCTTGGGGCATGTTGCCTCATGCTTGGATCCCAAGCTGCCCATGGATTTCACTTAACTTTACTAAGTGACTAGAGGCCTTATATTTTTGTCTCCTTGCTTTTTTAATCACAAAAACAAAGTGAAACAAGGCAGCTTCCCACCAATCATACTTCCCAAAATACCTTGGGAACAATTCTCTACAACATGATGTGGTATTATTTGCAAGCCTTTCTAGAGAGCAAGTGAAGCCAGGGAAAACCTATGAAGGAGTTTTACAACACAGATATCATAGGAAGAAAAGAAAAATACCAGAAATCTGTTATCCATTTCAAAATGTTAAACTCAGTTCTTATTGATTGGTTGATGGATGTGGGATATTGGGCTTCTGTACTGACCATTCCAAAAACCAGGTAAGCACCCACTATTGATTGATGCATAGTGTTGTGCCTGCACTTACCAAGCTTGACAGAGCAATGGGCAGCCTGAATGCTGATAACACCAATAGCAGCAGTCATGATGGTCTACTCTAAAGGATCCCCTCTTGTGCTCACTACCATTCACCAAGTGACCCCAGGCAAAGGGAAGATCCCAAAAAACTGACTCCCTTTTCCATCAGTAAACTATTTCCCATCAAAATACAAAATCATTGTCAGGGGTGTTTTTTGCCAAGTGTCTAGGAAATGGTACCTACCTAAATTTTAAGGGGGACATTTGTTTCCCCTCCCACAGAGTCTCTGCAGGGGAAAATTTAGATTGCTCACTACCCCAAAATGTCCCAAATGTGCAAAGTCTACAATGTAATATGTGTGTGGGAGGATCCTGAAGAAAGCTCGAGTCCAGTTGTCTAGAGGACATTCCATGAGAGAGAAAACTCTCCTGATGAACTCTGGCTCAATCCACATGTTGCAGACCTTGTAATCTCTCTAAACTAGCTTGGGTAAATTTTGTTTACCTATTATTTACTATTTAGCTCAAGTCTCATTTACCTTTCATTTGCTCACTCTGACTCTATTCTGTTCATCTTTCATTTATTTACTCTTGGTTACTGGACTAATTCCGTTTACTTTTCATTTCCCTTTACCTATTCCTGTCTACTCCTCATTTACTCACCTGTCTGTATACAGCAAGGACATGTGTTATTGTAATAAATAACTATGCAAAGCATGCTCTGTTCACGAGATGACTGCCTATGGTTCACCCAACCATCATACGTCACCTTTACTCATGTAACCAATCACTGATGTTGTGCATACTCTGGGACGTAAACCATATGTAATAAAATGTGTCAATGGCAAGGGGACAACTGGACTCAAGTCTTCTTTCTTCAGGATCCTCCCACAAGTCTGAATCACTTTCTGATCCAGACTCCATCATATGTGTATAAATGTATGTGGCCCAACTCAACCTAAAACATTGGTTGTTGAACATTCTTAAATCAATTGTTATATACTGCAGAAATGCTTAGCCAGTGTTTACTAGGGACATTGCAGTGAGCAGAATTAATTTTTCTAGCACCGTATTCTTTAAACCTCATTTTTCTTTTTCTCACCTCAGATTACCTGCAATTGAGAATGACATCTATTCTATCAGGAGAGGTTTTCTTGGGTTTGGTGGGAACACAATTCAACAATCCTATCATTTTAAGTGGGAATTATATTTAATGAGTTCTACTCATGCCTGGGAGGAAAAAGATATGTCTGGTGGATTCTTTAAAATTGAAGGAGAATCCATTTTACCCAAAGCTGTTGATGGAGCACACTGTTTATTGAATGAAACTATCACTAGGGTAACCTGGAAGAGGCCAGAAGACAGGCACTTAAATGTCAGCAGCGGCAAATAGAAGAAATCAGGAAATCTAAGTGTGGGATAGAGATCAGGAATGAAATGAGTAACAGCATCCAGGTTGTTCTGAAATGTCAGGTAGGTCTGGAACGTGCGCCTGTACAGCACATATGGACAGGGACGTTTGTAAGGGGCTCAATTTTAGACTCTTTTGCACGTGATGCTGAAGGGTCACTTCCTGCCAGATCTAGTTTGAAAGTCTCCAACAGCAGGATTGGAAAAGACACCTGCTTGAACCCCAACTGCTGGTGGCCAAAGGGGACATTTTTCAGATGAGCAGACAATATGGAATCTACTGGTTGAGAAGAAGAGGTTGTCTGTTGCTTGGATTATCTGGAAGATGAGTCATGGCAACTGGACTTCATTTCTTGAGAGATCTACTCATCCAAGCAATTTCGTCAGTGAATGAGTAGCAAAATTTATCACTCTCTCAAGAAAAGAAGTCCAGTTGTTAACTTCCAGATAACTTTAGCTGAATGACTGAGAATCTTCACAGAAAACTTGTTTGGATTACCTTAGAATCATAGAATCATAGAGTTGGAAGAGACCTCAAGGGCCATCTAGTCCAACCCCCTGCCATGCAGGAACCCCATCACTATATTTGTGACACATGGCCATCCAGCCTCTGCTTATTTGTATTTCCCCTCCCAGTATATAACAAACAAACAAACAAACAAACAAACAAACAAACAAACAAACAAACAAAAGCACCAACCAGCCCGCAGTCCAGCTGGTCGGCGCTAGGAATATTATATTTCTTTTTTTTCTTTTTTCTTTTTTCTTTTTTCTTATATATATATAAGAAAAAAGAAAAAAAGAAAAAAAGAAAAAAAAGAAAAAATTATATATATATATAATTTTCCTAGCGCTGACCACCTGGACTGCGGGTTGGTTGGTGCTTTTGTTTGTTTGTTTGTTTTGTTTTGTTTGTTTGTTTGTTATTTTCCTAGCACTGACCAGCTGGCCTGTGGGCTGGTTGGTGCTTTTATTTATTTATTTATTTCTATTTTTATTTTCCTAGCACTGACAAGCTGGCCTGAGGCTGGTTGGCACTTTTAAAAAAAAAATCCCCCCTAACAAGACGAATAATGAATAATGAAACAAATAAAAATTTGTTTCATGCCCATCCCTAGCCCCGACACATTCCTTCTAAAACAGATTATAGTCTTCCTGACCATAGGAGACAGAGCTTGGAGTTGTCTAGCTATGAGAAGAATCACCATCAATTTTTACTTGAAATGGGGACAAACCACCAAAATGGCAATTCATCCAGATTCATGGTTCGTCAAGGGTCACAAATCATGAATGTTGGCCCCAGCAAACAACAAACTGTGAATCGGTTCATCAGGGTTTTTTAAGTACACACACAACTGATTTGGAACTTGAGTCGAGAGGCATTATTTAGTCTTCAGATACTAGCTCAGTGATGTCCCAAATGTCAATGTCAATGTTCTTGTTTGCTTCATTGATTATGAAAAAGCATTTGACTCAGTTAAACATGATAAACATTAATATTCTTAAAGAACTGGGCCTGGACAATCATGATATCAGATTGACTGGGAATTTGTATTGGAATTAGTGTGCTGGTGTCCGGATCGATGGTCAGACATCAGAAGAAATATCAATTACAAAAGGTGTTTGTCAATGTTGTATTCTCTCACCTCTACTTTTTAATATCTATTTAGAAATAATTTTCTGGGAATATCTTGAAGGAAAGAATCAAGGTGTAAAAGTAAATGGAGTTCTTGTGAATACCATAAAATATGCTGACAACACTGTCCTGCTTGCAACAAGTCTGCGAGATTTACAAGGATTATTGGATTCTGTGGCTGCAGAAAGCAGTGCCATGGGATTGTGACTTAACATGAAGAAGACAAAATGGATGGTCATCAGTAAAAAACAAAATGGTCCCCAGACCCTTCTCAAGAGAGGCAGTTATATAATTGAAAGAGTATCATCATTTGGGGTGTTTTGTCAAGGTTAACTGAGACCCTTCATGCAAAACCCATTGCAGAATTGAACAAGCTAGAAATTCCTTTCAGAAAATGAGGAAAGTCTTGACAAATTAGGACTTACCTATCAGACTTCATACACAACTACTTCAATCTATGTACAGTGTTCAGTATACTTCTCTATGGTGTTGAAACTTAAACCCTTACAGACACATCATGCAGGAAGATGGAAGGATTCAAAATGTGGACATGCAGTCGAATTTTGAAGATACCTTGGACAGCTAGAGTCACTAATGTGGCTGTATTATAGCACATGAATAAAAAGCTAGAAAATGGCAATATTTCAGACACATAATGCGCAACGAGAAATACCATCTGCTGCATTACCCTTCAAGGAAAAATAGACGGGAAGTGTGGCCCAGGGCGTAGAAGAATATTCTGGTTTAAGAACTTAAGACAATGGTCCACAGTGAGCACAGCTGCTCTGTTTAGAATAGCTTTAGATAGAAACCAGTTCAGGCTACTGATCGCCAACGTTCCAAGAGGAAGAGCTTGAAGAAGAAGAGCTGAGCTGTGTGTACACTGTCCCAAGTGTTTCAGCAGTGAAGTCCCAAACACACATTCCAGTTAATCTTTTGTTACAACTGGTCCAGACTGGTAATATGTTGGGATTCAGAAGCCACGGAAAGACAGCTGATTGCAAAGTGAAGGATGACAATGACAAAAAAAAAAATCCCAACAAAACCCAAAACCCAAAAAACAACCAACCAATCAGCAAACTTAACAACACCCACTCCAACAATGCAAAATAGACTGAGGAACTGCTTGGGCAGTGATCCATGATGTAAGAACTGACGCGTTCCTAGTTTTGATCAGGAAATGTCAGGGTGTGTGCAAGAGCTGCTGGTGAAACTGAGAACTGGAGCTCAGCAGCTCTAAAGGAGGAATACAGAAGAGCGAAAGAAAGAGAGAGGTGAAATGACTGTCTCTCAAGACATGGGAGCTCTGCTCTCACCAAGTGATTCAGCAAGGCTGGCTCTACATGAAGGCTTAGCTTTCCAAAGTGAGGGTGGGAGACAAGATGTGCATGTCCATGCCTCTCGCCAGTGAGATGTTGATGGACTCAATGGATGCTAGCACAATCTATTGCTCTTCGGGTCTTCAGATGTTTTATCTCAGGATTAACCAGAAGCCTCCAGACTGAAAGGCAAGAACACAAGGGAAGAATCTGTAGAAAATTGTGTTAAACGGTGCCCTTTCTGGCATGTGTACTTAGCACGAATAATGATGATGATGGGTTGTCAAGTCATTTCAGGTAGGGAATGCTCAGAGGTGGTTTCCCCTTCTTCTGGAAGGTGTCCTTGGACTGTGCAGCTCGCCCAAGGCCACCCAAGCTGTAGCTACTCATGGGAGGCATGGAATTGAACTCCCAACCTCTGCCTATCCCATCCAACCAACTGGCTGCAATTTACCATAAAATCACTGTAAAGTTTGCCTAATGATGTTGCAGAGGACCAAACACAATGGATGAGATGGCTAACCAGAATCTCCAATGAGGGAGGGAAAATATCTCATCATTTGGTGCTGGGGAGACGACCCAGGAAAATATCATGTCAGGGTGGCGTCAGAAAATCAAGTCACTCTTGCATTTGCCTATGGCCTCCTTTAGGGAATCAGTCCATCTTGTATTGGGGCCTTCCTCTTCCTGCTCCCTTCCAATTTTCCCAACAGGATTATCTTTTCCTTGAGAATGCTACCTTTGAGTGGAGTGCCCAAAGTAGGACAAGCTCTATTCCATCATTTCTGCCTCTAGAAAGAGTTCAGGCTTGATTTGATCTAAGATCCATTTGTGTTTCTTTCTGGCGGCCAAGGTGTATCCTCTTCCAGCACTGCATTTCAAATAAAGCACTCCTTTTCATGGAAGTTAATAAATCCGTTCTTACATTCCAAACATGCATTTCCATTTGGATTGGGCAATGATGTCCCAGAACCATTGCCAAATGAATGAGAGTCTTGTCATCCTCTAACATGGCATAGAAATGCTCTTGTTATCTAGATAAATTGGGAGGAGGGCATCCCCGTGGTGATTTTGCATGCCTGCAATTCCTCCAACCATATAGGTTTCACTGCTGTGTGAAAAAGGTGCCTTGAGGTAGGTACATTGGTCTTCTCTCACAGTGGGTTTCATGGACTTCCCTGAATAACATATACATATTATCTAATAGCTCTTATGGAGTGTCTCTCTGAATATGCTCTTTTATGTGCACTGTTAACTCCTATAGCCCCCAAGGGAAGGTAATGAAATGGCTAGGTCATATAATCCTGTGGTTTTGCTTTTGCTGGATGATTCAGCCCGGTTACCTTGCTCTGGCTTTGAAAATGAACAGAAAAGAACTGTACCACTGTGTCATACCCACCTTCCTAAAAAAAAAATCAGGGGCTGGACAGATCAGGACATGAGGGAACAAAGAACACCCCCCAGCAACAAAAATAATTCCAATTTGCATTAAACTGTATATAATAACTTATTATGCACATGAAATATTAGAAATGGTTACACAAAAAGATTCTCATATCTCCTGGGGATTGATTCTAAGCCCACTCTCATGCCCACCCTTGGATAGTGAAAACCCTGGACAATAGCAAACACTGGGTATATGGTAAAAGGGTGGAAAGACCCAGAAAAAAATCACATGCATCATCAGAGACCATGCTATGCATTCAATGATAATAAATATTTGTAGCACAGTCTCTGGCTATCCAGCGGCAGGATCCAGTAACGCTTCTGCAAATAGTGTTGTTGGTTTTTTTGCATTTTTTCATTTAATATTTTTAATATTTTCAGACTATGGAAAAGTGAATCAGTGTATATTCATCCATTGGATAAGGTAGAGCGCCAGACCCACTTGGTTCCATCTCTCCAGCAGCTCACCCCATTGCTAGAAGAAAGCTTGTGCCAACAGGTTGTCTGCCGATGGTTTGCCACCACTATGGATTTTTTGCTTGCCTTTTTCCCCTGTTCGAGGGAATCTTCCCTGCGAGTATATTGGGGGTGCTTGTTGTTTTTGTGCCAATAGTGTCCAGGGGGCCACCACCTGCACCCCATAACATGATGCCAGGCCTGGTGTGATATCTGGTCCCCTGCCTCTCAGAACCACCCATTCCTGCCCCCACCCCAACATTGCAATGGTTGACTAAAGAATGTTCACCTCAGCTAAGTATTTTTTTTTAAAGTACAGGAAATGGAAAAATGGGGAATGCACCAAAGAGGGTATAAGCAAATAGCTAGTATATGCAGGGGTGGTAAAAAAAAAAAGAAAAAGCTAAAGCACAGAATGAACTTCGACTTAGAATAGAATAGAGTTTTATTGTAATTATGCATATGCAAGATATGCACAATGAAATTAGAGTGCTGTTCCACAACACACTCTAAACAAGGAACCATACAAAACACATAAAACACATAAAACACCATACAAGATATTAAAAACTCTTAAAATCGCTTACAAAATTTAAAACACTACTTAAAAGCTGATTAGGATGGTGCTAAAACTGTCACGTTTTACTTGGATACTGCTCTGGGATAAAAACTGTTCTTTAGTCTATTTGTCCTTGACCTAAGTGTCCTGTATCTCCTGCCAGACGGCAACAGTTCAAAAAATTGGTGGCCAGGATGTGAAGGGTCTCTCAGAATTCTAGATGTCTTCCTCAAGCATCTGGAGTTGTATAATTCTTCCAAAGGTGGAAGAGGACAGCCTACTATCCTCTCAGCAGTGTTTATTAATTAAAAACAGTAAAAAGGTATTTTTAGCTATGTCCACAGCAAGAGGAAAAATAAGTTTCAGTGAGGAAAATAAGGAAATCATAGGCTCTCTGCATAGCAATGATAGCCAGTTGCTAACAGGAGACATGGAAAAGGCAGAACTACTCATCACCTTCTTTGCCTCAGTTTTCTCCACAAGGTCACATTCGGTCAATACAACTATCTCATCCTTCAAGGTGAGATGGCTGCAAAGAACAACCATATGGCAAAGAAATACTAATCTTTCACTGAATGTGAATTTGTCAAAGTATTTTTTCTTGAAGCGGCTGACAATCTTTTTGAAATATTTTTTAAAAAGAGATCATAGCTGCTATTCAATATGTACAATTTTCAAGAAACCGTTGTGTGGCAAGTAGAAAAGGTGTGTAGAGACACAACTGAACAATTGGAGGATGTTTAAAATTGTGTTACTTTCTCACTGAAACTGGATGAATCTACAGACATGAGACAGCCCAGTTACTAGTATTTATCCAGATATTTTTTTAAAGACTTCAGTGTTAAACAAGAACTACTTGGAATCCTTTAAAATGGAGAACTAATGGTAAGGAAATAATCAGTTCTTTCCATTCTTTTGTGACAAAATGTAATCTTCCATTGCATAGACGTTTCCATCACTACTGATGGAGCAAAAGCAATGACAGATGAGGTTAATGGTTTCATAGCCCTCTGTAGACAGCATTACGACTTCCCAGATTTCCTTTCTTACCACTCCGTCATTCACCAGCAAGTTTTGGAAAGCAAAAGACTCAATACAAAGACTATCATGGACAACTTACAATGCTGCAAGATTCCACATTCCAGGTTCTCAAACTTGAGTAAAGTGGATAGAGGGATGCTCTTCTCCTTCTCACAAAATACCAGAACTAGGGGACATACACTCAAATTGAGGGCTGGGAGAGTAAGAACAGACAAAAGAAAATATTTTTTTTCACCCAGCGCGTTGTTAGTCTGTGGAACTCCCTGCCACAGGATGTGGTGGTGGCATCTGGCCTGGGTGCCTTCAAAAGGGGATTGGACAGATTCCTGGAGGAAAAGTCCATCACAGGTTACACACCATGATGGAGATGTGTCATCTCCAGGCTTAAAACCAGGGTACTTCAAGGGCCAGATGCAGAGGAGTGGTATCAGGAGACAGAGATCTAGTCTCATGCGCTCCCAGAGGCATTTGGTGGGGCCACTATGAAATACAGGAAGCTGGACTAGATGGGCCTTTGGCCTGATCCAGAATGGCTCTTCTTATGTTCTTATGTTCTTATCTAGCACAGATCTGTAACCTACTGGTTTTGAAATGAAATGCCCATCCCTAATCACCATTTTTGTCTGCTGGAGGAAAAGGTTATTCCTCAACATTGGTCAGAGTTGCAATATTCTCCAAGCCTGCTTTGTTAAATTACAACCTACTGCTTGCTTATTTTGTTTGATGGCAATCAGAATACCAAATAATCAATTGACTTCTGAAAGAGGCACACAGACTTGAAAATCATTAATGACCAGAGGGAAAGACTTGAATCAGTCTGACAAATTAATCTTACTGAGCAGGGAGACCAAACCCTAAGGGAGACTGAGCAATGGAACAGTAATTTATATGCTCTTAAATTAGAAGCATGCCAGTTCATCCATTGTTGGAAACACAATGCAGTACCATATATTACAAAGACAAAGCCACAAACGGGCCTTGCTGTTGCCATTTGGTTCTTCGTCAAATGGCTTCGAGCTTCAACGTAGGTCAAAAAGAAAGGCCACACCTACACGTAATTCCATCCATTAAGAATGAAATAAGCAAGGATATGTAATCTCTCTGGAATGACAGAGAGAGAGAGAGAGAGAGAGAGGAAGGAAGGAATAAATTATGCTGCCATTGGTAAATCCAACCATTTTATTTGTTAAAAGCTTCCCCTGCTGGCATGAATTCCTGTCCTGATTTTTTTATGTGCTACACCCAGATGAGACTTTAGAACGGTTTTGATATCTTCCTTGGTGTCAGTTTTCACAGTCCAGTCGCATACAAAACAGAATTGTAGAAGTGCAAAACCAGAAGAGATCTCAAGCTTGGCTCATCCAGCCTCCTCCCAACACGCGAATCCACAGAAGTATTTCTGAAACATGTTCCTCTAAGAATGGGGTCAAGCTACAGGAAGCCAGATTCAGCCTGAATATTAGGGAAAAGTTCCTAACAGTTAGAGCAGTACAGCAATGGAAGCAAAGGTCTCTGGAGGTGGTGATTGCTCCACCACCAGAGCCATTCAAGATGATTTGGCCTTAGGACAACCACCTGGCAGATTATCCTTTGATTTGTGTTTTTGCCTTGAGCCCAGGGTTGGATTTGATGGCCTTGTCCACTCGTTCCCACTTCATCATTCTAGAACTCTAACTATACCAAGGTTTAAAATAAAAGTGGCAATGACAGAGTTTATTTTCTTGGGCTCCTTGATCACTGCAGATGGCAAATGCAGCAATGAAATAAAAAGACGCCTGCTTCTTGGGAGGAAAGCAATGGCAAACCTAGATAGCATCTAAAGAGCAGAAACATCACTTTGTCAACTAAGGTCAGGATAGTCAAAGCTATGGTTTTTCCAGTAGTGATGTATGGAAGTGAAAGCTGGACTATAAAGAAGGCTGATCGCCGCATAATTGATGCTTTTGAGCTGCGGTGCTGGAGGAGAGTCTTGAGAGTCCCCTGGACTGCAAGGAGATCAAACCTATCCATCCTGAAAGAAATCAACCCTGAATGTTCACTGGAAGGACAGAATTTGAAGCTGAGGCTCCAGTACTTTGGCCACCTCATGAGGAGAGAGGACTCCTTGGAAAAGTCCCTGATGTTGGGAAATATTGAAGGCAAAAGGAAAAGATGGCAGAGAATGAGATGGTTGGACTGTGTCATCAATGCAACCAATATGGATTTGACCAAACTCTGGGAGGCAGTGGAAGACAGGAAGGCCTGGAGAGCTCGAGTTGGACACGACTGAATGACTGAACAACAACAACAAAAATAAAAGTGACATTCAGGGTTGCCCTTGACCCTTGTCCGGAGGCTCCAGCGGGTGCAGAATGCGGCGGCCAGACTGGTGGTGGGTGCTCGCAGATTCGAGCACATCACCCCAGTTCTGGCCTACCTGCATTGGCTTCCCGTTGTCTTCCGGATAAGGTTCAAGGTCCTGGTTTTGACTTTCAAAGCCCTCCACGACTTGGGACCAGAGTACCTGTCGGAGCGTCTCTCCCAGAGATCAACTGGGTCCAGGCCCACGAGAATGGTGCAGGCGCACTCACTGAGGGTGGCCACACCAAGAGAGGCGCGAAATCGCATACGTGTGACCACGCCTTCTCTGTGGTGGGCCCCACACTGTGGAACCATCTCCCCAGTGAGCTGCGCCTTGCAGAGTCCCTGCCCGCCTTTAAAAAGGCTTTGAAAACTTACCTTTTTAAGGAGGCATTTGGCGAACTGTCTACTTAAGTTTCTTTTCTTTCTTTTCTTTTTTTCCTTCTTTTCTTTGCCACTTGCATTATCCCACTGGAGGGTTGCCTCCCCCTCCTTTTATAATCTCTGATTGTTTTTATTGTTTTGTCGAATTGTTAGCCCGCCCAGAGTTCGGATCCAGAAGATGGGCGGGATACAAGTGTTCTAAATAAATAAATAAATAAATAAATAAATAAATAAATAAATAAATAAATAAAAATATTTGGGAACCAGCACTGGTCTCATAACTGGAAGCTCTCTTACAGCTCCATTTCATGGTGTATGTTTTTCCTACTCACAGTGAGTGATGTGGAAAATTAAGAGGGCCCCAAGTGCTAAAAGGGTTCCCTGATTCACCACAATGGCCAATATAAAGGACACTTGATGTGACTGAAAAAAGTAAATTGGCACTTTGGCAGAAACAGAGCATAACTAAAACTGATCAGATACAGAGAATTCATTTGAAAATAAACATTCCCTTTGCTGGGCTTGTGTTGCCTTTCTTACAACAGATCCACAGATAAGGAAGGAGTCAATATTAAATAAGTGAATCAAATTAGTGAATTTAAAAACCTTTGGTTGACTAACATCCCCAATTAATTAGGCAGAATGTACTGTTGCCATTTAAAAAGAATTCTTCTACTTTAAAATCCAGGGCTCAAGACCACAAATTTTGAAGTATTTCACACTAACCCAAGAGAAAATACTGAATAAGATAGCATCAGATACAGCTGGCATGGGCATCATTTGAAAGTAACAGTGCCTGCTCTCCAGGGAAGCAGGGGGTAAACTATTTATTTAATCAAAATCTTTCTACTCCCACCTTTCTCCTCGAAAAGGGCTTGCAACTTTGAAAGACAATATTAAAGTTGAAAATAATGGATACCCAGTGGTGGTTCACATCATAAAGAACCATGAATCAAGAGGTATCTTACATAATTAAATGTCAATATCCAAGCTAACAGATATATACATAAAATGTTAAGAGAAATGTCCTAATGGGCTCAAAAGGTGTGACAGTGGAACAACCTGCCTCAGGAATCAGTGGGGTTATATATACCAAAGCTGCATGATCATCTGACACAGTGATGGCGAACCTTTTAGAGACTGAGTGCCCAAACTGCAATTCAAAGCCCACTATTTTTTTTTAACAAAGTGCCAATACAGTAATTTAACCTGTATACAGGTGGCTATGAAAGGGCGATGTTGGGTGCCCACAGAAAGGGCTCCGAGTGCCACCTTTGGCACCCATGCCATAGGTTCGCCATCACTGATCTAACACTTGCATCCCTCCAATGTTCCTCCACTTCCTTCCCTCATTTCAGCTCTGGTTTTCAACACACACACAAATGGCAGGACCTGATGATTGACAGGGATCTCCCAACATGACGGTTTCACAGCCAAACTTACAGAGATGGTTTCATCAGACCAATTTAATACCAGCAATTGACTGCAGCTTATTTAATGCCTACGCTTCCTGTAATTAAAAGCAAGGTGGTTACATAATACCTGTCACCATCCTCTAGACTCTGTCTCTGTTGTTTTACAATTTGTGTGTGCATGTTGTGGGTGTGTGTACTGGTGGCTAGAGATGGGCACAACTAAAAAAAATGGTGTTTCGTTTGTCATTTGTCGTTTAGGGGGGTCCGTTTCCGTTCGTTTTCATTTTTCGTGATTTTTTTGAAAAAATTATTTTCATTTCATTACATAACAAAACGAAAAAATGAAAACGAAAATGAAAAATTGCTGTTTCGTTAGCGTTCAATGTATTTGCCGCAACGAAAATGAAACGCACGACAAAATTTCTGTTGTTTCGTTTCGTTTCGTTTCATTTTGGAGACAAAATTCGTTTTTCGTTTCGTTACGTAACGAAATGAAAAAATGAAAACGAAAACGAAAAATTGCTCATTTCGTGCCCATCTCTACTGGCGGCAGTCTGGCGGATGTTCCTCCACTGCAGAGAAGCCCACTTACACCCTTTTTGGTTACACCGCAGCCCTCCTCAATAATTCAGCACCTTTCCCGCTCTATTCTGCGCTCAAGGACTCAACTGAGTCTATTTGTAACTCAATAGTGCCCAAGTCAATAAGTACCTGCGGTTATGTATTATTCTACTTCCAAAGAGAGACATGTCTGGAGCTACAGAGGTGAAACCTCAGAAAGATGCAACACACCAGCCCGTCAGAAAGCAGGTGTGTACAGAAGCAGAAATACACAGAGAGAAAATTCCAGCAGACCGAGAGATGGATCTGAACATGCTGGGAAGCTCTTGAATTCTTGGGAGGTTGAGCCAAGTTCAGTTGGTGTAACACATGACTAAAACTGCTGCTGAAATTTACACTGTTGTGATAGTTTTTAAAATTAGGTAACCTTCCTTGGGAAAAATGACAACACATTAATATTCTCCATTTCATTTAAGGGAAATGCACAGTATCAGAAATAATTCTGCCATATTGTCACCCCAACAGCCCTGTGAGGTAAGACAGAAGGACAATATGCCCAAAGAAGAACTTAGAAAGAAAAGCTATGATTGTTGTTGTAAGATTCTGTACATCACACTCCATCAAATTCTTCCATCTTTCATTTGAGGTCATTCAACAAGCATCATGGCTTCACAAGCATTAAAACCTCTTCTTCCTAGTTGTAAATTGATGTTTTGTCTTCACAAATAGGGTTTTGAAAGGCTGCTTGTTTCTGAAGTTGCATTCACAGGCACTTTGTGACTGGAGATCAGTGACTGACTTCATGGAGATGATGTATCAGCTTGTTTTAGTCCAAACGTTACCAGAGTTTCCCAAGGGGCTGAACTTATTTGGATTCAGCATGTTGAGAGTTCCACATGTTCTAAAGTTGAGGCTAAAACCTAGATAGAGCAGATTCACCTCTGTTTGTGATATAGGAAGTGCCCAATGTCATGGGCTAGCCCAGCCTTTATAGTCTAAACAAGCAACTTTTCTAAGTCAACCAATAACACTCCAGTATTCGGGCACAAGTATTAATTCAATGTCATCTCTGGCACAATGCCTGGTTTCTTTGGGGGAATGTTCATGAGGTGTGAGCAAGACCCCACGGAGCGTTACACATCTCTAAATGCCAGCTGGTTGACGATGATTG